>JAIUJO010000339.1:56837-464337 GCA_023846275.1 Vanilla planifolia
TTTTTAACAATATAATCAATTTTGTAAAATAATAAATATTACTTATCATATTATATAATAAAACAATAGCATTAAAATAATATAATATTAAGAAAAATACTTATATCAATTATAATAAATTAGAATAAATTTATATTTATAATATATACTATGAATAATGTATACATACTATGTATAAAAGTTTTTAAATATAATCATATTATATTATTGAATAGCAGTAACATAAATTTATTTTTTTAAATTAAATATTATTGTATTTATTATTTATATTACATCATATAAAGAGAATATATTATAATTATTATGTTATTTATTATTTAATTATTTTTTTAATTTTACGAGTTAATAAAATAATTTAATATTAAAAGTTGAAGTATACTTTAAATATTTGTAATATTCAATAATAATAATAAACCCAAAATAGTTTTAATATTTAATTACTTTTAGATATTGTATATGATTAAATTTCTATATTTAATAAATATTATAAGTTTAATATTAACATTTAACTTTTCTTTAATTATTTCTCTTTATCTCAATATCTCAAAAATTTTCTTAATTCTGTCTCTTATCATTGTTCTTTTTTGTTTCTTTGTTTTCCATCCCTTTATATTCTTCTTGGCCTATTTATCTTTTTTATTTGTTTACTTTCATATTTTTTTTCTTTTACTTATTTATTTGTTCTTTCTATCTCTTGTATACTTTTTATTTTCTATTATTTTTCATGAAATTGTCTTGTATCTACCTCTACTACTATTTTTCTCTATTTTTCTCTTATCAAGGTATAACTTTCACTCTGTCTTATGTAATGATTATCTCCATCTCTATTACCCATTTCTATTTACTTTTCCTTTTTAGGTTTGATTGAAATTAGAACCTATGTCCACTAACAACCGAGGTCAAAAAAACTCCTTTAGTAAAAGAATTACAACTTGAGTTTTTTCAAAACTATTCACCTTCAACATAATAGCTTTTAAAGGTTCAATTATAATAAGGGCTTCTACAAGCTCAACCCTATTTCAAGTTCTTTTGAGATAAATTAAAACTTTGACATTCAAAATGCTGGGCTGCCCTGCTCAAAAGAAAAATAAAAGTATGACAAGAAAACATTTTTTGAAATTAGAACCTATGTTTCTCTTTACTTTGCTCTTATCAATCTTTAATTTTCCCTTTCTCACAAAACTATTATCATTAACACCATAATCCCTTTTTCAACAAATAAATTTATATTAATGAAGAAATCACTCATGTTGCATAGTTTAATAAATAAAATTTATGATAAATATATATTTTATTATTATATGAATTTATCATGTAATCTAGTTTTTTTATTAGAATGATAATAAAATGAAAAAACATCTTATGTATTAATTTCTAAGTTATCAAAAAAATAATTTATATAATTGTTTATTATTTTTTTAAAACATAATATCGATATTGGAATATATTATAACATATATAATAAGCATAAAGTTTTTTTTAAAGTACATATGCTTAATAATTTAGTAAAATTTGGAATTGTATAATTATCTTCTAGAAAATAAACACACAACTATGATATTTTATTTTTTGCATGTTTGTTTGACCAAATGAGCATTATAGCACTTGATCTCACTAAAATAACAAAGTTCAAAAATCTTAGGTGAGATTATTTTGGGATTGGGTCCCTAATTAAGAAGTCACTAAATTACACTTATTTCCTTAAAACATTTTGGTTTCAAATGAAGAACAATTAATTTTAGAGACATGTTAACATTAAAAAAATAATAAATCAATATAAATGATAATTTATAAGTAGCATTTTAGTACTTAATAATTAATAATGACTTAATAACCTCATTTTGAGTTTTATATAACAATAAATATGGATATTGTAAGATATAATAAAATAATAACTTTAATAAAGTTCAACATTGAGCGAAATAACTTATACTAATTATAATAAATTAGAATTAATTTATGTTTATAATAGGTTATATAAGTTTTCTATATGCTTTTTTAAATATAGTAATATTATATTATTTAATATTAGAAATTTAAAATTATATGTTTCATGTTAAAATTTTTTATATTTATTATTTCTATTCCATTATATTAAATTAATATTTTAGATAAATTATATTATTTATTATTTAATTAATTTTTTAGTTTTAAGTATGAATATGATAATAATAAATTAAAAGTTAAAATATTTTTAAAGTATTTGTAATATTTGAAAATAATATTAAAACTTAAATATTGATTATATTATATTATTATTAATTATTATTTGTTATTAATTTATTATATTTAATAAAAATTATAGGTTGAATTATTAAGATTGAACTTTTATTTATTTATTTCTCATTTTTTTCTATTTATCTCAATGTCTCTCACTTTCTCTCACTTATTTCACTGTTATATTATTATTCACTTGTCCATTCATTTCCTATCTTCTTATAATCTTTTTTTTTATCTTACTCATCTATTTTCTCTACTTTCTTATTTTTTTCTCTCTTTCACTTATTTGTTTATTTGTCTATCTCCTCGACGTTCTCTCTATTCTTTTACTCATTGAATTGTATCACATTTTCCCATTTTATTATTTTTCTCTCTATTTTGCTCTTATCAATCTGTGACTTTCTGTCTCTTACAAAATAATATCTTTGCTTTTATTATAACTTTTTTAGCATATCCATTAATAACATTTAAGAAATATCTCAAGTTGAATGTTTTCATATGTCATATTTTTTATAATAAATGTTTATCACAAATATTCATTGCATAATTTAAGTTTTTGTTTATAAAAATTATAAAATAATTGAAACTCTTATGTATTAATGTCTACTTTACCAAAAATAATAGTTTATGTAAATGTTTCATTATTTTATATAAAAAAATTTATATTAGAATATATTATGACATGTAAAACAAGCATAATATTTTTTAAACACTTATTTGCTTGATAATTTATAAAATTTTAGAAAATGGTTTGTTATCTTCAAAGCAATATTTTTTAAAAGCTTATTTGCTTAATGAACTCTTCTATGACCACTGTAACCATATGACGCAAGGTCTTACTAAAACTCCAAAGTTAGGCAAGATTGGGCCATAGTTGTATCGGGACGGGTGATCGCTTGAGAAGCACTGTGTTCTACTTATTCCTTTTTTAATGATTGATAATTGATTTTAATAACATCTTAATAATTAAAAAATTAAATTATTATGAGTGGAAGTTTATAATTAGCATTTTATTAATTAAATATTGTTAATATTTTCATAGAAATATAATTCATTTTATATAATAAAAAATACGAGACATGATATGATATAAAAAAATAACAATTTTCGTATAGTTTAATATTGAGAAAAATAAATTATATTAATTATAAGAAATGAGAAATAATTTATGTTTTTAATATTATATATATAATATGTGTAAAATTTTTAAATCGAGTATTATTATGCTATAAAATTTTGAAAATCTATATTTAAATGTTAGAATATTATATAATTTAATATTTAATAAATTTCTTTTTATGTTTCATGAAATAATATTAGATTAATTTGAAAATATTTTTTAAATATTTTTAGCATCATAAAATAATAATAAACTCAAGTATAATTTATATTTTATTGATATGAAGTATTATATTTATTAAATCATATAGAGTTAACACTTTAAAAATTATTTTATTTAAGATTTACCTAATTTTTAATATCAAATATGAATAAAGTAATATTATATTAATTATAAAACTTTCTTAAAATATTTTTAGAATTCTAAAATAATAATAAATCTCAAAATTATTTCATTGTTTATTGTTATTAAAAAGTATATATGATTATTAATATTTACCTTTTTTATTATTTCTTATACTTTTTCACATTATCTCAATGTCTCTAACTTTCTCTCACTTCTTTCTCTCTTTTTTTATTATTATCTTATTTATCTCTTTATTCTCTATGTCCTTATATTCTTTTAAGGCTCTCTCTCTTTTTTATCCTTCTCTACTTTTTGGTTTCTCTTTCTCTTTCATTTATTTATTTATTTATTCTCTTTATCTCTTTTATATTGTCTCTTTTCTTTTTCACTTTTTTAAATCATCTCTCATCTATCTCTATTACTATATTTTTCTCAACTTTGTTTTTATCAATCCAAAATTTCTCTCTCTTATAGAATAGTTATTTTCAACCCAATTATATATTTTTTAAACATATCAATTAACAATATATAGGATGTCTTTCAAGTTACATAGTTAAATATATTATTTATTATCAATAAATAGTATATTATTTATATTTATTTTTCAATTTATGTTTTTATTTATAAGAATGATAAAATCATAAAACAAAATCTTATCTATTAATTCCAACATTATATTAATAAAATATTGATATGAGAATTCATTACGACATATACAAGAAGAGCTTTGTTAAAGTAAATATGCTTGATAATTTTAAAATTTATAGAAATAATTTATTATCTTCAAGATAATAATCATATAATTATGATTTTTTTATATACATGTGTGGTAACACTTGCATTAAGCACTGAATCTAATTAGAACTGCAAAGTTAAGCAAGCTTCGATAAGAGTAGTATTAAGAAGGGTAACCACTTGAAAGGTCGTTGTATTACACCTATTTTTTATAACATTTCTTCTTCTAATAAAAGTTAAATTTTTTAATAATATGTTAATTTCAAAAAGTTAAATTTTTATCAATTATAGTTTATAATGAGTATTTTCATAATTAAGTATTTGTAATAACTTTCAAACATGCTACAATTTTCAAATAATAAAAAATATAGAACATGATATGATATAAAAAAAATACTTTAATATTTTTAAATATTGAGCAAATTAACTTATATAAATTATAAAAAAGCTTATATAGTTTGTTTATAGAGAAGTTCCAACTATAGTAATATTATATTATATTATAAATGTAAAATTATATAACTAATGTTAAATATTATTAATTTTAATTATAATATTATATCATATAAAGGTAATATATTAGAATAATTTAATTATTTATTACTTAACTAAAATAATTTTATTTATATTAAGAATAAAATAATATTAAATAAATGCTAAAAATATTAGTAAAATATTTATAATATACTAAAAAATAATGAACCTAAAATATCTTATTGCATAGTTTAATACATAATAGTTATGTTAAATATATGTTTTATTATTTATATTTGTTACATAATATATTTTTTTATTTATAAGAATGACAACATTATTGAAGAAAATCATTTGTATTAATGTTAATTTCATAAAAGACAATAATTTATATATTTTTTATTAATTTTATTTAAATGAGATATTAGTATTAGAATATATTATAACATATGTAATAAGCATAAATGTTTTTTAAAAGTGTATGTGCTTAACGATTTAGAAACTTTTAGAAATGATTCATTATCTTAAATACAATAACGACTCAACTAAGATTATTTATCTTTTTTTCTACAAGTGTGAAGACAACAACTTTATAGCACTGGATCTCATTAAAAAATCGAATGTTAAACTCGTACATTTTTTTTAATAATATTTCCTTTTTCTAATGAATGATAATTAATTTTAAAAACATATTAATGTGAAAATATTAAATTATTATGAACGATATATTATAGTTAGAATTTTAGTAATTAATTTGCCAAATTAAAGACACAAATGAAAAATTAATAACAAATATTTATAACATAATTTATTTTTTCATTTATGAGAATGATAACATATTGAAAGAAAATTTTAAATATTAATGCCCTTCATTACAAAAAATAATAGTTTGTTTGTTCTTTAAATTAACCTTATATAAATAAAATATTAATATTAGGATATATTACGTCATATATAATAAGCACAAAAGTTTTTTTAAAAATACATATTAAAGTGAAAAAATGTGTGGGAATTCCACAAGGGTGGGGTCAGTTAGTGTTTTAAACTACTTGAACTATTTTTTTATTTTGCTATTTTTTCAAAAATTCTTTACAAAAATAATTTAAATTTTATAAAATAATTTTTTTAAAAATAAATTAATTAATAATTTTTATAAAAAATAAAAATTAAAATGGTTCACCAAAAATTTTAAGCTATTCAACTGAAACAAGAGCCTATGTCAACTTGCAACTAGGGTCGAGAAAAAATCCTATTCACTTGCTAAATTATGGATGCGACTAAACAATTCAGATGCTTGAATATAATTTGAAATACATAATAAAGTGGAGTGCCTTGAAGTGAACAAACTAATATTCCATTTCATAGTAAAATAAAATCTTATCAAGGTTGATGTGCATGTCTTCAATCTTTGAAGCTTGTAGAATTCATCAAGGTGCTTTGAAGAAAACTAGTTTGCTATGCTTAAAGTGCATATCATATCCATTACATGTAAAGCCATTTCATACTAAGCAAGCCCATTAGAATAGAATAAAAAAATATTTAAGACTTGTCTCATCAAATATAAGGGTGACCTAACATATAAGTTTTATAATTAGAAAATTTTAGGAATGGTTCATAACTTTTAAGACAATAATCACACAACTATGATTCCTTATCTTTTGTATGTATGTGCAACTACACCAGCATTAAAGCATTGGATTTTATTAGAATTCCAAACTTAAAACATGATTAGGCAAGAGTAATATTCGGATGGGCGACCACTGGAGAAGTCCTCATATTACACAAATTTTGCTTATAGCAATTCTTTTTCTAATAAATGACAATTGATTTTAAAAAGAAGTTAATGTTAAACAATGAAATTGTTATAAAAGATAGTTTATAATTAGAATTTTAGTAATTAGTTATCAATAAAAATATTATAATATTACTATTAATTTCATATAATTAAAAATATAACTCATTATTCCACTTGATAAAATAATAACTTTAATATAATTTAATATTAAGCAAAACGAGTAATTAGAATAAATTAAATTGAATTTATTTTTGTAAAAGTATATATACCATATATAAAATTTTTAACATTCAATAATATTATACAATATAATATTAGAAATCTAATTAAATAATTCAATATTAAATATTATTTATTAAATAAATAATAAAGTGGGTATATTATTAATTTTTTGTGAAATTTTAGAATTTTATAAATGAATAAAATAATATTAAATTATTAGTCAAAAATATTTATTAAATATTTGCAATATCTTAAAATAATATTAAAATTAAAAAATGTTTTATATTTTATGATTATTAAAAGTACATATAATTAACTTATTAAATTTAATAACTATTATAAATTTACTTGTTAAAATTTAACTTTTATTTAATTAAATATTAATAAAATTTACATTTTATGATAATTATATAAAATTAATTTATGCTTATTATAATATATATATGTTTAAGTGTAAGATTTTTTAAATATAGTAATAGTATATTGTAGAATATTAGAAATATAAAATTATATCATTAATGTTAAATATTATTTGTATTTATTATCTAGATTAAGTGATACAAAGTTAATATATCAAAAAAATAATATTATTTATTATTTAATTAAATTTAATTGTTTTAATTATTAATAAAATAATGTTAAATATAAATTCAAAATATAATTTCAATATTCTAAAATAATAAAAAATATAAAATATGTTTTATATTTTTTATTATTAAATATTATACATGAATAAATAATTTTTTTAGTAAATTTTACGAGTTTAATTTTCAAAATTTAGTTTTACTCAATAAGTACTCTCAGTTTTCTCTTTGACTTAATGTCTCTTATATTCTATGACTTTCAAATCTCTCTTATTATCATTCTCTACTATCTATTTATTTTATTATCTCTTTATATTTTCTTAGCTTCTCTCTCTCCTCTATCCTTTAATACTTTCTCATGTCTCTCTCTTTTTCACCTTTTTATTTGTGGTCTCTATCTCCTTTTCTTTCTCTTTTTTTTTTCTCTTCTTTATATATTCTCATCTCTTTTTATTGTAATTTTTCTCTCTATTTTCCTCTTATAAATCTATGACATTTTTTTCTCTCTTTTAGAATAGTTATCTTCTTTTTTGTTACATTTTTTTAGTTTTCAATTAATAATACTTAAGAAATCTATCATTTTGCATAGTTTTATATAAAATATTAATTATAAATATGTATTTTATTATTTGTATTTATAATGTAACTTAATTTTTTATTTATATGGATGATAATATAAAGGAAGAAAATCTTAAGTATTAATGTCTATGCTATAAAAGTAATAGTTCTCAAAACTTTTCTTATAAATTTCTTCTAAATGAAATATTGATTTTAAAATAAATTATGATATATATAATAATCATGATTTTTTTAAAAAGCTATTTGCTTGATAGTTTAAAAAATTTTCAAATTATTAATTACCTTGAAGAAAAATAATCACATAATTATGAGTTTTTTCTCATTTATTAAAAAATAAATTATTATAAATGATATTTTATAATTAATACTTTTAGTAATTAGGTTTTAAAAATAATTTTTTAACAATATAATCAATTTTGTAAAATAATAAATATTACTTATCATATTATATAATAAAACAATAGCATTAAAATAATATAATATTAAGAAAAATACTTATATCAATTATAATAAATTAGAATAAATTTATATTTATAATATATACTATGAATAATGTATACATACTATGTATAAAAGTTTTTAAATATAATCATATTATATTATTGAATAGCAATAACATAAATTTATTTTTTTAAATTAAATATTATTGTATTTATTATTTATATTACATCATATAAAGAGAATATATTATAATTATTATGTTATTTATTATTTAATTATTTTTTTAATTTTACGAGTTAATAAAATAATTTAATATTAAAAGTTGAAGTATACTTTAAATATTTGTAATATTCAATAATAATAATAAACCCAAAATAGTTTTTATATTTAATTACTTTTAGATATTGTATATGATTAAATTTCTATATTTAATAAATATTATAAGTTTAATATTAACATTTAACTTTTCTTTAATTATTTCTCTTTATCTCAATATCTCAAAAATTTTCTTAATTCTGTCTCTTATCATTGTTCTTTTTTGTTTCTTTGTTTTCCATCTCTTTATATTCTTCTTGGCCTATTTATCTTTTTTATTTGTTTACTTTCATATTTTTTTTCTTTTACTTATTTATTTGTTCTTTCTATCTCTTGTATACTTTTTATTTTCTATTATTTTTCATGAAATTGTCTTGTATCTACCTCTACTACTATTTTTCTCTATTTTTCTCTTATCAAGGTATAACTTTCACTCTGTCTTATGTAATGATTATCTCCATCTCTATTACCCATTTCTATTTACTTTTCCTTTTTAGGTTTGATTGAAATTAGAACCTATGTCCACTAACAACCGAGGTCAAAAAAACTCCTTTAGTAAAAGAATTACAACTTGAGTTTTTTCAAAACTATTCACCTTCAACATAATAGCTTTTAAAGGTTCAATTATAATAAGGGCTTCTACAAGCTCAACCCTATTTCGAGTTCTTTTGAGATAAATTAAAACTTTGACATTCAAAATGCTGGGCTGCCCTGCTCAAAAGAAAAATAAAAGTATGACAAGAAAACATTTTTTTAAATTAGAACCTATGTTTCTCTTTACTTTGCTCTTATCAATCTTTAATTTTCCCTTTCTCACAAAACTATTATCATTAACACCATAATCCCTTTTTCAACAAATAAATTTATATTAATGAAGAAATCACTCATGTTGCATAGTTTAATAAATAAAATTTATGATAAATATATATTTTATTATATGAATTTATCATGTAATCTAGTTTTTTTATAAGAATGATAATAAAATGAAAAAACATCTTATGTATTAATTTCTAAGTTATCAAAAAAATAATTTATATAATTGTTTATTATTTTTTTAAAACATAATATCGATATTGGAATATATTATAACATATATAATAAGCATAAAGTTTTTTTTAAAGTACATATGCTTAATAATTTAGTAAAATTTGGAATTGTATAATTATCTTCTAGAAAATAAACACACAACTATGATATTTTATTTTTTGCATGTTTGTGTGACCAAATGAGCATTATAGCACTTGATCTCACTAAAATAACAAAGTTCAAAAATCTTAGGTGAGATTATTTTGGGATTGGGTCCCTAATTAAGAAGTCACTAAATTACACTTATTTCCTTAAAACATTTTGGTTTCAAATGAAGAACAATTAATTTTAGAGACATGTTAACATTAAAAAAATAATAAATCAATATAAATGATAATTTATAAGTAGCATTTTAGTACTTAATAATTAATAATGACTTAATAACCTCATTTTGAGTTTTATATAACAATAAATATGGATATTGTAAGATATAATAAAATAATAACTTTAATAAAGTTCAACATTGAGCGAAATAACTTATACTAATTATAATAAATTAGAATTAATTTATGTTTATAATAGGTTATATAAGTTTTCTATATGCTTTTTTAAATATAGTAATATTATATTATTTAATATTAGAAATTTAAAATTATATGTTTCATGTTAAAATTTTTTATATTTATTATTTCTATTCCATTATATTAAATTAATATTTTAGATAAATTATATTATTTATTATTTAATTAATTTTTTAGTTTTAAGTATGAATATGATAATAATAAATTAAAAGTTAAAATATTTTTAAAGTATTTGTAATATTTGAAAATAATATTAAAACTTAAATATTGATTATATTATATTATTATTAATTATTATTTGTTATTAATTTATTATATTTAATAAAAATTATAGGTTGAATTATTAAGATTGAACTTTTATTTATTTATTTCTCATTTTTTTCTATTTATCTCAATGTCTCTCAATTTCTCTCACTTATTTCACTGTTATATTATTATTCACTTGTCCATTCATTTCCTATCTTCTTATAATCTTTTTTTTTATCTTACTCATCTATTTTCTCTACTTTCTTATTTTTTTCTCTCTTTCACTTATTTGTTTATTTGTCTATCTCCTCGACGTTATCTCTATTCTTTTACTCATTGAATTGTATCACATTTTCCCATTTTATTATTTTTCTCTCTATTTTGCTCTTATCAATCTGTGACTTTCTGTCTCTTACAAAATAATATCTTTGCTTTTATTATAACTTTTTTAGCATATCCATTAATAACATTTAAGAAATATCTCAAGTTGAATGTTTTCATATGTAATATTTTTTATAATAAATGTTTATCACAAATATTCATTGCATAATTTAAGTTTTTGTTTATAAAAATTATAAAATAATTGAAACTCTTATGTATTAATGTCTACTTTACCAAAAATAATAGTTTATGTAAATGTTTCATTATTTTATATAAAAATATTTATATTAGAATATATTATGACATGTAAAACAAGCATAATATTTTTTAAACACTTATTTGCTTGATAATTTATAAAATTTTAGAAAATGGTTTGTTATCTTCAAAGCAATATTTTTTAAAAGCTTATTTGCTTAATGAACTCTTCTATGACCACTGTAACCATATGACGCAAGGTCTTACTAAAACTCCAAAGTTAGGCATGATTGGGCCATAGTTGTATCGGGACGGGTGATCGCTTGAGAAGCACTATGTTCTACTTATTCCTTTTTTAATGATTGATAATTGATTTTAATAACATCTTAATAATTAAAAAATTAAATTATTATGAGTGGAAGTTTATAATTAGCATTTTATTAATTAAATATTGTTAATATTTTCATAGAAATATAATTCATTTTATATAATAAAAAATACGAGACATGATATGATATAAAAAAATAACAATTTTCGTATAGTTTAATATTGAGAAAAATAAATTATATTAATTATAAGAAATGAGAAATAATTTATTTTTTTAATATTATATATATAATATGTGTAAAAGTTTTAAATCGAGTATTATTATGCTATAAAATTTTGAAAATCTATATTTAAATGTTAGAATATTATATAATTTAATATTTAATAAATTTCTTTTTATGTTTCATGAAATAATATTAGATTAATTTGAAAATATTTTTAAAATATTTTTAGCATCATAAAATAATAATAAACTCAAGTATAATTTATATTTTATTGATATGAAGTATTATATTTATTAAATCATATAGAGTTAACACTTTAAAAATTATTTTATTTAAGATTTACCTAATTTTTAATATCAAATATGAATAAAGTAATATTATATTAATTATAAAACTTTCTTAAAATATTTGTAGAATTCTAAAATAATAATAAATCTCAAAATTATTTCATTGTTTATTGTTATTAAAAAGTATATATGATTATTAATATTTACCTTTTTTATTATTTCTTATACTTTTTCACATTATCTCAATGTCTCTAACTTTCTCTCACTTCTTTCTCTCTTTTTTTATTATTATCTTATTTATCTCTTTATTCTCTATGTCCTTATATTCTTTTAAGGCTCTCTCTCTTTTTTATCCTTCTCTACTTTTTGGTTTCTCTTTCTCTTTCATTTATTTATTTATTTATTCTCTTTATCTCTTTTATATTGTCTCTTTTCTTTTTCACTTTTTTAAATCATCTCTCATCTATCTCTATTACTATATTTTTCTCAACTTTGTTTTTATCAATCCAAAATTTCTCTCTCTTATAGAATAGTTATTTTCAACCCAATTATATATTTTTTAAACATATCAATTAACAATATATAGGATGTCTTTCATGTTACATAGTTAAATATATTATTTATTATCAATAAATAGTATATTATTTATATTTATTTTTCCATTTATGTTTTTATTTATAAGAATGATAAAATCATAAAACAAAATCTTATCTATTAATTCCAACATTATATTAATAAAATATTGATATGAGAATTCATTACGACATATACAAGAAAAGCTTTGTTAAAGTAAATATGCTTGATAATTTTAAAATTTATAGAAATAGTTTATTATCTTCAAGATAATAATCATATAATTATGATTTTTTTATATACATGTGTGGTAACACTTGCATTAAGCACTGAATCTAATTAGAACTGCAAAGTTAAGCAAGCTTCGATAAGAGTAGTATTAAGAAGGGTAACCACATGAAAGGTCGTTGTATTACACCTATTTTTTATAACATTTCTTCTTCTAATAAAAGTTAAATTTTTTAATAATATGTTAATTTCAAAAAGTTAAATTTTTATCAATTATAGTTTATAATGAGTATTTTCATAATTAAGTATTTGTAATAACTTTCAAACATGCTACAATTTTCAAATAATAAAAAATATAGAACATGATATGATATAAAAAAAATACTTTAATATTTTTTAATATTGAGCAAATTAACTTATATAAATTATAAAAAAGCTTATATAGTTTGTTTATAGAGAAGTTCCAACTATAGTAATATTATATTATATTATAAATGTAAAATTATATAACTAATGTTAAATATTATTAATTTTAATTATAATATTATATCATATAAAGGTAATATATTAGAATAATTTAATTATTTATTACTTAACTAAAATAATTTTATTTATATTAAGAATAAAATAATATTAAATAAATGCTAAAAATATTAGTAAAATATTTATAATATACTAAAAAATAATGAACCTAAAATATCTTATTGCATAGTTTAATACATAATAGTTATGTTAAATATATGTTTTATTATTTATATTTGTTACATAATATATTTTTTTATTTATAAGAATGACAACATTATTGAAGAAAATCATTTGTATTAATGTTAATTTCATAAAAGACAATAATTTATATATTTTTTATTAATTTTATTTAAATGAGATATTAGTATTAGAATATATTATAACATATGTAATAAGCATAAATGTTTTTTAAAAGTGTATGTGCTTAACGATTTAGAAACTTTTAGAAATGATTCATTATCTTAAATACAATAACGACTCAACTAAGATTATTTATCTTTTTTTCTACAAGTGTGAAGACAACAACTTTATAGCACTGGATCTCATTAAAAAATCGAATGTTAAACTCGTACATTTTTTTTAATAATATTTCCTTTTTCTAATGAATGATAATTAATTTTAAAAACATATTAATGTGAAAATATTAAATTATTATGAACGATATATTATAGTTAGAATTTTAGTAATTAATTTGCCAAATTAAAGACACAAATGAAAAATTAATAACAAATATTTATAACATAATTTATTTTTTCATTTATGAGAATGATAACATATTGAAAGAAAATTTTAAATATTAATGCCCTTCATTACAAAAAATAATAGTTTGTTTGTTCTTTAAATTAACCTTATATAAATAAAATATTAATATTAGGATATATTACGTCATATATAATAAGCACAAAAGTTTTTTTAAAAATACATATTAAAGTGAAAAAATGTGTGGGAATTCCACAAGGGTGGGGTCAGTTAGTGTTTTAAACTACTTGAACTATTTTTTTATTTTGCTATTTTTTCAAAAATTCTTTACAAAAATAATTTAAATTTTATAAAATAATTTTTTTAAAAATAAATTAATTAATAATTTTTATAAAAAATAAAAATTAAAATGGTTCACCAAAAATTTTAAGCTATTCAACTGAAACAAGAGCCTATGTCAACTTGCAACTAGGGTCGAGAAAAAATCCTATTCACTTGCTAAATTATGGATGCGACTAAACAATTCAGATGCTTGAATATAATTTGAAATACATAATAAAGTGGAGTGCCTTGAAGTGAACAAACTAATATTCCATTTCATAGTAAAATAAAATCTTATCAAGGTTGATGTGCATGTCTTCAATCTTTGAAGCTTGTAGAATTCATCAAGGTGCTTTGAAGAAAACTAGTTTGCTATGCTTAAAGTGCATATCATATCCATTACATGTAAAGCCATTTCATACTAAGCAAGCCCATTAGAATAGAATAAAAAAATATTTAAGACTTGTCTCATCAAATATAAGGGTGACCTAACATATAAGTTTTATAATTAGAAAATTTTAGGAATGGTTCATAACTTTTAAGACAATAATCACACAACTATGATTCCTTATCTTTTGTATGTATGTGCAACTACACCAGCATTAAAGCATTGGATTTTATTAGAATTCCAAACTTAAAACATGATTAGGCAAGAGTAATATTCGGATGGGCGACCACTGGAGAAGTCCTCATATTCCACAAATTTTGCTTATAGCAATTCTTTTTCTAATAAATGACAATTGATTTTAAAAAGAAGTTAATGTTAAACAATGAAATTGTTATAAAAGATAGTTTATAATTAGAATTTTAGTAATTAGTTATCAATAAAAATATTATAATATTACTATTAATTTCATATAATTAAAAATATAACTCATTATTCCACTTGATAAAATAATAACTTTAATATAATTTAATATTAAGCAAAACGAGTAATTAGAATAAATTAAATTGAATTTATTTTTGTAAAAGTATATATACCATATATAAAATTTTTAACATTCAATAATATTATACAATATAATATTAGAAATCTAATTAAATAATTCAATATTAAATATTATTTATTAAATAAATAATAAAGTGGGTATATTATTAATTTTTTGTGAAATTTTAGAATTTTATAAATGAATAAAATAATATTAAATTATTAGTCAAAAATATTTATTAAATATTTGCAATATCTTAAAATAATATTAAAATTAAAAAATGTTTTATATTTTATGATTATTAAAAGTACATATAATTAACTTATTAAATTTAATAACTATTATAAATTTACTTGTTAAAATTTAACTTTTATTTAATTAAATATTAATAAAATTTACATTTTATGATAATTATATAAAATTAATTTATGCTTATTATAATATATATATGTTTAAGTGTAAGATTTTTTAAATATAGTAATAGTATATTGTAGAATATTAGAAATATAAAATTATATCATTAATGTTAAATATTATTTGTATTTATTATCTAGATTAAGTGATACAAAGTTAATATATCAAAAAAATAATATTATTTATTATTTAATTAACTTTAATTGTTTTAATTATTAATAAAATAATGTTAAATATAAATTCAAAATATAATTTCAATATTCTAAAATAATAAAAAATATAAAATATGTTTTATATTTTTTATTATTAAATATTATACATGAATAAATAATTTTTTTAGTAAATTTTACGAGTTTAATTTTCAAAATTTAGTTTTACTCAATAAGTACTCTCAGTTTTCTCTTTGACTTAATGTCTCTTATATTCTATGACTTTCAAATCTCTCTTATTATCATTCTCTACTATCTATTTATTTTATTATCTCTTTATATTTTCTTAGCTTCTCTCTCTCCTCTATCCTTTAATACTTTCTCATGTCTCTCTCTTTTTCACCTTTTTATTTGTGGTCTCTATCTCCTTTTCTTTCTCTTTTTTTTTCTCTTCTTTATATATTCTCATCTCTTTTTATTGTAATTTTTCTCTCTATTTTCCTCTTATAAATCTATGACATTTTTTTCTCTCTTTTAGAATAGTTATCTTCTTTTTTGTTACATTTTTTTAGTTTTCAATTAATAATACTTAAGAAATCTATCATTTTGCATAGTTTTATATAAAATATTAATTATAAATATGTATTTTATTATTTGTATTTATAATGTAACTTAATTTTTTATTTATATGGATGATAATATAAAGGAAGAAAATCTTAAGTATTAATGTCTATGCTATAAAAGTAATAGTTCTCAAAACTTTTCTTATAAATTTCTTCTAAATGAAATATTGATTTTAAAATAAATTATGATATATATAATAATCATGATTTTTTTAAAAAGCTATTTGCTTGATAGTTTAAAAAATTTTCAAATTATTAATTACCTTGAAGAAAAATAATCACATAATTATGAGTTTTTTCTCATTTATTAAAAAATAAATTATTATAAATGATATTTTATAATTAATACTTTTAGTAATTAGGTTTTAAAAATAATTTTTTAACAATATAATCAATTTTGTAAAATAATAAATATTACTTATCATATTATATAATAAAACAATAGCATTAAAATAATATAATATTAAGAAAAATACTTATATCAATTATAATAAATTAGAATAAATTTATATTTATAATATATACTATGAATAATGTATACATACTATGTATAAAAGTTTTTAAATATAATCATATTATATTATTGAATAGCAGTAACATAAATTTATTTTTTTAAATTAAATATTATTGTATTTATTATTTATATTACATGATATAAAGAGAATATATTATAATTATTATGTTATTTATTATTTAATTATTTTTTTAATTTTACGAGTTTATAAAATAATTTAATATTAAAAGTTGAAGTATACTTTAAATATTTGTAATATTCAATAATAATAATAAACCCAAAATAGTTTTTATATTTAATTACTTTTAGATATTGTATATGATTAAATTTCTATATTTAATAAATATTATAAGTTTAATATTAACATTTAACTTTTATTTAATTATTTCTCTTTATCTCAATATCTCAAAAATTTTCTTAATTCTGTCTCTTATCATTGTTCTTTTTTGTTTCTTTGTTTTCCATCTCTTTATATTCTTCTTGGCCTATTTATCTTTTTTATTTGTTTAATTTCATATTTTTTTTCTTTTACTTATTTATTTGTTCTTTCTATCTCTTGTATACTTTTTATTTTCTATTATTTTTCATGAAATTGTCTTGTATCTACCTCTACTACTATTTTTCTCTATTTTTCTCTTATCAAGGTATAACTTTCACTCTGTCTTATGTAATGATTATCTCCATCTCTATTACCCATTTCTATTTACTTTTCCTTTTTAGGTTTGATTGAAATTAGAACCTATGTCCACTAACAACCGAGGTCAAAAAAACTCCTTTAGTAAAAGAATTACAACTTGAGTTTTTTCAAAACTATTCACCTTCAACATAATAGCTTTTAAAGGTTCAATTATAATAAGGGCTTCTACAAGCTCAACCCTATTTCGAGTTCTTTTGAGATAAATTAAAACTTTGACATTCAAAATGCTGGGCTGCCCTGCTCAAAAGAAAAATAAAAGTATGACAAGAAAACATTTTTTGAAATTAGAACCTATGTTTCTCTTTACTTTGCTCTTATCAATCTTTAATTTTCCCTTTCTCACAAAACTATTATCATTAACACCATAATCCCTTTTTCAACAAATAAATTTATATTAATGAAGAAATCACTCATGTTGCATAGTTTAATAAATAAAATTTATGATAAATATATATTTTATTATATGAATTTATCATGTAATCTAGTTTTTTTATAAGAATGATAATAAAATGAAAAAACATCTTATGTATTAATTTCTAAGTTATCAAAAAAATAATTTATATAATTATTTATTATTTTTTTAAAACATAATATCGATATTGGAATATATTATAACATATATAATAAGCATAAAGTTTTTTTTAAAGTACATATGCTTAATAATTTAGTAAAATTTGGAATTGTATAATTATCTTCTAGAAAATAAACACACAACTATGATATTTTATTTTTTGCATGTTTGTGTGACCAAATGAGCATTATAGCACTTGATCTCACTAAAATAACAAAGTTCAAAAATCTTAGGTGAGATTATTTTGGGATTGGGTCCCTAATTAAGAAGTCACTAAATTACACTTATTTCCTTAAAACATTTTTGTTTCAAATGAAGAACAATTAATTTTAGAGACATGTTAACATTAAAAAAATAATAAATCAATATAAATGATAATTTATAAGTAGCATTTTAGTACTTAATAATTAATAATGACTTAATAACCTCATTTTGAGTTTTATATAACAATAAATATGGATATTGTAAGATATAATAAAATAATAACTTTAATAAAGTTCAACATTGAGCGAAATAACTTATACTAATTATAATAAATTAGACTTAATTTATGTTTATAATAGGTTATATAAGTTTTCTATATGCTTTTTTAAATATAGTAATATTATATTATTTAATATTAGAAATTTAAAATTATATGTTTCATGTTAAAATTTTTTATATTTATTATTTCTATTCCATTATATTAAATTAATATTTTAGATAAATTATATTATTTATTATTTAATTAATTTTTTAGTTTTAAGTATGAATATGATAATAATAAATTAAAAGTTAAAATATTTTTAAAGTATTTGTAATATTTGAAAATAATATTAAAACTTAAATATTGATTATATTATATTATTATTAATTATTATTTGTTATTAATTTATTATATTTAATAAAAATTATAGGTTGAATTATTAAGATTGAACTTTTATTTATTTATTTCTCATTTTTTTCTATTTATCTCAATGTCTCTCACTTTCTCTCACTTATTTCACTGTTATATTATTATTCACTTGTCCATTCATTTCCTATCTTCTTATAATCTTTTTTTTTATCTTACTCATCTATTTTCTCTACTTTCTTATTTTTTTCTCTCTTTCACTTATTTGTTTATTTGTCTATCTCCTCGACGTTCTCTCTATTCTTTTACTCATTGAATTGTATCACATTTTCCCATTTTATTATTTTTCTCTCTATTTTGCTCTTATCAATCTGTGACTTTCTGTCTCTTACAAAATAATATCTTTGCTTTTATTATAACTTTTTTAGCATATCCATTAATAACATTTAAGAAATATCTCAAGTTGAATGTTTTCATATGTCATATTTTTTATAATAAATGTTTATCACAAATATTCATTGCATAATTTAAGTTTTTGTTTATAAAAATTATAAAATAATTGAAACTCTTATGTATTAATGTCTACTTTACCAAAAATAATAGTTTATGTAAATGTTTCATTATTTTATATAAAAAAATTTATATTAGAATATATTATGACATGTAAAACAAGCATAATATTTTTTAAACACTTATTTGCTTGATAATTTATAAAATTTTAGAAAATGGTTTGTTATCTTCAAAGCAATATTTTTTAAAAGCTTATTTGCTTAATGAACTCTTCTATGACCACTGTAACCATATGACGCAAGGTCTTACTAAAACTCCAAAGTTAGGCATGATTGGGCCATAGTTGTATCGGGACGGGTGATCGCTTGAGAAGCACTGTGTTCTACTTATTCCTTTTTTAATGATTGATAATTGATTTTAATAACATCTTAATAATTAAAAAATTAAATTATTATGAGTGGAAGTTTATAATAAGCATTTTATTAATTAAATATTGTTAATATTTTCATAGAAATATAATTCATTTTATATAATAAAAAATACGAGACATGATATGATATAAAAAAATAACAATTTTCGTATAGTTTAATATTGAGAAAAATAAATTATATTAATTATAAGAAATGAGAAATAATTTATGTTTTTAATATTATATATATAATATGTGTAAAATTTTTAAATCGAGTATTATTATGCTATAAAATTTTGAAAATCTATATTTAAATGTTAGAATATTATATAATTTAATATTTAATAAATTTCTTTTTATGTTTCATGAAATAATATTAGATTAATTTGAAAATATTTTTTAAATATTTTTAGCATCATAAAATAATAATAAACTCAAGTATAATTTATATTTTATTGATATGAAGTATTATATTTATTAAATCATATAGAGTTAACACTTTAAAAATTATTTTATTTAAGATTTAACTAATTTTTAATATCAAATATGAATAAAGTAATATTATATTAATTATAAAACTTTCTTAAAATATTTGTAGAATTCTAAAATAATAATAAATCTCAAAATTATTTCATTGTTTATTGTTATTAAAAAGTATATATGATTATTAATATTTACCTTTTTTATTATTTCTTATACTTTTTCACATTATCTCAATGTCTCTAACTTTCTCTCACTTCTTTCTCTCTTTTTTTATTATTATCTTATTTATCTCTTTATTCTCTATGTCCTTATATTCTTTTAAGGCTCTCTCTCTTTTTTATCCTTCTCTACTTTTTGGTTTCTCTTTCTCTTTCATTTATTTATTTATTTATTCTCTTTATCTCTTTTATATTGTCTCTTTTCTTTTTCACTTTTTTAAATCATCTCTCATCTATCTCTATTACTATATTTTTCTCAACTTTGTTTTTATCAATCCAAAATTTCTCTCTCTTATAGAATAGTTATTTTCAACCCAATTATATATTTTTTAAACATATCAATTAACAATATATAGGATGTCTTTCAAGTTACATAGTTAAATATATTATTTATTATCAATAAATAGTATATTATTTATATTTATTTTTCAATTTATGTTTTTATTTATAAGAATGATAAAATCATAAAACAAAATCTTATCTATTAATTCCAACATTATATTAATAAAATATTGATATGAGAATTCATTACGACATATACAAGAAGAGCTTTGTTAAAGTAAATATGCTTGATAATTTTAAAATTTATAGAAATAATTTATTATCTTCAAGATAATAATCATATAATTATGATTTTTTTATATACATGTGTGGTAACACTTGCATTAAGCACTGAATCTAATTAGAACTGCAAAGTTAAGCAAGCTTCGATAAGAGTAGTATTAAGAAGGGTAACCACTTGAAAGGTCGTTGTATTACACCTATTTTTTATAACATTTCTTCTTCTAATAAAAGTTAAATTTTTTAATAATATGTTAATTTCAAAAAGTTAAATTTTTATCAATTATAGTTTATAATGAGTATTTTCATAATTAAGTATTTGTAATAACTTTCAAACATGCTACAATTTTCAAATAATAAAAAATATAGAACATGATATGATATAAAAAAAATACTTTAATATTTTTAAATATTGAGCAAATTAACTTATATAAATTATAAAAAAGCTTATATAGTTTGTTTATAGAGAAGTTCCAACTATAGTAATATTATATTATATTATAAATGTAAAATTATATAACTAATGTTAAATATTATTAATTTTAATTATAATATTATATCATATAAAGGTAATATATTAGAATAATTTAATTATTTATTACTTAACTAAAATAATTTTATTTATATTAAGAATAAAATAATATTAAATAAATGCTAAAAATATTAGTAAAATATTTATAATATACTAAAAAATAATGAACCTAAAATATCTTATTGCATAGTTTAATACATAATAGTTATGTTAAATATATGTTTTATTATTTATATTTGTTACATAATATATTTTTTTATTTATAAGAATGACAACATTATTGAAGAAAATCATTTGTATTAATGTTAATTTCATAAAAGACAATAATTTATATATTTTTTATTAATTTTATTTAAATGAGATATTAGTATTAGAATATATTATAACATATGTAATAAGCATAAATGTTTTTTAAAAGTGTATGTGCTTAACGATTTAGAAACTTTTAGAAATGATTCATTATCTTAAATACAATAACGACTCAACTAAGATTATTTATCTTTTTTTCTACAAGTGTGAAGACAACAACTTTATAGCACTGGATCTCATTAAAAAATCGAATGTTAAACTCGTACATTTTTTTTAATAATATTTCCTTTTTCTAATGAATGATAATTAATTTTAATAACATATTAATGTGAAAAAATTAAATTATTATGAACGATATATTATAGTTAGAATTTTAGTAATTAATTTGCCAAATTAAAGACACAAATGAAAAATTAATAAGAAATATTTATAACATAATTTATTTTTTCATTTATGAGAATGATAACATATTGAAAGAAAATTTTAAATATTAATGCCCTTCATTACAAAAAATAATAGTTTGTTTGTTCTTTAAATTAACCTTATATAAATAAAATATTAATATTAGGATATATTACGTCATATATAATAAGCACAAAAGTTTTTTTAAAAATACATATTAAAGTGAAAAAATGTGTGGGAATTCCACAAGGGTGGGGTCAGTTAGTGTTTTAAACTACTTGAACTATTTTTTTATTTTGCTATTTTTTCAAAAATTCTTTACAAAAATAATTTAAATTTTATAAAATAATTTTTTTAAAAATAAATTAATTAATAATTTTTATAAAAAATAAAAATTAAAATGGTTCACCAAAAATTTTAAGCTATTCAACTGAAACAAGAGCCTATGTCAACTTGCAACTAGGGTCGAGAAAAAATCCTATTCACTTGCTAAATTATGGATGCGACTAAACAATTCAGATGCTTGAATATAATTTGAAATACATAATAAAGTGGAGTGCCTTGAAGTGAACAAACTAATATCCCATTTCATAGTAAAATAAAATCTTATCAAGGTTGATGTGCATGTCTTCAATCTTTGAAGCTTGTAGAATTCATCAAGGTGCTTTGAAGAAAACTAGTTTGCTATGCTTAAAGTGCATATCATATCCATTACATGTAAAGCCATTTCATACTAAGCAAGCCCATTAGAATAGAATAAAAAAATATTTAAGACTTGTCTCATCAAATATAAGGGTGACCTAACATATAAGTTTTATAATTAGAAAATTTTAGGAATGGTTCATAACTTTTAAGACAATAATCACACAACTATGATTCCTTATCTTTTGTATGTATGTGCAACTACACCAGCATTAAAGCATTGGATTTTATTAGAATTCCAAACTTAAAACATGATTAGGCAAGAGTAATATTCGGATGGGCGACCACTGGAGAAGTCCTCATATTACACAAATTTTGCTTATAGCAATTCTTTTTCTAATAAATGACAATTGATTTTAAAAAGAAGTTAATGTTAAACAATGAAATTGTTATAAAAGATAGTTTATAATTAGAATTTTAGTAATTAGTTATCAATAAAAATATTATAATATTACTATTAATTTCATATAATTAAAAATATAACTCATTATTCCACTTGATAAAATAATAACTTTAATATAATTTAATATTAAGCAAAACGAGTAATTAGAATAAATTAAATTGAATTTATTTTTGTAAAAGTATATATACCATATATAAAATTTTTAACATTCAATAATATTATACAATATAATATTAGAAATCTAATTAAATAATTCAATATTAAATATTATTTATTAAATAAATAATAAAGTGGGTATATTATTAATTTTTTGTGAAATTTTAGAATTTTATAAATGAATAAAATAATATTAAATTATTAGTCAAAAATATTTATTAAATATTTGCAATATCTTAAAATAATATTAAAATTAAAAAATGTTTTATATTTTATGATTATTAAAAGTACATATAATTAACTTATTAAATTTAATAACTATTATAAATTTACTTGTTAAAATTTAACTTTTATTTAATTAAATATTAATAAAATTTACATTTTATGATAATTATATAAAATTAATTTATGCTTATTATAATATATATATGTTTAAGTGTAAGATTTTTTAAATATAGTAATAGTATATTGTAGAATATTAGAAATATAAAATTATATCATTAATGTTAAATATTATTTGTATTTATTATCTAGATTAAGTGATACAAAGTTAATATATCAAAAAAATAATATTATTTATTATTTAATTAACTTTAATTGTTTTAATTATTAATAAAATAATGTTAAATATAAATTCAAAATATAATTTCAATATTCTAAAATAATAAAAAATATAAAATATGTTTTATATTTTTTATTATTAAATATTATACATGAATAAATAATTTTTTTAGTAAATTTTACGAGTTTAATTTCAAATTTAGTTTTACTCAATAAGTACTCTCAGTTTTCTCTTTGACTTAATGTCTCTTATATTCTATGACTTTCAAATCTCTCTTATTATCATTCTCTACTATCTATTTATTTTATTATCTCTTTATATTTTCTTAGCTTCTCTCTCTCCTCTATCCTTTAATACTTTCTCATGTCTCTCTCTTTTTCACCTTTTTATTTGTGGTCTCTATCTCCTTTTCTTTCTCTTTTTTTTTTCTCTTCTTTATATATTCTCATCTCTTTTTATTGTAATTTTTCTCTCTATTTTCCTCTTATAAATCTATGACATTTTTTTCTCTCTTTTAGAATAGTTATCTTCTTTTTTGTTACATTTTTTTTTAGTTTTCAATTAATAATACTTAAGAAATCTATCATTTTGCATAGTTTTATATAAAATATTAATTATAAATATGTATTTTATTATTTGTATTTATAATGTAACTTAATTTTTTATTTATATGGATGATAATATAAAGGAAGAAAATCTTAAGTATTAATGTCTATGCTATAAAAGTAATAGTTCTCAAAACTTTTCTTATAAATTTCTTCTAAATGAAATATTGATTTTAAAATAAATTATGATATATATAATAATCATGATTTTTTTAAAAAGCTATTTGCTTGATAGTTTAAAAAATTTTCAAATTATTAATTACCTTGAAGAAAAATAATCACATAATTATGAGTTTTTTCTCATTTATTAAAAAATAAATTATTATAAATGATATTTTATAATTAATACTTTTAGTAATTAGGTTTAAAAATAATTTTTAACAATATAATCAATTTTGTAAAATAATAAATATTACTTATCATATATATAATAAAAACAATAGCATTAAAATAATATAATATTAAGAAAAATACTTATATCAATTATAATAAATTAGAATAAATTTATATTTATAATATATACTATGAATAATGTATACATACTATGTATAAAAGTTTTTAAATATAATCATATTATATTATTGAATAGCAGTAACATAAATTTATTTTTTTTAAATTAAATATTATTGTATTTATTATTTATATTACATCATATAAAGAGAATATATTATAATTATTATGTTATTTATTATTTAATTATTTTTTTAATTTTACGAGTTAATAAAATAATTTAATATTAAAAGTTGAAGTATACTTTAAATATTTGTAATATTCAATAATAATAATAAACCCAAAATAGTTTTTATATTTAATTACTTTTAGATATTGTATATGATTAAATTTCTATATTTAATAAATATTATAAGTTTAATATTAACATTTAACTTTTATTTAATTATTTCTCTTTATCTCAATATCTCAAAAATTTTCTTAATTCTGTCTCTTATCATTGTTCTTTTTTGTTTCTTTGTTTTCCATCTCTTTATATTCTTCTTGGCCTATTTATCTTTTTTATTTGTTTAATTTCATATTTTTTTTCTTTTACTTATTTATTTGTTCTTTCTATCTCTTGTATACTTTTTATTTTCTATTATTTTTCATGAAATTGTCTTGTATCTACCTCTACTACTATTTTTCTCTATTTTTCTCTTATCAAGGTATAACTTTCACTCTGTCTTATGTAATGATTATCTCCATCTCTATTACCCATTTCTATTTACTTTTCCTTTTTAGGTTTGATTGAAATTAGAACCTATGTCCACTAACAACCGAGGTCAAAAAAACTCCTTTAGTAAAAGAATTACAACTTGAGTTTTTTCAAAACTATTCACCTTCAACATAATAGCTTTTAAAGGTTCAATTATAATAAGGGCTTCTACAAGCTCAACCCTATTTCGAGTTCTTTTGAGATAAATTAAAACTTTGACATTCAAAATGCTGGCTGCCCTGCTCAAAAGAAAAATAAAAGTATGACAAGAAAACATTTTTTTAAATTAGAACCTATGTTTCTCTTTACTTTGCTCTTATCAATCTTTAATTTTCCCTTTCTCACAAAACTATTATCATTAACACCATAATCCCTTTTCAACAAATAAATTTAAAATAAATTTATATTAATGAAGAAATTCACTCATGTTGCATAGTTTAATAAATAAAATTTATGATAAATATATATTTTATTATATGAATTTATCATGTAATCTAGTTTTTTTTATAAGAATGATAATAAAATGAAAAAACATCTTATGTATTAATTTCTAAGTTATCAAAAAAATAATTTTATATAATTGTTTATTATTTTTTTAAAACATAATATCGATATTGGAATATATTATAACATATATAATAAGCATAAAGTTTTTTTTAAAGTACATATGCTTAATAATTTAGTAAAATTTGGAATTGTATAATTATCTTCTAGAAAATAAACACACAACTATGATATTTTATTTTTTGCACGTTTGTGTGACCAAATGAGCATTATAGCACTTGATCTCACTAAAATATACAAAGTTCAAAAATCTTAGGTGAGATTATTTTGGGATTGGGTCCCTAATTAAGAAGTCACTAAATTACACTTATTTCCTTAAAACATTTTTGTTTCAAATGAAGAACAATTAATTTTAGAGACATGTTAACATTAAAAAAAATAATAAATCAATATAAATGATAATTTATAAGTAGCATTTTAGTACTTAATAATTAATAATGACTTAATAACCTCATTTTGAGTTTTATATAACAATAAATATGGATATTGTAAGATATAATAAAATAATAACTTTAATAAAGTTCAACATTGAGCGAAATAACTTATACTAATTATAATAAATTAGACTTAATTTATGTTTATAATAGGTTATATAAGTTTTCTATATGCTTTTTTAAATATAGTAATATTAATTAATTTAAAATTATATGTTTCATGTTAAAATTTTTTATATTTATTATTTCTATTCCATTATATTAAATTAATATTTTAGATAAATTATATTATTTATTATTTAATTAATTTTTTAGTTTTAAGTATGAATATGATAATAATAAATTAAAAGTTAAAATATTTTTAAAGTATTTGTAATATTTGAAAATAATATTAAAACTTAAATATTGATTATATTATATTATTATTAATTATTATTTGTTATTAATTTATTATATTTAATAAAAATTATAGGTTGAATTATTAAGATTGAACTTTTATTTATTTATTTCTCATTTTTTTCTATTTATCTCAATGTCTCTCACTTTCTCTCACTTATTTCACTGTTATATTATTATTCACTTGTCCATTCATTTCCTATCTTCTTATAATCTTTTTTTTTATCTTACTCATCTATTTTCTCTACTTTCTTATTTTTTTCTCTCTTTCACTTATTTGTTTATTTGTCTATCTCCTCGACGTTCTCTCTATTCTTTTACTCATTGAATTGTATCACATTTTCCCATTTTATTATTTTTCTCTCTATTTTGCTCTTATCAATCTGTGACTTTCTGTCTCTTACAAAATAATATCTTTGCTTTTATTATAACTTTTTTAGCATATCCATTAATAACATTTAAGAAATATCTCAAGTTGAATGTTTTCATATGTAATATTTTTTATAATAAATGTTTATCACAAATATTCATTGCATAATTTAAGTTTTTTTTTATAAAAATTATAAAATAATTGAAACTCTTATGTATTAATGTCTACTTTACCAAAAATAATAGTTTATGTAAATGTTTCATTATTTTATATAAAAATATTTATATTAGAATATATAATGACATGTAAAACAAGCATAATATTTTTTAAACACTTATTTGCTTGATAATTTATAAAATTTTAGAAAATGGTTTGTTATCTTCAAAGCAATATTTTTAAAAGCTTATTTGCTTAATGAACTCTTCTATGACCACTGTAACCATATGACGCAAGGTCTTACTAAAACTCCAATGTTAGGCATGATTGGGCCATAGTTGTATCGGGACGGGTGATCGCTTTGTTTGTTGTTGTTTTTTTTTTTTTGTTGTTTTAATGATTGATAATTGATTTTAATAACATCTTAATAATTAAAAAATTAAATTATTATGAGTGGAAGTTTATAATTAGCATTTTATTAATTAAATATTGTTAATATTTTCATAGAAATATAATTCATTTTATATAATAAAAAATACGAGACATGATATGATATAAAAAAATAACAATTTTCGTATAGTTTAATATTGAGAAAAATAAATTATATTAATTATAAGAAATGAGAAATAATTTATGTTTTTAATATTATATATATAATATGTGTAAAATTTTTAAATCGAGTATTATTATGCTATAAAATTTTGAAAATCTATATTTAAATGTTAGAATATTATATAATTTAATATTTAATAAATTTCTTTTTATGTTTCATGAAATAATATTAGATTAATTTGAAAATATTTTTTAAATATTTTTAGCATCATAAAATAATAATAAACTCAAGTATAATTTATATTTTATTGATATGAAGTATTATATTTATTAAATCATATAGAGTTAACACTTTAAAAATTATTTTATTTAAGATTTACCTAATTTTTAATATCAAATATGAATAAAGTAATATTATATTAATTATAAAAATTTCTTAAAATATTTGTAGAATTCTAAAATAATAATAAATCTCAAAATTATTTCATTGTTTATTGTTATTAAAAAGTATATATGATTATTAATATTTACCTTTTTTATTATTTCTTATACTTTTTCACATTATCTCAATGTCTCTAACTTTCTCTCACTTCTTTCTCTCTTTTTTTATTATTATCTTATTTATCTCTTTATTCTCTATGTCCTTATATTCTTTTAAGGCTCTCTCTCTTTTTTATCCTTCTCTACTTTTTGGTTTCTCTTTCTCTTTCATTTATTTATTTATTTATTCTCTTTATCTCTTTTATATTGTCTCTTTTCTTTTTCACTTTTTTAAATCATCTCTCATCTATCTCTATTACTATTTTTTTCTCAACTTTGTTTTTATCAATCCAAAATTTCTCTCTCTTATAGAATAGTTATTTTCAACCCAATTATATATTTTTTAAACATATCAATTAACAATATATAGGATGTCTTTCAAGTTACATAGTTAAATATATTATTTATTATCAATAAATAGTATATTATTTATATTTACTTTTCAATTTATGTTTTTATTTATAAGAATGATAAAATCATAAAACAAAATCTTATCTATTAATTCCAACATTATATTAATAAAATATTGATATGAGAATTCATTACGACATATACAAGAAAAGCTTTGTTAAAGTAAATATGCTTGATAATTTTAAAATTTATAGAAATAGTTTATTATCTTCAAGATAATAATCATATAATTATGATTTTTTTATATACATGTGTGGTAACACTTGCATTAAGCACTGAATCTAATTAGAACTGCAAAGTTAAGCAAGCTTCGATAAGAGTAGTATTAAGAAGGGTAACCACTTGAAAGGTCGTTGTATTACACATATTTTTTATAACATTTCTTCTTCTAATAAAAGTTAAATTTTTTAATAATATGTTAATTTCAAAAAGTTAAATTTTTATCAATTATAGTTTATAATGAGTATTTTCATAATTAAGTATTTGTAATAACTTTCAAACGTGCTACAATTTTCAAATAATAAAAAATATAGAACATGATATGATATAAATAAAATACTTTAATATTTTTTAATATTGAGCAAATTAACTTATATAAATTATAAAAAAGCTTATATAGTTTGTTTATAGAGAAGTTCCAAATATAGTAATATTATATTATATTATAAATGTAAAATTATATAACTAATGTTAAATATTATTAATTTTAATTATAATATTATATCATATAAAGGTAATATATTAGAATAATTTAATTATTTATTACTTAACTAAAATAATTTTATTTATATTAAGAATAAAATAATATTAAATAAATGCTAAAAATATTAGTAAAATATTTATAATATACTAAAAAATAATGAACCTAAAATATCTTATTGCATAGTTTAATACATAATAGTTATGTTAAATATATGTTTTATTATTTATATTTGTTACATAATATATTTTTTTATTTATAAGAATGACAACATTATTGAAGAAAATCATTTGTATTAATGTTAATTTCATAAAAGACAATAATTTATATATTTTTTATTAATTTTATTTAAATGAGATATTAGTATTAGAATATATTATAACATATGTAATAAGCATAAATGTTTTTTAAAAGTGTATGTGCTTAACGATTTAGAAACTTTTAGAAATGATTCATTATCTTAAATACAATAACGACTCAACTAAGATTATTTATCTTTTTTTCTACAAGTGTGAAGACAACAACTTTATAGCACTGGATCTCATTAAAAAATCGAATGTTAAACTCGTACATTTTTTTTAATAATATTTCCTTTTTCTAATGAATGATAATTAATTTTAATAACATATTAATGTGAAAAAATTAAATTATTATGAACGATATATTATAGTTAGAATTTTAGTAATTAATTTGCCAAATTAAGGATACAAATGAAAAATTAATAAGAAATATTTATAACATAATTTATTTTTTCATTTATGAGAATGATAACATATTGAAAGAAAATTTTAAATATTAATGCCCTTCATTACAAAAAATAATAGTTTGTTTGTTCTTTAAATTAACCTTATATAAATAAAATATTAATATTAGGATATATTACGTCATATATAATAAGCACAAAAGTTTTTTTAAAAATACATATTAAAGTGAAAAAATGTGTGGGAATTCCACAAGGGTGGGGTCAGTTAGTGTTTTAAACTACTTGAACTATTTTTTTATTTTGATATTTTTTCAAAAATTCTTTACAAAAATAATTTAAATTTTATAAAATAATTTTTTTAAAAATAAATTAATTAATAATTTTTATAAAAAATAAAAATTAAAATGGTTCACCAAAAATTTTAAGCTATTCAACTGAAACAAGAGCCTATGTCAACTTGCAACTAGGGTCGAGAAAAAATCCTATTCACTTGCTAAATTATGGATGCGACTAAACAATTCAGATGCTTGAATATAATTTGTAATACATAATAAAGTGGAGTGCCTTGAAGTGAACAAACTAATATTCCATTTCATAGTAAAATAAAATCTTATCAAGGTTGATGTGCATGTCTTCAATCTTTGAAGCTTGTAGAATTCATCAAGGTGCTTTGAAGAAAACTAGTTTGCTATGCTTAAAGTGCATATCATATCCATTACATGTAAAGCCATTTCATACTAAGCAAGCCCATTAGAATAGAATAAAAAAATATTTAAGACTTGTCTCATCAAATATAAGGGTGACCTAACATATAAGTTTTATAGTTAGAAAATTTTAGAAATGGTTCATAACTTTTATGACAATAATCACACAACTATGATTCCTTATCTTTTGTATGTATGTGCAACTACACCAGCATTAAAGCATTGGATTTTATTAGAATTCCAAACTTAAAACATGATTAGGCAAGAGTAATATTCGGATGGGCGACCACTTGAGAAGTCCTCATATTACACAAATTTTGCTTATAGCAATTCTTTTTCTAATAAATGACAATTGATTTTAAAAAGAAGTTAATGTTAAACAATGAAATTGTTATAAAAGATAGTTTATAATTAGAATTTTAGTAATTAGTTATCAATAAAAATATTATAATATTATTATTAATTTCAAATAATTAAAAATATAACTCATTATTCCACTTGATAAAATAATAACTTTAATATAATTTAATATTAAGCAAAACAAGTAATTAGAATAAATTAAATTGAATTTATTTTTGTAAAAGTATATATACCATATATAAAATTTTTAACATTCAATAATATTATACAATATAATATTAGAAATCTAATTAAATAATTTAATATTAAATATTATTTATTAAATAAATAATAAAGTGGGTATATTATTAATTTTTTAAGAAATTTTAGAATTTTATAAATGAATAAAATAATATTAAATTATTAGTAAAAAATATTTATTAAATATTTGCAATATTTTAAAATTATATTAAAATTAAAAAATCTTTTATATTTTATGATTATTAAAAGTACATATAATTAACTTATTATATTTAATAACTATTATAAATTTACTTGTTAAAATTTAACTTTTATTTAATTAAATATTAATAAAATTTACATTTTATGATAATTATATAAAATTAATTTATGCTTATTATAATATATATATGTTTAAGTGTAAGATTTTTTAAATATAGTAATAGTATATTGTAGAATATTAGAAATATAAAATTATATCATTAATGTTAAATATTATTTGTATTTATTATCTAGATTAAGTGATACAAAGTTAATATATCAAAAAAATAATATTATTTATTATTTAATTAACTTTAATTGTTTTAATTATTAATAAAATAATGTTAAATATAAATTCAAAATATAATTTCAATATTCTAAAATAATAAAAAATATAAAATATGTTTTATATTTTTTATTATTAAATATTATACATGAATAAATAATTTTTTTAGTAAATTTTACGAGTTTAATTTTCAAAATTTAGTTTTACTCAATAAGTACTCTCAGTTTTCTCTTTGACTTAATGTCTCTTATATTCTATGACTTTCAAATCTCTCTTATTATCATTCTCTACTATCTATTTATTTTATTATCTCTTTATATTTTCTTAGCTTCTCTCTCTCCTCTATCCTTTAATACTTTCTCATGTCTCTCTCTTTTTCACCTTTTTATTTGTGGTCTCTATCTCCTTTTCTTTCTCTTTTTTTTTCTCTTCTTTATATATTCTCATCTCTTTTTATTGTAATTTTTCTCTCTATTTTCCTCTTATAAATCTATGACATTTTTTTCTCTCTTTTAGAATAGTTATCTTCTTTTTTGTTACATTTTTTTAGTTTTCAATTAATAATACTTAAGAAATCTATCATTTTGCATAGTTTTATATAAAATATTAATTATAAATATGTATTTTATTATTTGTATTTATAATGTAACTTAATTTTTTATTTATATGGATGATAATATAAAGGAAGAAAATCTTAAGTATTAATGTCTATGCTATAAAAGTAATAGTTCTCAAAACTTTTCTTATAAATTTCTTCTAAATGAAATATTGATTTTAAAATAAATTATGATATATATAATAATCATGATTATTTTAAAAAGCTATTTGCTTGATAGTTTAAAAAATTTTCAAATTATGAATTACCTTGAAGAAAAATAATCACATAATTATGAGTTTTTTCTCAATTATTAAAAAATAAATTATTATAAATGATATTTTATAATTAATACTTTTAGTAATTAAGTTTTAAAAATAATTTTTTAACAATATAATCAATTTTGTAAAATAATAAATATTACTTATCATATTATATAATAAAACAATAGCATTAAAATAATATAATATTAAGAAAAATACTTATATCAATTATAATAAATTAGAATAAATTTATATTTATAATATATACTATGAATAATGTATACATACTATGTATAAAAGTTTTTAAATATAATCATATTATATTATTGAATAGCAGTAACATAAATTTATTTTTTTAAATTAAATATTATTGTATTTATTATTTATATTACATCATATAAAGAGAATATATTATAATTATTATGTAATTTATTATTTAATTATTTTTTTAATTTTACCAGTTAATAAAATAATTTAATATTAAAAGTTGAAGTATACTTTAAATATTTGTAATATTCAATAATAATAATAAACCCAAAATAGTTTTTATATTTAATTACTTTTAGATATTGTATATGATTAAATTTCTATATTTAATAAATATTATAAGTTTAATATTAACATTTAACTTTTCTTTAATTATTTCTCTTTATCTCAATATCTCAAAAATTTTCTTAATTCTGTCTCTTATCATTGTTCTTTTTTGTTTCTTTGTTTTCCATCTCTTTATATTCTTCTTGGCCTATTTATCTTTTTTATTTGTTTACTTTCATATTTTTTTTCTTTTACTTATTTATTTGTTCTTTCTATCTCTTGTATACTTTTTATTTTCTATTATTTTTCATGAAATTGTCTTGTATCTACCTCTACTACTATTTTTCTCTATTTTTCTCTTATCAAGGTATAACTTTCACTCTGTCTTATGTAATGATTATCTCCATCTCTATTACCCATTTCTATTTACTTTTCCTTTTTAGGTTTGATTGAAATTAGAACCTATGTCCACTAACAACCGAGGTCAAAAAAACTCCTTTAGTAAAAGAATTACAACTTGAGTTTTTTCAAAACTATTCACCTTCAACATAATAGCTTTTAAAGGTTCAATTATAATAAGGGCTTCTACAAGCTCAACCCTATTTCGAGTTCTTTTGAGATAAATTAAAACTTTGACATTCAAAATGCTGGGCTGCCCTGCTCAAAAGAAAAATAAAAGTATGACAAGAAAACATTTTTTGAAATTAGAACCTATGTTTCTCTTTACTTTGCTCTTATCAATCTATAATTTTCCCTTTCTCACAAAACTATTATCATTAACACCATAATCCCTTTTTCAACAAATAAATTTATATTAATGAAGAAATCACTCATGTTGCATAGTTTAATAAATAAAATTTATGATAAATATATATTTTATTATATGAATTTATCATGTAATCTAGTTTTTTTATAAGAATGATAATAAAATGAAAAAACATCTTATGTATTAATTTCTAAGTTATCAAAAAAATAATTTATATAATTGTTTATTATTTTTTTAAAACATAATATCGATATTGGAATATATTATAACATATATAATAAGCATAAAGTTTTTTTTAAAGTACATATGCTTAATAATTTAGTAAAATTTGGAATTGTATAATTATCTTCTAGAAAATAAACACACAACTATGATATTTTATTTTTTGCATGTTTGTGTGACCAAATGAGCATTATAGCACTTGATCTCACTAAAATAACAAAGTTCAAAAATCTTAGGTGAGATTATTTTGGGATTGGGTCCCTAATTAAGAAGTCACTAAATTACACTTATTTCCTTAAAACATTTTTGTTTCAAATGAAGAACAATTAATTTTAGAGACATGTTAACATTAAAAAAATAATAAATCAATATAAATGATAATTTATAAGTAGCATTTTAGTACTTGATAATTAATAATGACTTAATAACCTCATTTTGAGTTTTATATAACAATAAATATGGATATTGTAAGATATAATAAAATAATAACTTTAATAAAGTTCAACATTGAGCGAAATAACTTATACTAATTATAATAAATTAGAATTAATTTATGTTTATAATAGGTTATATAAGTTTTCTATATGCTTTTTTAAATATAGTAATATTATATTATTTAATATTAGAAATTTAAAATTATATGTTTCATGTTAAAATTTTTTATATTTATTATTTCTATTCCATTATATTAAATTAATATTTTAGATAAATTATATTATTTATTATTTAATTAATTTTTTAGTTTTAAGTATGAATATGATAATAATAAATTAAAAGTTAAAATATTTTTCAAGTATTTGTAATATTTTAAAATAATATTAAAACTTAAATATTGATTATATTATATTATTATTAATTATTATTTGTTATTAATTTATTATATTTAATAAAAATTATAGGTTGAATTATTAAGATTGAACTTTTATTTATTTATTTCTCATTTTTTTCTATTTATCTCAATGTCTCTCACTTTCTCTCACTTATTTCACTGTTATATTATTATTCACTTGTACATTCATTTCTTATCTTCTTATAATCTTTTTTTTTATCTTACTCATCTATTTTCTCTACTTTCTTATTTTTTTCTCTCTTTCACTTATTTGTTTATTTGTCTATCTCCTCTACGTTCTCTCTATTCTTTTACTCATTGAATTGTATCACATTTTCCCATTTTATTATTTTTCTCTCTATTTTGCTCTTATCAATCTGTGACTTTCTGTCTCTTACAAAATAATATCTTTGCTTTTATTATAACTTTTTTAGCATATCCATTAATAACATTTAAGAAATATCTCAAGTTGAATGTTTTCATATGTAATATTTTTTATAATAAATGTTTATCACAAATATTCATTGCATAATTTAAGTTTTTGTTTATAACAATTATAAAATAATTGAAACTCTTATGTATTAATGTCTACTTTACCAAAAATAATAGTTTATGTAAATGTTTCATTATTTTATATAAAAATATTTATATTAGAATATATTATGACATGTAAAACAAGCATAATATTTTTTAAACACTTATTTGCTTGATAATTTATAAAATTTTAGAAAATGGTTTGTTATCTTCAAAGCAATATTTTTTAAAAGCTTATTTGCTTAATGAACTCTTCTATGACCACTGTAACCATATGAGGCAAGGTCTTACTAAAACTCCAAAGTTAGGCATGATTGGGCCATAGTTGTATCGGGACGGGTGATCGCTTGAGAAGCACTGTGTTCTACTTATTCCTTTTTTAATGATTGATAATTGATTTTAATAACATCTTAATAATTAAAAAATTAAATTATTATGAGTGGAAGTTTATAATTAGCATTTTATTAATTAAATATTGTTAATATTTTCATAGAAATATAATTCATTTTATATAATAAAAAATACGAGACATGATATGATATAAAAAAATAACAATTTTCGTATAGTTTAATATTGAGAAAAATAAATTATATTAATTATAAGAAATGAGAAATAATTTATGTTTTTAATATTATATATATAATATGTGTAAAATTTTTAAATCGAGTATTATTATGCTATAAAATTTTGAAAATCTATATTTAAATTTTAGAATATTATATAATTTAATATTTAATAAATTTCTTTTTATGTTTCATGAAATAATATTAGATTAATTTGAAAATATTTTTTAAATATTTTTAGCATCATAAAATAATAATAAACTCAAGTATAATTTATATTTTATTGATATGAAGTATTATATTTATTAAATCATATAGAGTTAACACTTTAAAAATTATTTTATTTAAGATTTACCTAATTTTTAATATCAAATATGAATAAAGTAATATTATATTAATTATAAAAATTTCTTAAAATATTTGTAGAATTCTAAAATAATAATAAATCTCAAAATTATTTCATTGTTTATTGTTATTAAAAAGTATATATGATTATTAATATTTACCTTTTTTATTATTTCTTATACTTTTTCACATTATCTCAATGTCTCTAACTTTCTCTCACTTCTTTCTCTCTTTTTTTATTATTATCTTATTTATCTCTTTATTCTCTATGTCCTTATATTCTTTTAAGGCTCTCTCTCTTTTTTATCCTTCTCTACTTTTTGGTTTCTCTTTCTCTTTCATTTATTTATTTATTTATTCTCTTTATCTCTTTTATATTGTCTCTTTTCTTTTTCACTTTTTTAAATCATCTCTCATCTATCTCTATTACTATTTTTTTCTCAACTTTGTTTTTATCAATCCAAAATTTCTCTCTCTTATAGAATAGTTATTTTCAACCCAATTATATATTTTTTAAACATATCAATTAACAATATATAGGATGTCTTTCAAGTTACATAGTTAAATATATTATTTATTATCAATAAATAGTATATTATTTATATTTACTTTTCAATTTATGTTTTTATTTATAAGAATGATAAAATCATAAAACAAAATCTTATCTATTAATTCCAACATTATATTAATAAAATATTGATATGAGAATTCATTACGACATATACAAGAAAAGCTTTGTTAAAGTAAATATGCTTGATAATTTTAAAATTTATAGAAATAGTTTATTATCTTCAAGATAATAATCATATAATTATGATTTTTTTATATACATGTGTGGTAACACTTGCATTAAGCACTGAATCTAATTAGAACTGCAAAGTTAAGCAAGCTTCGATAAGAGTAGTATTAAGAAGGGTAACCACTTGAAAGGTCGTTGTATTACACCTATTTTTTATAACATTTCTTCTTCTAATAAAAGTTAAATTTTTTAATAATATGTTAATTTCAAAAAGTTAAATTTTTATCAATTATAGTTTATAATGAGTATTTTCATAATTAAGTATTTGTAATAACTTTCAAACGTGCTACAATTTTCAAATAATAAAAAATATAGAACATGATATGATATAAATAAAATACTTTAATATTTTTTAATATTGAGCAAATTAACTTATATAAATTATAAAAAAGCTTATATAGTTTGTTTATAGAGAAGTTCCAAATATAGTAATATTATATTATATTATAAATGTAAAATTATATAACTAATGTTAAATATTATTAATTTTAATTATAATATTATATCATATAAAGGTAATATATTAGAATAATTTAATTATTTATTACTTAACTAAAATAATTTTATTTATATTAAGAATAAAATAATATTAAATAAATGCTAAAAATATTAGTAAAATATTTATAATATACTAAAAAATAATGAACCTAAAATATCTTATTGCATAGTTTAATACATAATAGTTATGTTAAATATATGTTTTATTATTTATATTTGTTACATAATATATTTTTTTATTTATAAGAATGACAACATTATTGAAGAAAATCATTTGTATTAATGTTAATTTCATAAAAGACAATAATTTATATATTTTTTATTAATTTTATTTAAATGAGATATTAGTATTAGAATATATTATAACATATGTAATAAGCATAAATGTTTTTTAAAAGTGTATGTGCTTAACGATTTAGAAACTTTTAGAAATGATTCATTATCTTAAATACAATAACGACTCAACTAAGATTATTTATCTTTTTTTCTACAAGTGTGAAGACAACAACTTTATAGCACTGGATCTCATTAAAAAATCGAATGTTAAACTCGTACATTTTTTTTAATAATATTTCCTTTTTCTAATGAATGATAATTAATTTTAATAACATATTAATGTGAAAAAATTAAATTATTATGAACGATATATTATAGTTAGAATTTTAGTAATTAATTTGCCAAATTAAAGATACAAATGAAAAATTAATAAGAAATATTTATAACATAATTTATTTTTTCATTTATGAGAATGATAACATATTGAAAGAAAATTTTAAATATTAATGCCCTTCATTACAAAAAATAATAGTTTGTTTGTTCTTTAAATTAACCTTATATAAATAAAATATTAATATTAGGATATATTACGTCATATATAATAAGCACAAAAGTTTTTTTAAAAATACATATTAAAGTGAAAAAATGTGTGGGAATTCCACAAGGGTGGGGTCAGTTAGTGTTTTAAACTACTTGAACTATTTTTTTATTTTGATATTTTTTCAAAAATTCTTTACAAAAATAATTTAAATTTTATAAAATAATTTTTTTAAAAATAAATTAATTAATAATTTTTATAAAAAATAAAAATTAAAATGGTTCACCAAAAATTTTAAGCTATTCAACTGAAACAAGAGCCTATGTCAACTTGCAACTAGGGTCGAGAAAAAATCCTATTCACTTGCTAAATTATGGATGCGACTAAACAATTCAGATGCTTGAATATAATTTGAAATACATAATAAAGTGGAGTGCCTTGAAGTGAACAAACTAATATTCCATTTCATAGTAAAATAAAATCTTATCAAGGTTGATGTGCATGTCTTCAATCTTTGAAGCTTGTAGAATTCATCAAGGTGCTTTGAAGAAAACTAGTTTGCTATGCTTAAAGTGCATATCATATCCATTACATGTAAAGCCATTTCATACTAAGCAAGCCCATTAGAATAGAATAAAAAAATATTTAAGACTTGTCTCATCAAATATAAGGGTGACCTAACATATAAGTTTTATAGTTAGAAAATTTTAGAAATGGTTCATAACTTTTATGACAATAATCACACAACTATGATTCCTTATCTTTTGTATGTATGTGCAACTACACCAGCATTAAAGCATTGGATTTTATTAGAATTCCAAACTTAAAACATGATTAGGCAAGAGTAATATTCGGATGGGCGACCACTTGAGAAGTCCTCATATTACACAAATTTTGCTTATAGCAATTCTTTTTCTAATAAATGACAATTGATTTTAAAAAGAAGTTAATGTTAAACAATGAAATTGTTATAAAAGATAGTTTATAATTAGAATTTTAGTAATTAGTTATCAATAAAAATATTATAATATTATTATTAATTTCAAATAATTAAAAATATAACTCATTATTCCACTTGATAAAATAATAACTTTAATATAATTTAATATTAAGCAAAACAAGTAATTAGAATAAATTAAATTGAATTTATTTTTGTAAAAGTATATATACCATATATAAAATTTTTAACATTCAATAATATTATACAATATAATATTAGAAATCTAATTAAATAATTTAATATTAAATATTATTTATTAAATAAATAATAAAGTGGGTATATTATTAATTTTTTAAGAAATTTTAGAATTTTATAAATGAATAAAATAATATTAAATTATTAGTAAAAAATATTTATTAAATATTTGCAATATTTTAAAATTATATTAAAATTAAAAAATCTTTTATATTTTATGATTATTAAAAGTACATATAATTAACTTATTAAATTTAATAACTATTATAAATTTACTTGTTAAAATTTAACTTTTATTTAATTAAATATTAATAAAATTTACATTTTATGATAATTATATAAAATTAATTTATGCTTATTATAATATATATATGTTTAAGTGTAAGATTTTTTAAATATAGTAATAGTATATTGTAGAATATTAGAAATATAAAATTATATCATTAATGTTAAATATTATTTGTATTTATTATCTAGATTAAGTGATACAAAGTTAATATATCAAAAAAATAATATTATTTATTATTTAATTAACTTTAATTGTTTTAATTATTAATAAAATAATGTTAAATATAAATTCAAAATATAATTTCAATATTCTAAAATAATAAAAAATATAAAATATGTTTTATATTTTTTATTATTAAATATTATACATGAATAAATAATTTTTTTAGTAAATTTTACGAGTTTAATTTTCAAAATTTAGTTTTACTCAATAAGTACTCTCAGTTTTCTCTTTGACTTAATGTCTCTTATATTCTATGACTTTCAAATCTCTCTTATTATCATTCTCTACTATCTATTTATTTTATTATCTCTTTATATTTTCTTAGCTTCTCTCTCTCCTCTATCCTTTAATACTTTCTCATGTCTCTCTCTTTTTCACCTTTTTATTTGTGGTCTCTATCTCCTTTTCTTTCTCTTTTTTTTTCTCTTCTTTATATATTCTCATCTCTTTTTATTGTAATTTTTCTCTCTATTTTCCTCTTATAAATCTATGACATTTTTTTCTCTCTTTTAGAATAGTTATCTTCTTTTTTGTTACATTTTTTTAGTTTTCAATTAATAATACTTAAGAAATCTATCATTTTGCATAGTTTTATATAAAATATTAATTATAAATATGTATTTTATTATTTGTATTTATAATGTAACTTAATTTTTTATTTATATGGATGATAATATAAAGGAAGAAAATCTTAAGTATTAATGTCTATGCTATAAAAGTAATAGTTCTCAAAACTTTTCTTATAAATTTCTTCTACATGAAATATTGATTTTAAAATAAATTATGATATATATAATAATCATGATTATTTTAAAAAGCTATTTGCTTGATAGTTTAAAAAATTTTCAAATTATGAATTACCTTGAAGAAAAATAATCACATAATTATGAGTTTTTTCTCATTTATTAAAAAATAAATTATTATAAATGATATTTTATAATTAATACTTTTAGTAATTAAGTTTTAAAAATAATTTTTTAACAATATAATCAATTTTGTAAAATAATAAATATTACTTATCATATTATATAATAAAACAATAGCATTAAAATAATATAATATTAAGAAAAATACTTATATCAATTATAATAAATTAGAATAAATTTATATTTATAATATATACTATGAATAATGTATACATACTATGTATAAAAGTTTTTAAATATAATCATATTATATTATTGAATAGCAGTAACATAAATTTATTTTTTTAAATTAAATATTATTGTATTTATTATTTATATTACATCATATAAAGAGAATATATTATAATTATTATGTTATTTATTATTTAATTATTTTTTTAATTTTACCAGTTAATAAAATAATTTAATATTAAAAGTTGAAGTATACTTTAAATATTTGTAATATTCAATAATAATAATAAACCCAAAATAGTTTTTATATTTAATTACTTTTAGATATTGTATATGATTAAATTTCTATATTTAATAAATATTATAAGTTTAATATTAACATTTAACTTTTCTTTAATTATTTCTCTTTATCTCAATATCTCAAAAATTTTCTTAATTCTGTCTCTTATCATTGTTCTTTTTTGTTTCTTTGTTTTCCAGCTCTTTATATTCTTCTTGGCCTATTTATCTTTTTTATTTGTTTACTTTCATATTTTTTTTCTTTTACTTATTTATTTGTTCTTTCTATCTCTTGTATACTTTTTATTTTCTATTATTTTTCATGAAATTGTCTTGTATCTACCTCTACTACTATTTTTCTCTATTTTTCTCTTATCAAGGTATAACTTTCACTCTGTCTTATGTAATGATTATCTCCATCTCTATTACCCATTTCTATTTACTTTTCCTTTTTAGGTTTGATTGAAATTAGAACCTATGTCCACTAACAACCGAGGTCAAAAAAACTCCTTTAGTAAAAGAATTACAACTTGAGTTTTTTCAAAACTATTCACCTTCAACATAATAGCTTTTAAAGGTTCAATTATAATAAGGGCTTCTACAAGCTCAACCCTATTTCGAGTTCTTTTGAGATAAATTAAAACTTTGACATTCAAAATGCTGGGCTGCCCTGCTCAAAAGAAAAATAAAAGTATGACAAGAAAACATTTTTTGAAATTAGAACCTATGTTTCTCTTTACTTTGCTCTTATCAATCTATAATTTTTCCTTTCTCACAAAACTATTATCATTAACACCATAATCCCTTTTTCAACAAATAAATTTATATTAATGAAGAAATCACTCATGTTGCATAGTTTAATAAATAAAATTTATGATAAATATATATTTTATTATATGAATTTATCATGTAATCTAGTTTTTTTATAAGAATGATAATAAAATGAAAAAACATCTTATGTATTAATTTCTAAGTTATCAAAAAAATAATTTATATAATTGTTTATTATTTTTTTAAAACATAATATCGATATTGGAATATATTATAACATATATAATAAGCATAAAGTTTTTTTTAAAGTACATATGCTTAATAATTTAGTAAAATTTGGAATTGTATAATTATCTTCTAGAAAATAAACACACAACTATGATATTTTATTTTTTGCATGTTTGTGTGACCAAATGAGCATTATAGCACTTGATCTCACTAAAATAACAAAGTTCAAAAATCTTAGGTGAGATTATTTTGGGATTGGGTCCCTAATTAAGAAGTCACTAAATTACACTTATTTCCTTAAAACATTTTTGTTTCAAATGAAGAACAATTAATTTTAGAGACATGTTAACATTAAAAAAATAATAAATCAATATAAATGATAATTTATAAGTAGCATTTTAGTACTTGATAATTAATAATGACTTAATAACCTCATTTTGAGTTTTATATAACAATAAATATGGATATTGTAAGATATAATAAAATAATAACTTTAATAAAGTTCAACATTGAGCGAAATAACTTATACTAATTATAATAAATTAGAATTAATTTATGTTTATAATAGGTTATATAAGTTTTCTATATGCTTTTTTAAATATAGTAATATTATATTATTTAATATTAGAAATTTAAAATTATATGTTTCATGTTAAAATTTTTTATATTTATTATTTCTATTCCATTATATTAAATTAATATTTTAGATAAATTATATTATTTATTATTTAATTAATTTTTTAGTTTTAAGTATGAATATGATAATAATAAATAAAAAGTTAAAATATTTTTAAAGTATTTGTAATATTTTAAAATAATATTAAAACTTAAATATTGATTATATTATATTATTATTAATTATTATTTGTTATTAATTTATTATATTTAATAAAAATTATAGGTTGAATTATTAAGATTGAACTTTTATTTATTTATTTCTCATTTTTTTCTATTTATCTCAATGTCTCTCACTTTCTCTCACTTATTTCACTGTTATATTATTATTCACTTGTCCATTCATTTCTTATCTTCTTATAATCTTTTTTTTTATCTTACTCATCTATTTTCTCTACTTTCTTATTTTTTTCTCTCTTTCACTTATTTGTTTATTTGTCTATCTCCTCTACGTTCTCTCTATTCTTTTACTCATTGAATTGTATCACATTTTCCCATTTTATTATTTTTCTCTCTATTTTGCTCTTATCAATCTGTGACTTTCTGTCTCTTACAAAATAATATCTTTGCTTTTATTATAACTTTTTTAGCATATCCATTAATAACATTTAAGAAATATCTCAAGTTGAATGTTTTCATATGTAATATTTTTTATAATAAATGTTTATCACAAATATTCATTGCATAATTTAAGTTTTTGTTTATAACAATTATAAAATAATTGAAACTCTTATGTATTAATGTCTACTTTACCAAAAATAATAGTTTATGTAAATGTTTCATTATTTTATATAAAAATATTTATATTAGAATATATTATGACATGTAAAACAAGCATAATATTTTTTAAACACTTATTTGCTTGATAATTTATAAAATTTTAGAAAATGGTTTGTTATCTTCAAAGAAATATTTTTTAAAAGCTTATTTGCTTAATGAACTCTTCTATGACCACTGTAACCATATGAGGCAAGGTCTTACTAAAACTCCAAAGTTAGGCATGATTGGGCCATAGTTGTATCGGGACGGGTGATCGCTTGAGAAGCACTGTGTTCTACTTATTCCTTTTTTAATGATTGATAATTGATTTTAATAACATCTTAATAATTAAAAAATTAAATTATTATGAGTGGAAGTTTATAATTAGCATTTTATTAATTAAATATTGTTAATATTTTCATAGAAATATAATTCATTTTATATAATAAAAAATACGAGACATGATATGATATAAAAAAATAACAATTTTCGTATAGTTTAATATTGAGAAAAATAAATTATATTAATTATAAGAAATGAGAAATAATTTATGTTTTTAATATTATATATATAATATGTGTAAAATTTTTAAATCGAGTATTATTATGCTATAAAATTTTGAAAATCTATATTTAAATGTTAGAATATTATATAATTTAATATTTAATAAATTTCTTTTTATGTTTCATGAAATAATATTAGATTAATTTGAAAATATTTTTTAAATATTTTTAGCATCATAAAATAATAATAAACTCAAGTATAATTTATATTTTATTGATATGAAGTATTATATTTATTAAATCATATAGAGTTAACACTTTAAAAATTATTTTATTTAAGATTTACCTAATTTTTAATATCAAATATGAATAAAGTAATATTATATTAATTATAAAACTTTCTTAAAATATTTGTAGAATTCTAAAGTAATAATAAATCTCAAAATTATTTCATTGTTTATTGTTATTAAAAAGTATATATGATTATTAATATTTACCTTTTTTATTATTTCTTATACTTTTTCACATTATCTCAATGTCTCTAACTTTCTCTCACTTCTTTCTCTCTTTTTTTATTATTATCTTATTTATCTCTTTATTCTCTATGTCCTTATATTCTTTTAAGGCTCTCTCTCTTTTTTATCCTTCTCTACTTTTTTGTTTCTCTTTCTCTTTCATTTATTTATTTATTTATTCTCTTTATCTCTTTTATATTGTCTCTTTTCTTTTTCACTTTTTTAAATCATCTCTCATCTATCTCTATTACTATTTTTTTCTCAACTTTGTTTTTATCAATCCAAAATTTCTCTCTCTTATAGAATAGTTATTTTCAACCCAATTATATATTTTTTAAACATATCAATTAACAATATATAGGATGTCTTTCAAGTTACATAGTTAAATATATTTTTTATTATCAATAAATAGTATATTATTTATATTTATTTTTCAATTTATGTTTTTATTTATAAGAATGATAAAATCATAAAACAAAATCTTATCTATTAATTCCAACATTATATTAATAAAATATTGATATGAGAATTCATTACGACATATACAAGAAAAGCTTTGTTAAAGTAAATATGCTTGATAATTTTAAAATTTATAGAAATAGTTTATTATCTTCAAGATAATAATCATATAATTATGATTTTTTTATATACATGTGTGGTAACACTTGCATTAATCACTGAATCTAATTAGAACTGCAAAGTTAAGCAAGCTTCGATAAGAGTAGTATTAAGAAGGGTAACCACTTGAAAGGTCGTTGTATTACACCTATTTTTTATAACATTTCTTCTTCTAATAAAAGTTAAATTTTTTAATAATATGTTAATTTCAAAAAGTTAAATTTTTATCAATTATAGTTTATAATGAGTATTTTCATAATTAAGTATTTGTAATAACTTTCAAACATGCTACAATTTTCAAATAATAAAAAATATAGAACATGATATGATATAAATAAAATACTTTAATATTTTTTAATATTGAGCAAATTAACTTATATAAATTATAAAAAAAGCTTATATAGTTTGTTTATAGAGAAGTTCCAACTATAGTAATATTATATTATATTATAAATGTAAAATTATATAACTAATGTTAAATATTATTAATTTTAATTATAATATTATATCATATAAAGGTAATATATTAGAATAATTTAATTATTTATTACTTAACTAAAATAATTTTATTTATATTAAGAATAAAATAATATTAAATAAATGCTAAAAATATTAGTAAAATATTTATAATATACTAAAAAATAATGAACCTAAAATATCTTATTGCATAGTTTAATACATAATAGTTATGTTAAATATATGTTTTATTATTTATATTTGTTACATAATATATTTTTTTATTTATAAGAATGACAACATTATTGAAGAAAATCATTTGTATTAATGTTAATTTCATAAAAGACAATAATTTATATATTTTTTATTAATTTTATTTAAATGAGATATTAGTATTAGAATATATTATAACATATGTAATAAGCATAAATGTTTTTTAAAAGTGTATGTGCTTAACGATTTAGAAACTTTTAGAAATGATTCATTATCTTAAATACAATAACGACTCAACTAAGATTATTTATCTTTTTTTCTACAAGTGTGAAGACAACAACTTTATAGCACTGGATCTCATTAAAAAATCGAATGTTAAACTCGTACATTTTTTTTAATAATATTTCCTTTTTCTAATGAATGATAATTAATTTTAATAACATATTAATGTGAAAAAATTAAATTATTATGAACGATATATTATAGTTAGAATTTTAGTAATTAATTTGCCAAATTAAAGATACAAATGAAAAATTAATAAGAAATATTTATAACATAATTTATTTTTTCATTTATGAGAATGATAACATATGGAAAGAAAATTTTAAATATTAATGCCCTTCATTACAAAAAATAATAGTTTGTTTGTTCTTTAAATTAACCTTATATAAATAAAATATTAATATTAGGATATATTACGTCATATATAATAAGCACAAAAGTTTTTTTAAAAATACATATTAAAGTGAAAAAATGTGTGGGAATTCCACAAGGGTGGGGTCAGTTAGTGTTTTAAACTACTTGAACTATTTTTTTATTTTGCTATTTTTTCAAAAATTCTTTACAAAAATAATTTAAATTTTAGAAAATAATTTTTTTAAAAATAAATTAATTAATAATTTTTATAAAAAATAAAAATTAAAATGGTTCACCAAAAATTTTAAGCTATTCAACTGAAATAAGAGCCTATGTCAACTTGCAACTAGGGTCGAGAAAAAATCCTATTCACTTGCTAAATTATGGATGCGACTAAACAATTCAGATGCTTGAATATAATTTGAAATACATAATAAAGTGGAGTGCCTTGAAGTGAACAAACTAATATTCCATTTCATAGTAAAATAAAATCTTATCAAGGTTGATGTGCATGTCTTCAATCTTTGAAGCTTGTAGAATTCATCAAGGTGCTTTGAAGAAAACTAGTTTGCTATGCTTAAAGTGCATATCATATCCATTACATGTAAAGCCATTTCATACTAAGCAAGCCCATTAGAATAGAATAAAAAAATATTTAAGACTTGTCTCATCAAATATAAGGGTGACCTAACATATAAGTTTTATAGTTAGAAAATTTTAGAAATGGTTCATAACTTTTAAGACAATAATCACACAACTATGATTCCTTATCTTTTGTATGTATGTGCAACTACACCAGCATTAAAGCATTGGATTTTATTAGAATTCCAAACTTAAAACATGATTAGGCAAGAGTAATATTCGGATGGGCGACCACTTGAGAAGTCCTCATATTACACAAATTTTGCTTATAGCAATTCTTTTTCTAATAAATGACAATTGATTTTAAAAAGAAGTTAATGTTAAACAATGAAATTGTTATAAAAGATAGTTTATAATTAGAATTTTAGTAATTAGTTATCAATAAAAATATTATAATATTACTATTAATTTCATATATTTAAAAATATAACTCATTATTCCACTTGATAAAATAATAACTTTAATATAATTTAATATTAAGCAAAACAAGTAATTAGAATAAATTAAATTGAATTTATTTTTGTAAAAGTATATATACCATATATAAAATTTTTAACATTCAATAATATTATACAATATAATATTAGAAATCTAATTAAATAATTCAATATTAAATATTATTTATTAAATAAATAATAAAGTGGGTATATTATTAATTTTTTAAGAAATTTTAGAATTTTATAAATGAATAAAATAATATTAAATTATTAGTCAAAAATATTTATTAAATATTTGCAATATTTTAAAATAATATTAAAATTAAAAAATCTTTTATATTTTATGATTATTAAAAGTACATATAATTAACTTATTAAATTTAATAACTATTATAAATTTACTTGTTAAAATTTAACTTTTATTTAATTAAATATTAATAAAATTTACATTTTATGATAATTATATAAAATTAATTTATGCTTATTATAATATATATATGTTTAAGTGTAAGATTTTTTAAATATAGTAATAGAATATTGTAGAATATTAGAAATATAAAATTATATCATTAATGTTAAATATTATTTGTATTTATTATCTAGATTAAGTGATACAAAGTTAATATATCAAAAAAATAATATTATTTATTATTTAATTAACTTTAATTGTTTTAATTATTAATAAAATAATGTTAAATATAAATTCAAAATATAATTTCAATATTCTAAAATAATAAAAAATATAAAATATGTTTTATATTTTTTATTATTAAATATTATACATGAATAAATAATTTTTTTAGTAAATTTTACGAGTTTAATTTTCAAAATTTAGTTTTACTCAATAAGTACTCTCAGTTTTCTCTTTGACTTAATGTCTCTTATATTCTATGACTTTCAAATCTCTCTTATTATCATTCTCTACTATCTATTTATTTTATTATCTCTTTATATTTTCTTAGCTTCTCTCTCTCCTCTATCCTTTAATACTTTCTCATGTCTCTCTCTTTTTCACCTTTTTATTTGTGGTCTCTATCTCCTTTTCTTTCTCTTTTTTTTTCTCTTCTTTATATATTCTCATCTCTTTTTATTGTAATTTTTCTCTCTATTTTCCTCTTATAAATCTATGACATTTTTTTCTCTCTTTTAGAATAGTTATCTTCTTTTTTGTTACATTTTTTTAGTTTTCAATTAATAATACTAAAGAAATCTATCATTTTGCATAGTTTTATATAAAATATTAATTATAAATATGTATTTTATTATTTGTATTTATAATGTAACTTAATTTTTTATTTATATGGATGATAATATAAAGGAAGAAAATCTTAAGTATTAATGTCTATGCTATAAAAGTAATAGTTCTCAAAACTTTTCTTATAAATTTCTTCTAAATGAAATATTGATTTTAAAATAAATTATGATATATATAATAATCATGATTTTTTTAAAAAGCTATTTGCTTGATAGTTTAAAAAATTTTCAAATTATGAATTACCTTGAAGAAAAATAATCACATAATTATGAGTTTTTTCTCATTTATTAAAAAATAAATTATTATAAATGATATTTTATAATTAATACTCTTAGTAATTAAGTTTTAAAAATAATTTTTTAACAATATAATCAATTTTGTAAAATAATAAATATTACTTATCATATTATATAATAAAACAATAGCATTAAAATAATATAATATTAAGAAAAATACTTATATCAATTATAATAAATTAGAATAAATTTATATTTATAATATATACTATGAATAATGTATACATACTATGTATAAAAGTTTTTAAATATAATCATATTATATTATTGAATAGCAGTAACATAAATTTATTTTTTTAAATTAAATATTATTGTATTTATTATTTATATTACATCATATAAAGAGAATATATTATAATTATTATGTTATTTATTATTTAATTATTTTTTTAATTTTACCAGTTAATAAAATAATTTAATATTAAAAGTTGAAGTATACTTTAAATATTTGTAATATTCAATAATAATAATAAACCCAAAATAGTTTTTATATTTAATTACTTTTAGATATTGTATATGATTAAATTTCTATATTTAATAAATATTATAAGTTTAATATTAACATTTAACTTTTCTTTAATTATTTCTCTTTATCTCAATATCTCAAAAATTTTCTTAATTCTGTCTCTTATCATTGTTCTTTTTTGTTTCTTTGTTTTCCAGCTCTTTATATTCTTCTTGGCCTATTTATCTTTTTTATTTGTTTACTTTCATATTTTTTTTCTTTTACTTATTTATTTGTTCTTTCTATCTCTTGTATACTTTTTATTTTCTATTATTTTTCATGAAATTGTCTTGTATCTACCTCTACTACTATTTTTCTCTATTTTTCTCTTATCAAGGTATAACTTTCACTCTGTCTTATGTAATGATTATCTCCATCTCTATTACCCATTTCTATTTACTTTTCCTTTTTAGGTTTGATTGAAATTAGAACCTATGTCCACTAACAACCGAGGTCAAAAAAACTCCTTTAGTAAAAGAATTACAACTTGAGTTTTTTCAAAACTATTCACCTTCAACATAATAGCTTTTAAAGGTTCAATTATAATAAGGGCTTCTACAAGCTCAACCCTATTTCGAGTTCTTTTGAGATAAATTAAAACTTTGACATTCAAAATGCTGGGCTGCCCTGCTCAAAAGAAAAATAAAAGTATGACAAGAAAACATTTTTTGAAATTAGAACCTATGTTTCTCTTTACTTTGCTCTTATCAATCTATAATTTTTCCTTTCTCACAAAACTATTATCATTAACACCATAATCCCTTTTTCAACAAATAAATTTATATTAATGAAGAAATCACTCATGTTGCATAGTTTAATAAATAAAATTTATGATAAATATATATTTTATTATATGAATTTATCATGTAATCTAGTTTTTTTATAAGAATGATAATAAAATGAAAAAACATCTTATGTATTAATTTCTAAGTTATCAAAAAAATAATTTATATAATTGTTTATTATTTTTTTAAAACATAATATCGATATTGGAATATATTATAACATATATAATAAGCATAAAGTTTTTTTTAAAGTACATATGCTTAATAATTTAGTAAAATTTGGAATTGTATAATTATCTTCTAGAAAATAAACACACAACTATGATATTTTATTTTTTGCATGTTTGTGTGACCAAATGAGCATTATAGCACTTGATCTCACTAAAATAACAAAGTTCAAAAATCTTAGGTGAGATTATTTTGGGATTGGGTCCCTAATTAAGAAGTCACTAAATTACACTTATTTCCTTAAAACATTTTTGTTTCAAATGAAGAACAATTAATTTTAGAGACATGTTAACATTAAAAAAATAATAAATCAATATAAATGATAATTTATAAGTAGCATTTTAGTACTTAATAATTAATAATGACTTAATAACCTCATTTTGAGTTTTATATAACAATAAATATGGATATTGTAAGATATAATAAAATAATAACTTTAATAAAGTTCAACATTGAGCGAAATAACTTATACTAATTATAATAAATTAGAATTAATTTATGTTTATAATAGGTTATATAAGTTTTCTATATGCTTTTTTAAATATAGTAATATTATATTATTTAATATTAGAAATTTAAAATTATATGTTTCATGTTAAAATTTTTTATATTTATTATTTCTATTCCATTATATTAAATTAATATTTTAGATAAATTATATTATTTATTATTTAATTAATTTTTTAGTTTTAAGTATGAATATGATAATAATAAATTAAAAGTTAAAATATTTTTCAAGTATTTGTAATATTTTAAAATAATATTAAAACTTAAATATTGATTATATTATATTATTATTAATTATTATTTGTTATTAATTTATTATATTTAATAAAAATTATAGGTTGAATTATTAAGATTGAACTTTTATTTATTTATTTCTCATTTTTTTCTATTTATCTCAATGTCTCTCACTTTCTCTCACTTATTTCACTGTTATATTATTATTCACTTGTCCATTCATTTCTTATCTTCTTATAATCTTTTTTTTTATCTTACTCATCTATTTTCTCTACTTTCTTATTTTTTTCTCTCTTTCACTTATTTGTTTATTTGTCTATCTCCTCTACGTTCTCTCTATTCTTTTACTCATTGAATTGTATCACATTTTCCCATTTTATTATTTTTCTCTCTATTTTGCTCTTATCAATCTGTGACTTTCTGTCTCTTACAAAATAATATCTTTGCTTTTATTATAACTTTTTTAGCATATCCATTAATAACATTTAAGAAATATCTCAAGTTGAATGTTTTCATATGTAATATTTTTTATAATAAATGTTTATCACAAATATTCATTGCATAATTTAAGTTTTTGTTTATAACAATTATAAAATAATTGAAACTCTTATGTATTAATGTCTACTTTACCAAAAATAATAGTTTATGTAAATGTTTCATTATTTTATATAAAAATATTTATATTAGAATATATTATGACATGTAAAACAAGCATAATATTTTTTAAACACTTATTTGCTTGATAATTTATAAAATTTTAGAAAATGGTTTGTTATCTTCAAAGCAATATTTTTTAAAAGCTTATTTGCTTAATGAACTCTTCTATGACCACTGTAACCATATGAGGCAAGGTCTTACTAAAACTCCAAAGTTAGGCATGATTGGGCCATAGTTGTATCGGGACGGGTGATCGCTTGAGAAGCACTGTGTTCTACTTATTCCTTTTTTAATGATTGATAATTGATTTTAATAACATCTTAATAATTAAAAAATTAAATTATTATGAGTGGAAGTTTATAATTAGCATTTTATTAATTAAATATTGTTAATATTTTCATAGAAATATAATTCATTTTATATAATAAAAAATACGAGACATGATATGATATAAAAAAATAACAATTTTCGTATAGTTTAATATTGAGAAAAATAAATTATATTAATTATAAGAAATGAGAAATAATTTATGTTTTTAATATTATATATATAATATGTGTAAAATTTTTAAATCGAGTATTATTATGCTATAAAATTTTGAAAATCTATATTTAAATGTTAGAATATTATATAATTTAATATTTAATAAATTTCTTTTTATGTTTCATGAAATAATATTAGATTAATTTGAAAATATTTTTTAAATATTTTTAGCATCATAAAATAATAATAAACTCAAGTATAATTTATATTTTATTGATATGAAGTATTATATTTATTAAATCATATAGAGTTAACACTTTAAAAATTATTTTATTTAAGATTTACCTAATTTTTAATATCAAATATGAATAAAGTAATATTATATTAATTATAAAACTTTCTTAAAATATTTGTAGAATTCTAAAGTAATAATAAATCTCAAAATTATTTCATTGTTTATTGTTATTAAAAAGTATATATGATTATTAATATTTACCTTTTTTATTATTTCTTATACTTTTTCACATTATCTCAATGTCTCTAACTTTCTCTCACTTCTTTCTCTCTTTTTTTATTATTATCTTATTTATCTCTTTATTCTCTATGTCCTTATATTCTTTTAAGGCTCTCTCTCTTTTTTATCCTTCTCTACTTTTTGGTTTCTCTTTCTCTTTCATTTATTTATTTATTTATTCTCTTTATCTCTTTTATATTGTCTCTTTTCTTTTTCACTTTTTTAAATCATCTCTCATCTATCTCTATTACTATTTTTTTCTCAACTTTGTTTTTATCAATCCAAAATTTCTCTCTCTTATAGAATAGTTATTTTCAACCCAATTATATATTTTTTAAACATATCAATTAACAATATATAGGATGTCTTTCAAGTTACATAGTTAAATATATTATTTATTATCAATAAATAGTATATTATTTATATTTATTTTTCAATTTATGTTTTTATTTATAAGAATGATAAAATCATAAAACAAAATCTTATCTATTAATTCCAACATTATATTAATAAAATATTGATATGAGAATTCATTACGACATATACAAGAAAAGCTTTGTTAAAGTAAATATGCTTGATAATTTTAAAATTTATAGAAATAGTTTATTATCTTCAAGATAATAATCATATAATTATGATTTTTTTATATACATGTGTGGTAACACTTGCATTAAGCACTGAATCTAATTAGAACTGCAAAGTTAGGCAAGCTTCGATAAGAGTAGTATTAAGAAGGGTAACCACTTGAAAGGTCGTTGTATTACACCTATTTTTTATAACATTTCTTCTTCTAATAAAAGTTAAATTTTTTAATAATATGTTAATTTCAAAAAGTTAAATTTTTATCAATTATAGTTTATAATGAGTATTTTCATAATTAAGTATTAGTAATAACTTTCAAACGTGCTACAATTTTCAAATAATAAAAAATATAGAACATGATATGATATAAATAAAATACTTTAATATTTTTTAATATTGAGCAAATTAACTTATATAAATTATAAAAAAGCTTATATAGTTTGTTTATAGAGAAGTTCCAACTATAGTAATATTATATTATATTATAAATGTAAAATTATATAACTAATGTTAAATATTATTAATTTTAATTATAATATTATATCATATAAAGGTAATATATTAGAATAATTTAATTATTTATTACTTAACTAAAATAATTTTATTTATATTAAGAATAAAATAATATTAAATAAATGATAAAAATATTAGTAAAATATTTATAATATACTAAAAAATAATGAACCTAAAATATCTTATTGCATAGTTTAATACATAATAGTTATGTTAAATATATGTTTTATTATTTATATTTGTTACATAATATATTTTTTTATTTATAAGAATGACAACATTATTGAAGAAAATCATTTGTATTAATGTTAATTTCATAAAAGACAATAATTTATATATTTTTTATTAATTTTATTTAAATGAGATATTAGTATTAGAATATATTATAACATATGTAATAAGCATAAATGTTTTTTAAAAGTGTATGTGCTTAACGATTTAGAAACTTTTAGAAATGATTCATTATCTTAAATACAATAACGACTCAACTAAGATTATTTATCTTTTTTTCTACAAGTGTGAAGACAACAACTTTATAGCACTGGATCTCATTAAAAAATCGAATGTTAAACTCGTACATTTTTTTTAATAATATTTCCTTTTTCTAATGAATGATAATTAATTTTAATAACATATTAATGTGAAAAAATTAAATTATTATGAACGATATATTATAGTTAGAATTTTAGTAATTAATTTGCCAAATTAAAGATACAAATGAAAAATTAATAAGAAATATTTATAACATAATTTATTTTTTCATTTATGAGAATGATAACATATTGAAAGAAAATTTTAAATATTAATGCCCTTCATTACAAAAAATAATAGTTTGTTTGTTCTTTAAATTAACCTTATATAAATAAAATATTAATATTAGGATATATCACGTCATATATAATAAGCACAAAAGTTTTTTTAAAAATACATATTAAAGTGAAAAAATGTGTGGGAATTCCACAAGGGTGGGGTCAGTTAGTGTTTTAAACTACTTGAACTATTTTTTTATTTTGCTATTTTTTCAAAAATTCTTTACAAAAATAATTTAAATTTTATAAAATAATTTTTTTAAAAATAAATTAATTAATAATTTTTATAAAAAATAAAAATTAAAATGGTTCACCAAAAATTTTAAGCTATTCAACTGAAACAAGAGCCTATGTCAACTTGCTACTAGGGTCGAGAAAAAATCCTATTCACTTGCTAAATTATGGATGCGACTAAACAATTCAGATGCTTGAATATAATTTGAAATTCATAATAAAGTGGAGTGCCTTGAAGTGAACAAACTAATATTCCATTTCATAGTAAAATAAAATCTTATCAAGGTTGATGTGCATGTCTTCAATCTTTGAAGCTTGTACAATTCATCAAGGTGCTTTGAAGAAAACTAGTTTGCTATGCTTAAAGTGCATATCATATCCATTACATGTAAAGCCATTTCATACTAAGCAAGCCCATTAGAATAGAATAAAAAAATATTTAAGACTTGTCTCATCAAATATAAGGGTGACCTAACTTATACCACACAAAAATGCAATTATTTGCTATTCTCTTTTGCTTCATTATATCTTATTTTTGCTTCAACTTATTTTTACAGTATATTAATATAATAATTAGTTATTATTTATGCTTATTTTCTTATTTTTCATAATAATTCGAAATGTGGTCCCATTAAGAAAAAAAAATATCATTAGACTAACACTACTATGCTCTATCTAATTAAATATTCATTTTTTTTTAAAAAAATATTTAATTTCTTAATGTTTATGCAAGTTTTGTGAAATATTTTCATTCTTAACTAATTTCATGATATTGGATGTTTCACTTGATCTACATAACATTTTGGTATACAATTTGGCCACAATTTACCTCTTTTCCCAATGTTTTGTCTTTAATTAAGTTATATTGGTATGAAACTATAGTTCCTCTCTCGCATGACATTTAATTTGTTTGATTTTGTCATATTAAATTTCTTCAATTTATCTTAATTTAAATTAAAAATATATTTACCTAAAATTATAGGAGTATATTTCAATTATTATTAACAATTTTTTTTTTTAAAATAGCAATAATTTTTTTTTAGGTTTTAATCAAGCCAAAACAAACGTGGTTGGACTAACCTTCAGGTGCTCCTTGAAACTAAATATTTTTTTTATGTTTTTAAATATTGTTTTGTAGGATTTTTACATGTTTCACAAGATGTTTTTATCCACACTTATTTTCATGATAACGAATGTTACACTTGAACTCCTTAGCATGTTGGAATCTATTTTTCCCATATAATTTATCTTTAATATCAAAAATTTGCATTTTCATTTAGTTATATTTCTATGTAAGCAAAAATCTACTCTTGTGTGATACTTAAATAACTTAGATTTCCTCAGATTATATTACTTTAATTTATTTTATTTTATCATCAATAAAAATTTATTTAAAATTAAATTAATATTTTATTGATATTTTTTCTTTGTTAAATTTCAAATTAGAGTAATTCCAAAAAAGGTTCCATTGAGACATAATAAAGATCATTGGACTAATCATAATAAGGTCTATCGAATTAAAAATTTATTTTATATTTTTAAATGTGTTATTTACTCAAATGTTGACTTGCGTTCTTTTATTCTACTTATTTTAAAAATTGATGTTGTTATGCTCAATATTCTTGGTAACTTTGATGAAACATTCCTAAATAATTTATCGCATTTCTTTAATTTTTTTACTCTAAGTTGGTTATTTTTCTATGACACTGTAGTTCACCTCTTATTTGTCGCTTACACTACTTTGATTTTGCTATATTATATTATCTTAATGTATCTTGTTTTATTATATTATATATTAACTTAATATTAAAATAATAGTTTATTTTTACTTTATTCTTATTTATTTTTTTATTTGAGAATTCTAAAAGAGTTCTAAATGAGACAAAAAACATGATGTTATTCTTATCTTTGGTGCTCTACAAAATTTAATATTTATTTTTTTATTTTTTTATTATTATTCTCAAATGTTTTAGAATGTTTTAGGAAATAGTTTAATTTGTACCTCATTAACAATTAAAGACGCTACACCTACTCTCCTTAGTATCTTGAAAAGAATATTTTTAGGATAATTTATCTCACATTTTCAAAACTTTTGCCGTAATTTTGTTATGTCATTATGAAAATCTAATTATACCCTAATGTTATCTTAACATCACATTGATTTGATGTTATTACTTTGTCTCAACTTATGTCATTTTGGCGTTATTCTTTTTTATCTAACATTAAAGTAATATTTTCTTCTTATTTATAATTTAAATGTTTTTAATTAGAAGTAATAGAAAATGAGGTTCAATTGAGATGAAAGATATGGCAATAGACCCAACTTGATGAGCTTAATGTAATTAGATATTTATTTTTATACTTTTAAATATTTATGTTTTTAAGGATTTTGGAAGCTTTACGAGAGATTTTGATTCGTACAAAATAAGTTGATTGGGAATGTTATATTCGATCTTTTATGTAGCTTAGAAACTATATTTGCTAAACAATTTTAAACATTTAGGATGTTACATTTGATCTCCTTAGCATTTTGGAATGCAAGTTTCTCATGTAATTTATCTAATATTTCCTAAATACTTCATTTTGATTTGGTTATAACATCATGTAATTTATCTAATATTTCCAACTTTAACATATATTTACTTATTATCAAAATAATATTTTTTAATATTTAAGATTAAATAATTTGACAATTTGTAGTAATCCTAATAAAGGATTAATTAAGATGAGACAAACATCATAGTAGTCATCTTGTCATGGCTTATCAAATTACATTTTCGTTTCTATATTTCAAAATATTTTATTTTTTGAGCTTTTGGTGCGTTTTATAGCATATTTGGATTTGCATATCATTTAACAATTGAGAATGTTATAGTCAAACTTCTTAATGTCACGTAATGCAACATTCTAGTAAAGTTAATTTAATTTCTCCAAATAATTAACTTTCATTTGCTCATACCTTTATGAAACACTAATTCTCCTCCAATGTGACCTTTATATTGCCATGATTTATTTATATTATATTTTTGTAATTTTTTTCATTTCTACTTTAACATATATTTAATTTATAATAAGATAATAATTGTTTATTTCTTAGTCTTATTTGCTTTGTAATTCATGATAATTCTAAATGAAATTCAGCCAACATAAAAGTGATTTGAACCATATTCTAACATATCAAGTATTTAAAGATTCGTTTTTATCATTTTGAATATTTTATTTTCTAGGGTAATTGCTTGTTTTATGGGAAAGTTTTATTCGTGCATGATTTAGCAATCGAGGATGATACACTTGATCTCTTTGGTATCTTTGTATACATCTTTTTGATAGAATTTATCTTAATTGTTCATCTTTTCACTTTGATTTGATTATATTTTTGTGAACACTAACTTTATTCTCATGTGATGCTTCCTTCACATTGATTTGGATAAATTATATTACGTAAATTTATCTTAGTTTAGAATGTTTATATATTAAATTAATACTAAAAGAATAACTTATTATTATTATTTATTTTTCTTTTCTTTAAAAATTTGTAGTTATTCAAATTAGGATAAAATAGAGAAGAAAAAATTCCGACAGTGTTCATCCCAATGAGCTATTTTTAATTAAATATTTATTTTTATAATTTCAAATATTTTACATGGTTTTATTTAAAAATGCTTAATTAGATATTTTAATTTATCTCTAATTTGATGGTTAAAAAAGTTAAAATAAATCTCCTTAGTATCTTCGAATGCAACTTTTATGAATAATTTCTCTTTCGTCAAAATTTTCACTTTGATTAGAATAATTGTTATGCAACATTAACATTACTTTTGTGACCATTACATCACTTCCAGCTTGCTTTTATTACATTACATAATATTACTATGCTTGATATCTATTATACAAATTTATTTAATAATAAAATAGTAATTTTTTATTATATATGCCAACTTCTTTTATCAAGGATATTATAGTAAATCTCTTTAGTCTCTTGGAATGTATATTTACCACACAATACATCTCATTTCTCCTTTTTTTGTTTCTTTGATATGGTTATATTATTGTAAAACATTAATTATCTTCTCATGTGTCTTTTACATCATTTTTATTTTGTTTTATTCGTTAATATAACTTATCTCACTTCAACTTTAATATTTTTTAAGTTAACATTAAAATAATAATTTATTATTAGTTATGCTTTTTTCCTTGTGTAATGCATAAAAATTTCAAATGTGTTATGATTGAGATGAAAAGATGGGTCATTGGATTAGTCTCGACAAACTCTAACAAAATAAAAGTTTTTTTATTTATTTTTAAATATTTTATATTGTAGGGTTTGACATATTTTGTTAGGCATTGTTGTTTGCACTTGATTTAACTGTTTATGATATTGCACTTCATCTCCTTTGTGTTTTGCAATGTAACAATTTTACATAATTTATCTTATTTCTCTAAGTGTTTGTCTTTGATTTAGTGGTGTTAGCATAAGACTCTAATACTCCTCTCATGTGACCATTACAGTTTTTATATTTTTATTATTGTATATTTGTTAAATTTATCTAATTTTAACATTCATATAAATCTACTTACTATTTACAAAATAATTTCGTATTACTTTTGCTTCTTTACTTTGTAGTTTATAATAATTTCTAATGATGTTCCATTGAGACAAGATGAATGTTGTTGGACTCTCTATGAGCTTTAGGCAAATAAATATTTTTTTAATGCATTGTGATGTTTTTTGAGATAATCCAACCATCTTTACATTCTCTTTAATGTCTTCGAATGTAACATTTCTTACTTATTAATCACATTTCTTCAAATGTCGCATTTTGATTTGGTTATATTACTTTGTAACTCTAAATCTACTCTCTAGTGATATTTGAGTCATGCTGATTTTTGTTATATTACCTTGCTTCATTTTTTGTCATTTTAACTTTAGTGAAAATTTACTTAATATTAAAAAAATAATTTATTATTTCTAATGCCTATTTATTTTAATGATTCACCATAATTCCAACCAAGGTTCTATAGAGATGAAATAAAATCATTAGCCTTTTCTCAATAAACTATAACCAATTAAACATCATTCCACACTTCTAGGTGAACTTGCCTAAGTAAATGTTCATTACAATTATATTAAATGTTTTATTTTCTATTATTTTATCTACTTTATGAAGATTGTTTTTGCACCAAATTTTATGATCATGAATGTTACAATCAACCTCCACAATACCATGGAAAAAAACTATTCCTAATAATTCATCTCTTTTCTTTAAATGCTTCCCTTTTATTTGGTAATGTTGTTATGTAACTCTCTTTCCCATCTGGTGTGACTTTCACATCTCTTTAATTTGTTTGTAATATATTGATTAAGTTACATCATGAAATAAATGTTGATTCACTTGTCTCCACAAACCACATAAATTTTAGATGAAGTAGACATTATTTCACTTATCTTAATGAGGTCCATCAAATTAAACAATCATTTCTATATTTTTAAATATTTTATTTTTGAGGTTTTGGAATTATTTACGACATATTGAATTTTTGTGTAAGTTGATGATTGAGGTTGTTGTACAAGCATTATTTGTAACACATTGGATCATTTAAGATATTACAATCGATCCCTTTACTTTTTTGGAATTTATGTTTCCGTCAAATTTTTGTCATTTCCAAAACTCTTCACTTTGATTTGGTAATATTACTATGAATTTCTAATTCTCTGATCATGTGACCATTACATTATTTTAGCTTTGTTATATTAATATGCTTTGATTTAAGCATATTTACTATGGAAACTTATAATAATTCTAAATGAGGTCCAATCAAGACAGAACAAAAATTGTTGGATTCTACTTGATCAGGTCATTAAAATTAAATAATAATTTTTTCGTTTCTTTGAATGTTTTTTCTAGCATTTTGGTACACATCATTAAAAGTTTTGATTTGTACTTAATATAATAGAGGAGAAAGTTGCACTTCGTCATCTTAGTATCATTGAATGTAACATTTCACTAAAATTTAATATATTTCTTCAAATTGTGCATTTTTCTTTGTATTACTATTAAACCATAATTTTCCTCTTCTGTGAGCCTTAGGTCACTTTAATTTCATCATATTAGATTACTTATATTTATCTCATTTCAACTTTATTTTATATGTATTTTCATTATTTAAATAACAATTAATCTTTTTTAGGATTATTTATTTTGGTGAATTGCCATAATTCCAAATGGTGTAATCAAGATGCAAAAATATTTGATACATTTGTCTTGATGATCGTTATTCATATCCATAATTTGAAATATTTCATTTTTAGGGTTTCGAAACACTTTATTGGACATTTTGATATGCAAAGCATTTGTCATCAATGATCTTTCACGTGATCTCGATAATATATTTAAATGAAACTTTTGAATACAACTTACCTTATTTTTTCTATATTTTTTATTTGTTTAGTTAATATTACTACAAGATTATAATTCTTCTCCTCTATGACTTTCATATTGATTTAATATAGTTATATTATATTTCCTTAATTTAACTTTTTTCAAGTCCAATACATATTTCTTTAGGATTAAAATAAAAACTTATTATTATACTTATTATTTCAATTTGTAATCTTTAGTAATTCTAAATAATGTGTAATGAAGGTCGAATAAATGTTGCTAAACTATTCTCCTTGAGATTTATCATATTAATTTTTTTAATTTCTTTTAAATACTTCTTTTCTATGGTTTCACGTGTTTGAGAAGATATTTTCATTGATTTATTATTTGATGATCAGGGATGCTGCACTAGATCTGTTTAACATGTCGAAATGCAACTTTCTTAAGAACTTTATCTAATTTTCTGTAATTGAATTTAATATTATTATATTTAAATTAATTCAAAGTCTGCTCTTATGTGACTTTATTGTAGTTTTGTTTTGTTATATTTCATTACTTCAATTTATTTTACTTTAACTTTATTAAATGTTGACAAAAAATTCAAAATATAATTTAATATTATTTGAACTTTTTAAATTTTTAATTTATCATAATTCAAACTGGATTCCTCCAAGTTGAAAGAATTATTGTTGGACTCTTCTCGATGAGCTCTATCCATCTAATATTTCTTGTTTATATTTTTAATATTTCATTTTCTATGTTTTGGACAAATTTATGACACATTCTCATTCATACACGATTTTATGATTGAAGATATTATAGTCAATTTACTAAATATCTTGGAGTGCACATTTTCTATATAATTTCTCTTAATTTTCTAGTTTTTGTTTCTTTAATTTAGTTATTTATTATAAAACACAAATTCTCTTATCTGGCGACTTTCATTTTTTTTATTTTGTTATATTAAACAAGATCAATTTATGATATTTCATCTTCTATATAAATTTACTTAACATTAAATTGAGAATTTATTATTAATTGTTCTTTTTAACTTAGTAATACATAGTAATATTAAACAAGATCTAATTAAGAAAAAAATTGCTAGACTCATTGCAACGAGCATTACCAAATTAAATTTTTTTTTTTTCAAATATTTTATTTTATTTGATTTTGACATGCTTTAAGAGACTTTCAAATGTTACATATTGTGACTATCAAGAATGATACACTCAATCTATTTAGTATTTTTGATGCACCTTTCTTGTATAGCTTGCCTAATTTCTTTTCAATTCTTTTTGTCTGAATTTGTTATGCTACCATCTAACATTTAAACACTTCTCATGTGACCTTTGCATTGTTTTCAATTTCTTACAATATGTTGTTTTTATTTATGTTATTAAAACTTAAATATATATATTTTTATTATTAAAATTATAATTTTTTAATATATAAGGTTATTTATTTTTGAAATTCATATTGAGTTTGGATGTTGTCTAACTGAGATGAAATAAATTTTGTTAGACATGTCTCGCTGAGCTCTATCAAATTAAATATTTATTTTTATATTTTAAAATTATTAATTTTTGTTTTATTACCATGCTTTATGGCATTTTTATTTTTAAATGATTTGGTAATATCATATGTTATAATAAAGATCTTTAGCATCTTTGAAGGAAACTCTCCAATATAATATATGTTATTTGTCAAGCTTTTTTTCTTTAATTTGGTAATATTGCAATGAAGTTCAAGTTTTCCTTTGTTGTGATATTTACATCACTTTCATCTGGTTATATGACATTACTTTGTCTTATTCAAAATTTAATACATGTTTATTTAACATTAAAATAACATATTATTTATTCTTATATCTTTTGGAAACTTTAAGCAATTGCAATCAAGGTGTTTTAAAGAATATAATAATTGTTACACTTTTATCAACAAGTCATCTCAAATTTAGTATTCTTTCTTTCATTTTGTTTTCTAGAGTTTTGACATTTTTTATGAGAGAGTTTGATTCTAACAAAATTTTATTATTGAGAATGCTAAACTCAATATGTTTAGTATCTCAAAATGCTTCCTTCTTACGTAGTTTATCACATTTTTCAAATGTTTCACTTTGTTTTGCTTATACTACTAAATAAATGTCATCTCAAGTTGCCAAAACCTCAATTTGATATATAATATTACATCTCTAAACATTTTGAAAAATCAAATTTAATATTTATTTACTAAATATTAAAATAATTATTTATTATTGTAAATTATTATTTAGTTTGGTAATTGTGAGAAATTATATTTAAGATATTTTTTTCGATGCCTTAGGATATTTACAAGATATTTTGATTTGTATCTACTTTGATAATTAATAATGTTATAGTCTATCTCATTAGCATCTTGGAATGTATATTTTCCAAAAAAATTTTCTTATCTCCCAAAATTTTGCTAGTTGGACTTAGTGATGTTATAACGAAACTCTAACTCTCCCCTTATGTTCCCATAATGTTATTATGATTAAGTTGTATTATTTTTCATCAATTTGTCTGATTCTGCTTTTAATATTTCTTACATAATGTTAAAAACATTAAATTTTTAATATTTATGCTTTTTAAATTTTGTTTCCTAGCATGGTCTGATTAACACTACTGAAATTATGCTGGACACATCATGACGAGTTCTATCTAATTAAACATTCAGTCTATAATTTTAACTAATTTATTTTGGAGGGCTTTTATGCAATTTAATAGACATTTTTAATGGTTTATGATATAATAGTTGGTATTGCCTTGAATCCTTCAATACTTTCAAATAAAAATTCTAGTATAATTTATCCTATTTCTCTAGGTGCATCACTTAAATTTATTTATTTTACTATAAAACTCCAATTCTCCTCACATCTAATCGTTAAATATTAAATTATTATAACTTCAAAACTCTTTTTTGATGGCTTGACTCACAATACATGGCATTTTGAATCATATTTGGCTTAATAAACAAGGATATTACAATTGTTGTCTTTACTAAGTTAAACTGCAGCTTTCCAATGCAATTTAACTCATTTCATTAGATTTCTCTCTTTGATTTTTTTATCTTATTATGAGCTCAAATTCTTCTTTTATGTTACTTTTATAATCTTTTGATTTTGTTATATTTTATTGCCTGAATTTATCTCAATTTACTTATATGATATATTTACTCTATATTAAAATTATGTTTTCTTCTTCATTTTTTTTCTTTAGTAATTGCAATAACATTGAACTAAGTGTAGTTGAGGTGAGTGAAACATCACTAGACTAATTTGAGTGAGCTTTATCAATTTGAATATCATTTTTTAAATTTCTTTAAATTTTTTATGGTTTTTTCATTTTTATGAGCATTTTTTATTCATACATTATTTTATTATAAAGGATGTTGCACTTAATCTCGTTACGCTATTGGAATTCTACTTGCTCTTAAGATTGATTTCATTTCTTCTAATTTTTCACTTTTATTTGCTTACAATACTATGTAACTTAAATTCCTCTCTCATGTGACCTTTACAGAGCTTTGATTTGGTAACTTGCATTTCATAGATTTATGTCATTTCAAAAAAAATATATTTTTTCTTAATATTATAACAATTACGTAATATTTTTTATTCTTAATTTTATAACTAATATTAATGCGAAATGAAGTTCATTAGAGATGAAAAAATTATCATTACACTCAACTGAACAAGCTTTTTTACATTAAATATTTAATTATGTTTTTAAAGTTTTTTGTTTACGAAGGTTTTGGTTTAACGAGAAACTTTATTCCATATCTAATATGATAATCGAGGATGTTGCAATAGTTTTTTGAATCTTGGTATGCAACTCTCCCAAAAAAGCTATATGAATTCTTTAACTTTTCTCCTTTATTTGATAATATTATGTGTAAGCCTAATTCTCCTTTTGAGCAACCTCTACACTACTATTTTTTTGGCATATTTCATCACTTTAATTTGTCTTAATCCAAGCTTGACATAATCTTACTTAATATAAAAGTAATAATTTATAATTATTTATGCTTATTTAATTTAGTAATTCATAGAAATCATTTATATGTTTTGTGATATTTCCATTTCTAAAGTTTTGGTATGCCTTACAAAATAGTTTTATTCATATGATATCTGAAGGTTCAAGATATTATGTTTGTTCCACCTGAGATCTTAGAATGTCATTTTCAATAAAATTTATACCATTTCTTTAAAATTTTTCTTTGAAGTTGTTAAAATATTGTGAAATTATAGTTAGCATATATTGTGACTTTTACCTCTCTTTGAATTGGTGCAATTACATTATTTCTGTTAATCTTATTTTAGCATTAGTATATACTCACTTCGCATTAAAAATGCTTTGTTTTATTTAATGTCATTTCAATTATAACATTTCACAATTCCTATGGAGGTTCCATGGAAATGATGGAAACATTAATGAACTTGATCAATGACCTCTATCCAATTATGTATTCATTGAAATTTTTTTAAAAATTTTATTTCCTAGGGCTCATGCACATTTTTGAGACATTTTAATTTGTTATTATTAAAAACAATTTATTTTAGTAATTTGTATTAACTCTAGGCCTAGTTTCGTCGAGATGAAGCGACCATTGTTGGACTCGATTCAACAAGCTCTATTCAATTAAATGTTTTTAGACAAATTGTTGGATTTTTCGATTCATACATAATTTGATGATTAACAATCTTACACTAAATCTCCTAAGTGTGTTTAAATGCATCTTTTTTGTACAATTTATTTTGTTTTCTTCAATTGTTTTGCATTGATTTTTCATAGTACTTCGTAAACGGGAATCTCCTTTCGTGTGGTAGTTATAATATGTCTTTGATTTGGTTATATTACTTTTCTTAAATTTATATCATTTTTGCATTAATGCATATTTAATTAAAATTAATATAACATATCATTATTATTATTTCTTATTTTGTTAAGTAATTCAAATAATTTCAATGACATTCAATCGTGGTGTATCATATGTCATTCGACCTCTTTCGATGAGCTCTATGAATTAAAAAAATAATTTACCTAACTTTAATGATTACTTTTTATTATTTTCACAAGCTTTTTTCAATTTATGATTGGCACGTAACTTCATAATTGATAATTTTAGCCTCCAGCAACATAGTGTATTGTAATGCAACTGACATAAACAATTTATCCTTTTTTTTCAACTTTGTTTTGACTTTGTTATATTACTATGAAACTCTAATTCTCTTTTTTCAGTGTCACTTACAAAGATTTGATCTGGTAATATTATATTATTTTCATTTATTTAATTTTAGATTTCATATGTATTTAATTAATATAAAAATAAGACATTTTTAAATTTTTTCCTTATTTAATTTTGCAATTAGTGGTAATTTCAAGCAAAGTTAGATAAAGATGAAAGAAATTTCCTTGGACTCATCTTTGTGAGATTTATCGAAGTAATACATATATATATATATATAATAAAATATTTTCTTTTCAAGGATTTTTGTTTGTTTTGTGAGGTATTTTTATTTATTCTTGATTTGATGATCAATGATGTTTTACTAAATTTCCCAAGTATTTTGGAATGTAGCTTTTTCAGATAATTTATTTCATTTCTTCAAATTATGTGTCTTCATTATGTTATATTATTATGTATCTCAAAATCTCTTCTAATCTAACTATTACATGTCTTTATTATCACATTATGTTACTTCAAATTATTGCCCTTTAGCTTTAATAGATATTTTTTTGATATTAAATTAATAATATATCTTTATATATGGTTATTTTAACAGTTCATAGCAATTCTATTGACGTCCTATAATGTCGAAAAACTACCATTGAACTCATCTCGATGAGTTCTATCCAACTAATTCTTTTATATTTATATAGATATATTTAAATATTATATTTACTCAACCTTTGGCACACGTTTTCTATATTTTAATTGGTACATGATTTGATGATGAAGTATGTTACACTAAATCTTCTTAACATTTTAGAATTAGATATCTCACATGATTTATCGAAATTTTACAAACTTTTTTCTTTAGTTTGGATATATTAATAAGTTACCCCAAACCACCCCTCATGTAATTCTTAAATTACACTTATTTAACTATATTACATTACTTTGATTTATCTCACTTTAGCTTAATATGCATTTAGTAAATCTCAAAATAATATTTGATTTTTTTATATTGATTTAATTTTGTAATTTATGGTAATTTGTAGTGTGGTCTTATTGAGATGAAATAGAAATTTTTGGACCCTCCATTAAGTTCTATCCATTTAAATATTCATTTTTTAATTTTGAACTCTTTTTTTCTAAGGTTTAAGCATTCATCATGAAATTTTTTAACTCAACACTGATTTTATGATCGAGTATATTATGCTCAATTTCTTTAAAATATTTGAATGCAACTTTCTTTAATAATTTGTTATTTCTTCAAATATGTTTTCTTGATTTTCTTTTATTATTATGTAACTCTAAATGTTCTCTTGAGTGACCATGACATTTCTTTTTTTTTATGTGACATTACTTCACGTTATCACCTTTAAACAACAATACATATTCACTTAATTTGAAAATAATAATTTATTTTTTTTTACATATTTAGTTTGTGAATTAAAAGTAATTTCAAATAATTTCTTTTCAGTAAAAGCAAATTCCATTTAATTTGTCTTCGAAAGAACAAAAATTTATTATTTGCCTTAACCTCTCCTAATGTGGCTTTTACATTTCCTTCAATTTTTAAATTGCATTGCTTCAATTTATCTTATTTTGGATATAATTTGGATCAACTTAACATTGAAAAAATTATTTTTGTTTTTATGTTTATTGATTTTGGTAATTTTTAATAATTCAAAATAAGGACAAATTAAATCAAATCAAATGTTGTTAGACTCATCTTGATAAGCTATATAAAAAAAAATTAAATTCTAAATTTTAAAAAAAATCTTATTTTATGTTTTATGGCATGTTTATTAAGTTATTTAATTTGTATCTTAATTTATTACAATGCATGTTGCACTCTATCTCATCATTATCTCAAAATGCAATTCTCCCACAAAACTTATCTCATTTCTTCAAATTTCTTTCTTTGATATGGTTTTATTTAGTATGTAAATTTTAACATCCAACCGTATGTATTTTAATTAATTTTAATTTTTTATAATATAATGCTTCAATTTATCTTATTGTTTATTTTATATATATTAAATTAAAAATTAAAATAAAATTATATTGTTAATCGTGCTTATCTAATATGGAAATGTTTTATAGTTAAAAATATTAGACTTCTCTTGACAACCTCTATCAAAGTAAAAATTTACTTTTAGTTTTTTTAATATTGTATTTTCAATGGTGTTAGCAAGCTTTATAAGATATTTCCATTTCTACTTGATTTGAAAAGTATTGATGCTACACTTGATCTATATATTATCTAGCATTGTAGCATATCCATATAATTTATGCCATTATTTCAATATTTTTCCTTTGATTTGGTAACATTGCTATGTTACTATAAATATTTGCTTATATCACTTTTGTGTCTCTTTGATTTTGTTTTTATTATGTTACTTCAAATTTACTCCCTCAACATTAATAAAAACACACCTATTGTTAAAGAAACATTTTCCTTATTATCTATTATTATTTATTTTTCTAAATATCAATAATTCAAAAGAAGGTATGATCAAAATGAAACAAACATTCTAGGATTTTTCTTGATGAGATATATATAATTAAATAATAATGTTTTCTATCATTTAATAATTTTATTTTTTAGCTTTTAGCCCTCTTTATTTGACATTTCAATTCTTACATGTATTGATTCTTGAGCATTATTCAATCAATCTTCTTAATCACTTTGAATGTAACTTTTCTGTACAATTTATGTCATTTCTTCCATTGTTTTCTTTGTATTACTATGTAACTTTAAATATGTACTCATACGAGCTTTACATCCCTTTGATTTGGTTATATTTTTTTCTTCCATTTATCATATATAAACTTTAATATTTACTTACTTAACATCTAAAAAATATTTTAATATTATTTATGCTAACAATATTGTTAGGTAGTTTGCATTTGTTTGGAACAAGGTCTGATTGAGACTAAACAAACACAATTAGTCACTTAAATGAGCACTTTTTATTTGACAATTGATTTTTATATTTTTAAAAAAAATCTATTTTATAATGTTTTGATATGTTCTACTAGACATTTCTATTTATACCTAATTTTAGAATCCAAAATTTTTACTAAATCTTGTTAGCATCTTTCAGCACAGCAATCCTATAAATCTTCATCTCCTTTAATGTGACCTTTGCATTTGTTTCATTTTGTTCTATTATACTTCTTTAATTCATCACGTTTTAGCTATAATGTATTTTTGCTTAATATAAAAATCATATTTTATTATCTTTTTTATTTAATTTTGCAATTCAATGTAATTTCAAATGAGATTGGATGGAGATGAAACAAACAATGACAAACTCATTTTGACAAGCTTTATCTTCTTAAATATGTATTTTCAATATTTTTAAATATTTTATATTTTAAAAATTTAGCATTCTTTATGTAGTGTTTTTATTTTTACATGATTTCATTATTAAGGATGCTATATTTTATCTCCACTTACCTTAAAATACAACGTTGGTGAACAATATATCTTATTCATTAAATTTTTTTATTTATCTGTTTTAGATTCTAACTAAAAATCCACTATTGTTTGACACCTACATTGCTTTGATTTCATTATACAACATTTCTTAAATATAATTTTTTCTTATTTTTGAAATAAGTTAACCTAATGCTAAAAGAATAATTTACTATTATTTATACTTATTTACCTCGAAATTACCTTGTTATTCCAAACGAGGTCTAAACAAGATGAGATAAATGTCATTGTACTCATCTTGACCGATTTATGTGGGTAAGAATTTTTTTATATTTTTAAATATTTTATTTTCAAAGATTTATTGCTATTTCATTGGGCATTTGGATTTCCATTAGATTTGTTTATTTAGAATGTCACATTTGGTTTCATTATTACTTTGAAATGCAATTTTTTTGGACACGTTATCTAATTTATTCAAAATTTTTGCTTTGATTATATTATATTATTTTGTAACTCCTAATCTTCATGCATATAACCCTTACATTTCTTGGATTTACTTATAGAACATTGCTTCAACTTATACCATTTCAATTATACTATATAATAAGTATTATAATAATAATTTTTATTATTTATTCTTAATTACTTTCATAATTTGATCTAATTGCTAATCAGGCCATATTAACATAAAATTAACATTGTTGGACTCATCTTAACAAGCTTTATGTAATAAATAATCCTTTTTATAGTTTTAAATATTTAATTTTCTATGTTTTTGCATACATTTTGAGGATTTTTAATTTGTATTTGATTTGAAGATCATGGATGTTTTATTCGATCTTGTAAGTATCTTGCAATGCAACTTTCCTAATTAATTTATATAATTTCTTCAATTTTTTTCTTTGATTTGTTTATGCAACTATGTAACTATAAATTTTCCCTCGTGCTGCATTATAACATTGCTTTGTATTTGATACATATAATACTTAAACTTCCAACATTTTTGATCCACATGCAACAAATTTTCTTGGAAAAGTGTTGACGAGCTCTATTTAATTAAAAAATAATTTTTTATATTTTTTGAGCCTAAAATATTTTTTTTTCTATACAAGACTTATAACATATTTTGAATCATATCTAATTTGTTGATTTACGATACTACACTTGACCTTCATAATATCAAGTAAAGTAGGTTTCCTCCACCATTTATAATATTTATTAAAACTTTTCACCTTGATTTGGTCATAATACTATGTAACTATTAATTTCCTTTGGTCTGATATTTAGATGTCTTCAATTTGCATATAGTATATTGCAATAATTTATCTTACTTTAGCCCTAATATATATTTACTCAATATTAAGATAATAATTTTTTATTATTCATGCTAAATTATAATGGCAATTCTTAGTATTCCAAATGAGGTCCATTTGAGACGAATGCAAGGTTATTTCCCTCATCTTAAAGTTCTCAATCTTATAAAATATATTTTTATTTTTAAAAATACTTTTTTTATCAATTTTTTATATTTTATGTGATATTTTTTGTTGCATGTCATTTTTTATTCAAAATGTTTTGAAATTTCTAGAAAAAATAATATTTCAAAATATTAAAATAAATATTTAATTGAATATAACTTATTGAGATGAGAAAAATAACATTTGTTCGAGTTCAATAATATCACGTTAGGGATTAGTCTAAATTAATCAATTTAATAATTTTAAATAATTACAAATTATTAATTTAATGTTAAGTAAATATATATTAAAATTTAAATTAAATAAATTGACGAAATAAAAATAATAAAATCTAAAGAAAATGTAAAGTCCAATGATAAGAGAATTATAGTTTTATGGTAATATAACTAAAAACACACTTTAAAAAATGAAACAAATTATATGAGAAATATTAATCCTAATATGCTAAGAAGTTGGATTGCAATAATGTTGATGTGCAAATGACGTACACATTGCAATAACAATTATTCCTACCTAAACTTTAGAAAAAAATATTTGAAAGTATTAAAATGAATATTTAATTAGATAGAGCTTATTGAGACAAGTTCAACAATGTTTTTCCTCTTAATCGAAACTTTATTAGAAATATTATCAAATAGAAAACTAAATTTAAAAAAAATATATTTCTTTTTTAATGTTAAACAAATATATATTACACTTAAAATGCCATGACTTCAAGTAATAAAATATAAACACTTCAAAAGAATATAACATCCTCAACCATTAAATTAGGTTATAATTAAAATATCTAATGAAATGCTTCAAAATAATAAGAACAATTTTGAAAGAAATAAATTAATATTTAATTGGCTACTACTCATTCAAGCAATTCCAATGACATTTCTTTCAGATTGATTAGATCTCATTTACAATTACTATGAACTACCAAAATTAAATATTCATAAATATTCCTCAATTATAATTTCAATTTTAATTTAATATATTAAAACTAACTTTTTATAAATTTTTAGAAATGTAATACAAAATGATAAAAGCACAATAAATGTAATAGTAGTAGAGAATTAGACTTTCATAGTGATATAACCAAATCAAGGGAAGTTATTTAAAGAAATAAGAAAAATATTATGGGAAAGGTTCATTCCAAATTACTATGGAAAATGAGTTTAACATCATTGACCATCAACTATGGAATAAATCAAAAAATCTCATTAAAAAAGGCAAAACCATGGAAAAAAATTTTGAAATTTAAAAAAAGAATATTTAATTTGATAGAGCTTGCTTAATTAGTACAACAGCATGTGCTTCATCTTGAATATACTCATTTAGAATTAATATGAATTAGCATGGTAAGAAAGAAAAAATAATAAGAAATTAATATTTTTAGTATGAAGCAAATATATATTAATGCTAGAAATAGATAGATTAAACTAATATAATATAACCAAGTCAAAGTAATGTAGAAGTCATACAATAAGAGATTTAGATTATATAATAATATTCCAAAAGCAAATTGAAAGATTTGTAGAAATTACATAAACTGTATGAGAAACATACAATCAAAGATATTGAGTGTAACATCTTCAATCATCAAATCAAATTCCAATCAAAATGTCACATAAAGCACAACAATGTTTTTTTCACTTTAATCAGACATTCTTTTGAATTACTATGAATTACATAATAAAAAAGCACAAATGGTTGTAAGTTATAATTTTAATACAAACTTCATATATTTTAACATTGAAATAAGATAAATTGAATGAATGTAATATAACCAAAAAAGAGTAAAGAGGAGGCACACAATAAGAGAAAATTGTTACATAATACTTTCAACAAAATAAACTAAAACATTTGAAATGATCAGAAATTTTTTTAAGAAAGTAATAATTCAACATATGCAGCACAAATATATTAAAAATAAAAATAATTAATTAAGTTAACATATAATGAACTAATAGAAGCAATGTAAAGATCATAAAAGGATTAGAATTAGAGTTTAAAAATAACATCAGTTATTTAAACCAGAAAAGTAGAAGAAATAACATAAATTTTATGATAAAAATATATTCAAAAATATTAAAGAGATTGTATGTTGCATCCCATAATTGTCAAATCTAAAATAAAATGAAATGGTTCATAAAACAGGACAAGTTCAATGAAAATAAATTATTTAATAATATAGAAATGAATATTTAATTAAATAAAGCTTGTAGAGATAAGTCCAAAAGCCCTTGCTTAAACTGAATTAAACCTCATTTGAATTTCTATGTATTGCAAAAAAAGGATAAATAATGATAAATTATCATTTAATATTAACTAAACATATATTAAATTTGATATGAGATGAATTTGTGCAATGTAATGGAAACAAAAAAAAATCTAATGTCAAAGTCGTATTAGAGTATGTGTAGACCAATATATGAGTATAGCAAAATAAAAAGTAAAAAAAAATGATAAAATAAGACAAATTCTATGAATATGTTACATCCAAAAATAACAATAAGATCGAGTGCAAGATCTTCGATCACCAAATTAGGTATGAATTCAAGTATCTCATAATATACGCTAAAACATTTGAAAATAAAATATATTTAAAAGTGAATTTTTAATTTGATAGAGCTCACGATGATTAGTCGAATGATGTTTGTTTTATCTAAAGTGGACCTCAATAAAAATTATTTTCAATTAAATATTAATTAAATAGAAATAATAATTTGATATTATTTTAATTAAAAGAAAATATATGTTATGTTCAAATAAGATAATTTGAAGATATCATAATTTAACCTAATAAAAGTAATGTAAATGTCACACAATATGAGAATTCAAGTATGATAAAAATAAAACAAAGTCAATGAAAACTATTTGAAGATAGTAGTTACACTGCATAGTATTGTTTCATTCTAGAATACTAACGAGAATGAGTCAAACATCCTCGATCATCAAATCAGGGATGAAAAAAAATATCTGAAAAAGAATTGAAAAATAATAAAAATAGAAAGTGTTTAAAATATTTAAATACATTTTTAATTAAATAAAGCTCACAAGCACTAGTTCATGTGGGTTGAGCTTTGGGGTTGCATAGTAATGTAACATAACTAAAGAAAATAATTTTAAAAATTTTAAAATTGTATAAAAACATTGTATTCCAATAGACTAAAGAGATCTTGGGCAAAATCACAAATCATTAAATCTAGTATAAATGGAAGTAGGATGTATGATGTACAAAAAATAAAAAAAATATTTGAAACATATAAATTTAAAAAATGAATATTTCAAAATTATAGAGCTTATTAAAATGAGTTTGAAAATGTTTATTTAATTTTGATAGGACCTCAGTTGAAATTACCACAAATTACAAAATTAAAAAAGCACAAATAATAAAAATTTTAATTTTTACATTAATTGAATATATAATTAAGATAATAAGAAAGATAAATGTATCCAACATAATATAACAAAATAAAAGTAATATAAGAGCTGTATGATAGAAAAATTATAGTTTCATTGCATTTTTAACTAAATAAAAATGAAATATTTTAAGAAATATGATAGCTCGTATGGGAATGTTGCATTCCAATATATTAAGGGGACATTGTATGATGTCCTTATTCATCAAAATATCTTAAAAAGTATAGTAAAATTTTTTAAAATAAAATATTAAAAAAATTATAAAAATTAACATTTCATTGGATTGAAGTTGTCAAGTTGAGTCCATTAATGTGTGTTTGATCTTGATGAAACCTCTTTTAAAATTAATAAAAACTACAATTATGAATAAGCATACATAATAAGAAATTGTTTTTTTGCTTTAGACTAAATATATATTTTAGCTTTGATGAGATAAATTTGAGGTTTGTGATATCCTAAATTCATAAAGGTGTAAAGGACATATGACATGAGATTTAATGAAGCATAGTAATATAAAAAAATTAAAGATAAAAAATTTAATAAAATTACAAAACTTATAGAAGAAAGAGTAACTCTAAGATACTAAAATGGTTGAGTATAGTTTCCAAGATCTTAAAATCAAGTTCAAATGAAATTTGCATTAAAATGTGCAAAAATTACTAAAATATTGTCCGAATCAAACAAACATAGGTCAAGTGCAATATCTTTGTTTATGAAGTATAAGTAGAATAAAAAAATTCTCTAAAGCATGACAAAATCATAAAAATATGTTTCAAAAAATAAATATTTTTAATTGGAAAAAGCCCATGGAGATGTGTCAAACAATGATTTTTTTATCCTAAATTGACCTCATTTATAATTATTGTAAGTAACTAATATAAATAAACATAAATATCATTAAATTATAGTTTAAATATTATGTAAATAAATATTAAAGTTTAAATTACATAAATTAAAGGAACAAAATATGACCAAATCAATGTAATTTATACCTCAAAGTATTGGAGCTTTTAGTTACATAAATATATAGCCAAATGAATGATACTAATGACTTCAATCGATAAATTGAGAGGTGAACTTCAACATCCTCGATCGTCAAATTTTGTATGAATAGAAATGACTTGTAAAGCATGCTAAAACTAAAGAAATAAAACATTTAAAAATATGAAAATGAATATTTAATTGAATGGACCTGCTCAATGTAATTCCAATTTCATTTTTTTGTCTAGATGCTATATCATTAAGAATTACCATGAATAAAAAAATTATCATAAATATAAAATTGATATCAATTAGATAGAGCTCATAAAGACTAGTCAAATCTCATTTATTTCATCTCATTTTAACATTGCTTAGAATTATTACAATTCTAAACAATAAATAAAACTGGTGCTTGTTTATTTTAAGTTTATGTTAGAATAGTTTAAACCTAAAAATCACAAAAATTGATCCAAACTAATCATGCTAAATCAAAGCAACGAATAGGGCACATGAAATGACCTTTAAAGTAACATATTAATATAACTAAATTAAAAACAATTTGTAGAAATGAGAAAATTTATAGGAACATTATATTCCAAGTTATTATAAAGAAAACATGCACTATAATTATTTATAAAATATGCCATACTTGATTACAAAATTTGGTATGAATCAAATTGTTTTATACACCATTAAAAAACCATAGAAAATTAAATATTTAAAGATATGTAAAAAAATATTTAATTAGATTGTGATAGCCGAGATGATTGTAGTGATGCTTTTATCATCTCCATCAGACCGCATTGCAAATTAAAGTAAATTACAAAATTAATTAATCATTAAAAACAACAAGATATTATTTTAATATTAAGTAAATATATACTGAAGAAGAAATTTCATAAATTAAATCAATATAATATATTCTAATTGAAGCATTATTGAGGGCATAAGAATAGAGAATAAGAGTTTCATGGTAATGTAACCAAATCGAAGCCAAAATTTTGAAAAACTATGATAAATTTTATTGGAAGTAGTACTCTGACATTATAAAGAGATCAACATTTAATTACTCGATATTCAAATATGGTACGAATTAAAATACCTTTTAACGCATGTCAATATCCCAAAAAAAAAATTTTCTAAATTATTAAAAAATATATATTTAAATGGATAGATGAAGGCATGATAAGTGTAATGATGTGTATTCATTTAATCGAACATTGTTTGGAATTACTTCAATGTGACAAATGAAATAATGATAAATAATAATAAATATTTATTTTAACACTAAGCAAGTATCTATAATAGCTAAAATGAGACATACTTGAAGCAAGGTAAAATAACAAACTCAATGTGACATTATGGTCAAAAGAAAGGAGATTTCGTGTCACGTAATATGATAAACAAATAAAAGCAAAAACTTGAAGATATGGATAAGCTATACCACAAAGTTGCATTCTAAGATACCTAGGAAATAGAGTGTAACATCTTCTATTATTAAGTTAAGTACAAATTGAAATATCTTTTATGACAACCAAAAACCATACAAAATAAAATATTTACAAATATTTTAAAAAATGTTTAATTTGATAGCACTAATTAAGATGAGTTCAACAATATTTATTTCATCTTGATCAAGTCTCATTTATCTTTAAAAAGAATTATCAAAGTAAAAAAGCACAAATAAAAAAAATATTATTTTAGTATTCAATTAACATATGTTAATGTTGAAATGCAATAAACTGATGTATAGTGATATAAATAAATGAAGGTGATTTAATTTTCATATTAAGGAACATTTAGAGTCACATAGTAATGTAACCATATGAAAGCAAAAGATTTGAATAAATCAGATAAACTGATTGGGAAAATTATGCTACATGAGAGTAAGGAGATCGGGTGTAATATCCTCATTCATTAAACAAAGAATAGATAAAAATTTCTTTAAAAAAATCCCAAAGCCATAATAAAATATTTAAAGACTTTAAAAATATTTTTTATTACATAGAGCTCATTGAGACCTATCAAATAACATTTGTTTCATCTTGATTAAATCTAACTTAAAACTACAACAAATTATTAAAATTTAATGAGACAAATTGAATTAGTATTTTGTAACAAAATCATTCGATAAAATCATCACACAATTTGAGAATTAGTGTTAGACTGTAATATACCTAAATATAGGAGAATTTTTTAGAAATGAGATAAATAGTATTGGAAAGTTGTTTTTCAAGATACTAGTTGGTTAAGAGCATCATCCTCGACATTCAAGCTGCGTAGAAATCAAAATGTATCATAAAGCTTGTCCAAGCTTTAAAAAAATTTTTTAAAATATAAAATATAAAACTTAATTGGATGGACTCATTAAAAATTTCTAATGATGTTTGTTTTATCTCGATTAGACATCATTGGTAGTTATTATGAATTAAGAAATAATGAAACATAAATAATAAAAAAGTATTATTTTAATGTTAATTAAATATATACTGAAGCCAAAATTATATAAATGCAAGAAAGGTAATATAACTACAGTAAGGTATTATGAAGGTGATAAGCAAAAAATTTTGATGTTATGTTGTAATATAACAAAATCAATGCAAAATAGTTCAAGAAATTAGGCAAAATATGTGGGAAAGTTAGTTTCCAAGATAACGAGTTGATCAAGTCAAACATACTGAACCATAAAAATAGGTATAAATCAAATCATGTTTTAATTTTTGTAAAAATTATTGAAAATGAAATATTTGAAAATGAAAATTTAGTTTTATTGAGTGTGACGATGTGTCAAATGATGCTTGATTTATCTCCATTGGAGCTCATTTAGAATTACAATGAATAAACAAATAAATTAATCATAAATAATAAAAAAATATTTTTTAATTTTATGTGACATAAATATTAATGAAAAATGAGATACATTTAAACAATATAATAAAACAAAATAAAATCTCTATAAATGTCACACAATAAGAGAATTCTATGTTCATAAAATTAAATATGCGAAAATAAAAATAAATCAAAATAATTCAATTTATCTTATTTTAGCTATAACATGGGTTAAATTAATGTTCAAATAATTATTTTGATTATTTATCCATTTTTATTTTGGTAATTTGTAATAATTCAAATAAGGTCAAATAAAAAAAAGCAATGTCATTGGAAAAATCTTGATGAGCAATATCTGAATAAAATTTAATTTCTACATCTTCAAAAAAACTATTTTTAAGTCTTATGTCTCCTTTTATAAATTATTTATGTTGCCATGTTAATTTGTGGTTGAGGATGTTGTACTCCGCCTAATCAATATCTAGGAATGCAACTTTCCGATTGAGCATTCTCATTTCTTCAAATTTATTTCCTTGATATGGTTTTATTATTATATAAAATTTAAATATCCACCACAATGATATTTAATTTTCTTTGATTTTTTCATAATACATTGCTTCAATTTATATCACTTTAACTTTTATATATACTTAATTAAGGTTAGAATAACAATATTTTTTTATTTATTATTATATATTTTGAAAATTTCTTGCGATTAAAAAAATTTGACTTGCCTTAACAACCTCTATCCGAGTTAAAATTTATTTCTAATTTTTTAAAATATTCTATTTTCTATTGTGTTAGTAAGATTTATAAGATATTTCCATTTCCACTTAATTTGAAAAGCGTTTGAAGTTACCCTAAATTTCCATATTATCTTGGGATGTAGCAGTGTTATATAATTAACGTCATTATTTTAATTTTTTTCTTTTTGTTTGGTAACGTTGCTATGTTACTATAAATCTTTGATCATATAAATTTGGCATCTCATTGATTTTCTTTTTATTAGATCGTTTCAATTTAACTTATTTCAACTTTAATATAAACAAACTATTGTTAAAGTAAGATTTTTTTGTTATCAATTAATATTTGATTTTCCAAATCTTAGTTATTCTAAATAAGGTTTGATCAAAATGAAAAAACATTTTAAGTCATTTCTTGATGAGCTCTATTTAATAAAATAATAACATTTTTCTATCATTAAGTAATTTAATATCTATGGTTTTGGCCCTTGGTAACTAAACACTCGATCTTTTTAATGACCTTGAATGAAACTTTTCTGTATGATTTGTCATTTTTTAAATTTTTTTTATTGTATTACTGTATATCTTTGAATGTTTGCTCAAGTGTTCTTTACAACCCATTGATCATGTTATATTTTTTGCTTCAATTTATTTTATATAAACTTTGATATATAATTGCTTAACCATGAAAAAAAATTAATATTATTTATGCTAATATACTTTGGTAGTTTTCTTTAATTTGTAATGAGGTCTAATTTTGTATCTTTGAGTGCAACAATCTTGTAAACCTTAATCTCCTCTTATATGACCATTGCATCACTTTTGTTTTAGTTCATTATAGTTCTTCAATATAAGATGTTTTAGGCTTAATATATATTTTTTTCAAGTAAAAAAAAATTATTATCTATGTCTATTTGATTTGGTTATTCATTGCCAAATGAGATCTAATGGAGACGAAAAGAAAATTACAAACTAATTATGACTAGCTCTACCTTATTAAACATTCATTTTAATATTTTTAATTATTCTATATTTTAGGATTTTAGCATGTAATATTTAGTATTTTGATTTTTACATGATTTGATGGTAAGGAATGCATATTTGATCTCCACAGCACCTTGAAATACCAATTTAGTGAACAACTTATCTCAATCCTGAATTGTTTTTATTTAGTTATATTACTTTCATACTCTAAATCTTCTCTTGTCTAAACTCTATGTCCCGTTGATTACATTATATTATGTTACTTAAATATAATTTTATTTTAGTTTTAAAATATATTTACTTAATTATAAAAGAATAATTTATTATTATTTATGCTTATTTACCTTGAAAATATGTTGTGATTCTATACATGGTTTGAACAAGACTGAATAAATGTCATTTTACACTTCTTCACGAGCTCTATCTTGGTTAAAAAAATATTTTTTTTATTTGTAAATATTCTATATTCCAATATCTATTCACATTTAATGAGTCATTTTGATTCGTATTAGATTTGATGCTTTAGAATATTAAATTTGATCTTTATAGTATTAATGCAATGTTTTCATACAACTTATCTAATTCATGCAAATTTTTTTCTTTGATTATATTATATTATTGGGTAACTCTATCGTCTCTAATATGACCCTTATATTACATTGCTTCAATATAAAATAATAATTTTTGTTGTTTATTCCTAATTACTTTCATAATTTTAAGTATTGTTAATGAAGCCCAATTAACGAAAAATAAATTCTATTGGATTCATCTTAATGAGCTATATCTAATAAATATTATTTTTCACTTTTTTAAATATTTTATTTTCTAGGTTTTAGCATACTTTACTATCTTTTCAATTTTTTATCTGAACATAGAGGATGTTTTATTTGATTTTCTTAGTATCTTGGAATGCAACTTTCCCATTCAATTTATTTAATTTCTTCATAATTTTCTTTTGATTTGTTTATAAAACTATTTAACTTTAAAACCTCCCTCATGTAATAACACATTGTTGTCTCTGATACATTATTTTTCTTCAGATTATCATGTTTTGCATCAACATGAAAGACATGTTGTTAGGCAAGAGTTCATAAGCTCTACATAGTTAAATATTGTTTTTTTATATTTTTAACATAAAATTTTTTTGGTTCTATGCAAGCATTACAAGTAACTTTGAATCATATCTAAGTTGACGATTTATGATATTACACTCAATCTCCTTAGAATCTTGGAATGTTTCTCAAGCCATTTATAATATCTATTTAGAACTTTCACTTTGATTTGATTATAATCCAACATAACTCTTAATTTCCTCTTATGAGACCTTTTTATGTTGTCAACGTGGATACGTATATTTCATTAATTTATCTTATTTTAGCTTTAATATTTATTTACCTAATATTGTGCTAATACTTTTTTATTATTTATGCTAATGTACAATGGTAGTTCTTAGTAATTCAAAATGAGGTCTAACATAGTCGAATGAAAGGTTATTGACCTCATCTTCATGAGCTATATCTTATTAAATATTTTTTTATATTTTAAAATATCTATTTTTTCTATGATTATTGCATCCTTTATCAAATACTTTTTAGTGCACATCAATTTATAGTTGATGATTTGTCACTTGATCTCCATAGTATAACCAAACAAGAACATTAAAAATAAGAAAATAATATAAATTGTATAGAAAAAATGAATTCCAAGATATTGGGTAGATCAAGTGTAACAAGCTCGACGAAACATTTGGAATTTCAAGAAAATAATATTTCTCAAAATATTCAAATGAATGTCTAATTGGGTAAATATTACTAGACTACTTAAATAACATTTGTTTCGACTAAATAAGATCATGTTTTCAATTACTACGAATTAATAAATTTCATATTAATAAAAAATTGTGAATTATTAATTTAATGTTTAGTAAATAAATATAAATTAATGTTGAAATTTTACAGATGAAAGTAATAAAACATAACAAAATCTAAAAATGTAAAACTGTAATGATAACAAAATTATAGTTTCAAAGTAATATAACTAAAAACACAATTAGAGAAATACGAAAAATTATATGAGAAAGATGCATTCTAACATACTTTGAAGATGGATTAAAATAATGTCGACCACCCAATTAGGTACAAATCACAATGACTCATAATGCTACCTAAACATTTGAAAAAATCTTTGAAAGTATTAAATTGAATATTTAATTAGTTAGAGCTCATTCTGGTAAGTCTAATAATCTTTTTAATCTTAATCGAAACTTGATTAGAATTATTATGAAATAGGAAATTAAATGATAAAAATATTATATTTTTAATGTTAAACAAATATATATTGAAGTGAAAATGTTATATAAGAAAATAGAGGAATAGAAAATACTCAACTAAAAAATATGGTATTAATTAATATATCACATAAAATTCTTCAAAATCCTAGAAAATAAAATATTTTTAGATTTATAAATTAATATTTACTTGGGTATTGCTCATCGAGAAAAGTCCATGATGTTTCTTTGTACTCAATTTGATCTCATTTATAATTATATTGAATTACAGAAGTTAAATACACATAAATATTGATAAAGTAATATTTTTAATTTTTTATTAAATGTATTTAAAACTAAAATTGTATAAATTTAGGCAATCTAACATAGATAAACAAAAGCACTATAAATGTAAAAATAGAAGAGAAATAGAAATTCATTATAATTTGACCAAATGAATGCAAAAGATTCAGAGAAATGAAACAAATAATGTAGGAACATTGCATTCCAAATTAGTATGGACTTTGAGTTTAGCATAAATGAACATCAAATCAAGTATAAATCAAAATATCTCAATAAAAATTCTAAAATCGTAGAAAATAATTTAAAAATAAAAAAAAAATGAATATTTAATTTGGTAGAGGTTGTTTAACTTAGTCCAACAATATATGTTTCTTTTTTATTGAAACTTATTTCGAATTAATATGAATTACCAAGGCAAATAAGAAAAACAATTATAATTTTAGTATAAAGTAAATTTATATTATTACTATAAAAGGACAAATTGAAAGTGGTTAACATAACTAAATGAATGTCATGTAAAAGTCATACAGGTGCAGATTTATAGTTAAGTAGTAATATTGTAAACGGAAGTCAAAAGATTTGAAGAAATAAGATAGATTACATAAGAAAGATACAACCAAAGGTATTAAAGTGACTTTGTAAAACATCCTGGATAATCAAATCATGTACTAATCAAAATGTCTTATCAAGCACAACAATGTTTGTTTCACCTTAATCGGACATTATTTTGAATTACTACAAATTTGATAAATTGAACGAATGTAATATAACAAAAAAAGTAATGAAAAGGCACATAGAAAGAGATAATTGTTTCATAGTAACTTCAACAAATAAGAAAACATTGGAAAGAATGAGATACATCGTAAAAGAAAGTCGTATTTCTATTTATGTAGTACATATATTTTAAAACTAAAATGAGTTAATTGATATATTATAATATAAAAAAAGAAAATCAACGTAAAGGTCATAAACGATGAGAGTTAGAGTTTAATAACATCACCAAATTATATCAAAAACATTGATGAAATAATATAAATTATATGACAAAAAAGTTTTCAAAGATAATAAGAAGATTCAATGTTGCATCCCATACTTGACAAGTCAGCTATGAAATGAAATGACTCATAAAAAATGTAAACTTCAATGAAAATAAAATATTTAAAAACATAAAAAAAGTTAGTAAAATAATGCTTGTTTAGACAACTCCAAAAACACTTATTTCATCTAAATCAAACCACGTTTTAAATTTCTATGTACTACAACAAAAACTATGACAAATAATAATAAATTATCATTGAATGTTAAGTAAAAATATGTTAAACTTGGAATAAGATACATTTATGAATTGTAAAGTAAAAGAAAAATCTAATGTAAAGGTCATATTAGAGTATGTTTAGAGCAATATTTTAGTACAACAAAAGCAAAATAAAAACCTTGATAGAATGAGATAAATAGTATGACAAAGTTCCATTTGAAAATAATATGGAGAACATGTATAATATTCTTGATCAACAAATTATGTATTGATTGAAATGTCTCACAATGTATGTAGAAAATTTAATAATGAAAGATATTTAAATATAAAAATAAATATTTAATTTGATAGATCTCATCAAGATGAGTCGAATGTTACTTAATTTATCTCAAGTGGACCTCATTTTAAATTATTGTAAATTATCTATTAAATAAATATAAATAATAATAAAATAATATTTTAATAAATATACAATATTTGTTAATCCTCAAATCAGAAAAATTGAAGAAATCATAATTTAACCTCACATAAGTAATGTAAACATCACACAATATGATAATTTAGCTCGATCGTAATAAAACAAAATCAAAGAAAACTAGTTGATGGTAGTGGGTACACTGTATAGTATAGTTTCTTTCTAAAATACTAAAGACAATGAGTCTAACAACCTCAATCATGAAATTAAGAATGAATCAAAATGCCTAAAAATGAATGGAAAAATAATAAAAAATAAATTTTTTTAAAGTATATCAATAGATTTTAAATTAAATAAAGTTTAGAAACATGACTTCGCATGAGGGGATTTAGGGTTTCATAGTAATATAATCTAATTATACAAAATAAGTTTAAAAATTTGAAACTTGTATGACAAAATTACATTCCATGATGCTAAAAAAATCATGAGTAAAATCAATGATCATTAAATCTAGTATATATTAAAATAGCTTTTAGAATGTTAAAAAAATTACAAAATAAAATATTTAAAATAATTAAATTTTAAAAATGAATATTTAATTTGGTAGAGCTCATCGACATGAGTTCCACAATGTTTATTTAATTTATGTCGGACCTCATTAAGAATTACCTCAAATTAGAAAATTTAAAAGCACTAATAATGACAAATAATTATTTTTATATTAGTAGAATATATATTTAAAATGACTAATAGTTGTATTATTAGAAAATTAGTGTTTCATTGTAATTGAACCAAACAAAAGTGAAATATTTTAAAAAATATGATACCTTATATGAGAAAGTTTTATTGTAGCATAATAATGAGCTTTAGTTTGACATCCTCATTCAACAAAATATCTTAAAAAGCATACTAAAAGGTTAGAAAATAAAGTAGTAAAAAACGTAAAATAAATATTTAATTGGATAGAAGTAAGCAGGTTACGTCCATTGATTTTTGTTTCTTCTCAATCAAACCTCTTTTAAAATTAATAAAAACTACCAATGTACATAAGCATACATAATAAGAAATTATATTTTTCTTTGGAGTAAATATATATTTTTGCTAAGAAGAGATAAATTTGAGGTATGAAATATGCTAAATTCATAGTGACGTAAAGGATACATTACATGAGAATTATAGTAACACAATAATACTAAAAAATTAAAGAAAAAAAGTTGAAAAAGGGAGATAAATTATAGGAGAAAGAGAAAGTCAAAGATTCAATGGAGATTGAGTATAATATCCAAGATATTGAAATAAAAATTTTCATTAAGTTCGCGAAATTTCTTAACGTAATGGTTGAATCAAAAAAAATTATTTGTCGAGTGAAACATCCTTGTTTATCAAATATAAGTCAAATGAAGCAAATATCTAATGCATGCAAAAATCATAGAAAATATAAAATTTTATTTTTAATTGGATAAAGGTCTTCGAGTTGAGTGAAATGAAGATGTTTTATCCAAATTGGACATTATTTGGGATTACTGTGAATAAATATGCAAATAAGAAAAAATATACATAAATTATAATTTTAATATTATGTAAATAAATATTAAACTTTAAATTAGATGAAGTTAAGGAATAAAATATAACAAAATCTAAGGAATTTTAACCTGAAACAATTTGAGTTTTTGTTATAGAAAAATATTGCCAAATGAAAGATACAATGAACATCAATTGTAAAAGAGTCAATAATAAAAAATGTTCGAATCAAATTTCTTATAAACCATGCCTAAATAGAAAGAAAGATATTTAAAAATATTTAAAGAAATAAGAAAAATTGCATTAGAAAGTTGCATTTAAAATACTTTAAGATGTGAAATTTAACATTCTCGATTATCCAATTTGGTATGGGTATAAATGACTTGTAAAGCATGCTAAAATTGAAGAAAATAAAACATTAAAAAATATGGAAATGAATATCTTTTTGTATGGAAGTCCTTAACATAAGTGTAATTTCAGTATTTTTCTCTAGAAGTTATCCCATTTAGAAATACCATGAATTAAAAAACTATCATAAATATAAAAATGAAATTAATTAAATAGAGCTCATCAAGGCTATTCAAATGTAATTTATTTCATCAAGTTTGAACATTGCTTTGAGTTACTACAATAAAATAAAATAAACAAAATTAGTGTTTTTTGCCTTTAATTTTAAGTTAGCATATTTTAAAGCTAAAACACACAAGTTGAAGCACACTAATCTTGCTAAATCAAAGCAATGAAATGGGCACAAGAGATGACATTTAGAGTGACATATTAGTATAACTAAGTCAAAAGAAATTGTACATATGAGAGAATTTATAGGAAACCTGTATTCCAAATTACTATAGAGATAAAGTGTACTATAATTGATTATAAAATTAGGTACAAATCAAATTGTGTTATAAAGCATTAGAAAACAATAGAAAATGAAATATTTAAAGATATGACAAAAAAATGCTTAATCGGATTATGATATCCGACAGGATACCATTGAAGCATTTACCATCTCCATCAGACCTTATTGTGGATTATAGTAGATTACAAACTTTAATTAATCATTCGAAATAATAAAATATTTTTTTACTATTAAGTAAATATATATATTATAGAATAAATTTCATAAATTAAATCAAAATAATATTACTTAATTGAAGCATTGTTGAGGGCATAAGAATATAGAATAAGAGCTTCATAGTAAAGTAAAAAAATCAAAGCCAAACTTTTGAAAAAATTACAAAAATTTTTTTGAAGTACTACTCTAACGTTGTAAGAGATCAAGTGCAAATACTCGATCATCAAATAAGGTACGAATTGAAATACCTTGTAAAGCATGTCGACATGCATAAAAACAAAAATTGCTAAAATGTTAAAATAGATATTTAAATGGATAGATGAATTCATGATAAGTGTAACAGTGTCTATTCCTCTTAATCAAACCTAATTTGGAATTACCTTAATGTGCCAATTTAAACAATGGTAAATAATAATAAATAAATGTGTTAATGCTAAGCAAGTATCAATAAAAGCTAAAATGAGATTACTCGAAGCAAGGTAATAACAAAGTCAATGTGATGTTATGACCAAAAGAATAGAGATTTATTATTACATAATATTATAAACAAATCTAAGCAAAAAATTGAAGATATAAGATAAACTATAATATAATGTTACAATCTAAGATATAAAGGAAACACAACATAACATCTTCAACTATTAGATTAAGTATAATTTGAAATACCTTTTTAACATCCCAAAACCATACAAATAAAATATTTAGAAATATCTTAAAAATATTTAATATGATAGTGCTCTTTAAGATGAGTCCAACAACATTTATTTCATCTCAATTAGATCTTGTTTGAATTTATAATGAATTATCAAAGTAAATAAGCATAAAAAAATTATTATTTTAATACAAAGTTAATATACGTTAATGTTGAAATTACATAAATTGTTGTAATGTAACACAACCAAATGAAAGAAATTTAATTTTCATATTAAAGAACTTTTTGAGTAACGTAGTAATATAACCATATGAAAGCAAAAAAATCAATAAATGAGATAAATTAATATGGAAAATAAGGCTCCATGGGAGTAAAGAGATCGATTGTAACGTCCTCATTTGGGAAATAACAAATAAATTAAAATTTATTTGAAAACATGCGAAAGTCTTAATAAAAATATTTAAAAATATAAAAAATAACTTTTTATTAGATAGAGCTCGTTTAGGAATGTCCAATAACTTTTTTTCATCTTGGTCAAACCTCATTTTGAATTACAATGAATTACTAAAGTATAATGAGATAAATTGAATCAATATTTTATAAGAAGATCATTTTAATAAAAAGGTCACATAGTTTGAGAAATAGTGTTAAATACAAATATAACTAAATCAAGTAGAAGAATTTTTAGAAATGAGGTAAATACTATCTGAAATTACTATATCAAGATACTAAGGAGCTTGAGAGAGTCATCCTTGATTGCCATGTTACATAGGAATCAAAATGTATCATAAATCTTGTTCAAACTTAAAAACAATATTTAGAAATATAAAACATAAAAGTTAATTGGATGGAACTCATGAAAAGTGTCTTATGATGTTTGTTTTATCTCAATTAGACTTCACTTGTATTACTGTGAATTAAAATATTAATTAAAAATAAATAAAAATAAATTATTAATTTAATATATATATATAAATTGAAATTATATAAATTCAAGAAATATAATATTGGTAGAGCAAAGTACTATAAATGCCACATGGGAAACTATTTAATGTTATTTTGTAATATAAAAAAATCAATGCAAAAATGTTAAGGAAATTGAACAAATTTTGGGGAAATGTTTGTTTCCAAGATACTATGGTGATTTAGTGCAACACACTACATCATAAGAAAAGGTATGAATCTTAATGTGATGTGGTGTTCACAAAATTCATAAAAAATAAAATATTATAAAAAAGATATTATGCAAAAAAAAATAATAACAAATTTTAATGTTTTTTAAAATATATGTTAAAAAAGGAAAGAGACTAATTTAAACAACACCACAAAATAAATTAAAAGTATGTAAATGCCACACAAGAAGAGAATTATATGATTTACAAAATTAAATATGCATAAATAAAAATATGTTATAACACCTTGTTTTCAAAAAAAATTATAATTAAGGTAATATAATATAACCAAATAAAAGTCATATAAATGTCACAAAGGATAAGAAATAAAGTTTCATAGTAATATCACAAAATTAAATCAAAAAGTTTAAACAAATGAGATAAATTTATGAGAAATTTGTACTATGAGATACAAAGAAATTAAAGTGCAACATCCTTGAACATCAAATTAGTAATTAAATAAAATAACATATAGAACATGTTAAGTTCCATAAAAATAAAATATTTAAAATTATAAAAAAAAATATTTAATTGGATCAAGCTTATAGAGGCAAGTCTAATGTATATAACAACAATAAAATAACATAAATAATAATAAATTATTTTATAATATTATTAAATATATATTATGCATAAAATAAGAAAAAATGATGTGATATATTGTAAAAAAATAAATCCAATGTGAAGGTCATATTAAAGTGTAATCATAGTAAAGTATTGGTTAACTAAATTAGAATGAAATTTGAAGTGAGATAAATTGTAAGACTAAGTTGCAATAAAAAATACTAAAGAGGTCGAGTGTAACATCCTCAATTATTAAATTGGTACGAATAAAAATTTAACATTTTACATACCAAAAATATTTTACAATAAAATTATTTTAAATATAAAATAAATATTAAATTCGATAGAGCTCCTCACGATGACTCAAATGACATTTACTTCATCTCAAGCGGACCTTCTTTTAAATTAGTAAGAATGAACCCTTAAATAAACACAAACAATAATAAAATTTTATTTTAATAAATTCCAAACACATATTAATGCTCAAATAAGATAAATTGAAGCAATCTTAATTAGCCAAGTCGAAGTTACATAAAAGTAACATGAGATGAGAATTAGAGTACGATAAAATTTAACCAAATCGAAGGAAAAAATTTGAAAACTTTTGATAAACATTGTTAGAATGATACACTCTATGATACTAAAGAGATTGAGTGAAATATACTTCAACGTTAAAACTAGCAACAATATGTATTTAAGAAGAAATTATTATTTTAATTTTGAGTATATATATATTTAGGCTAGAACGAGATAAATTGAAGTTTTGTAATATAGTAAAATCATAATAATATAAGGCACACCTAACAAGAGATTTAGAGTAACATAGCATTATAAGAAAAAAAGAAGAAAAATTTGAAGGAATGAGATAAATTGTATTAGAAAGTGTAGTTCCAATATACCAAGGAGATCAAGTATAACATCCTCAATCTTTAAATTATGTACAAATCAAAAGTTTCTATAAAGTGTGCAAACATTGACACAATTAACATATCTAAAAATACATATTTAGTTGAATACTACTTGATGAGGAAAGTTTGATTTCATTTGCTTCATCTCAACCACAGCTCTTTTGAAATTACTATAAATTACTATAGTAAAGAAGAGAAAAAATAAAATATTAATATTTTTTTAAATAAATATTTATTAAAGCTAAAAAAAAAAATTTGAAACAACTAATTTAAGAAAATCAAAGCAATGTGAAGATCGCCTATGGTAAGAATTATAGTTAATAAACAACTTAGTGTAAAAACATTTAAAGAAATTAAATAAATTGCCTCGAAAAAGTGACATTACAGGAATCTAAGGAGATGAAGTTCAAAGTCCTGCATTAAAAAATCTGGTTAGTGAAAGAAATGCCCCATGAAGTGTGCAAAAATTCATGAGAAGAAATTTTTTGAAACAATAAAAATTAATATTTACTTAGATAGAGTTCTTTAAAATATGCCTAAGAATTTTCTTGTCTCGACTAGATTATTTGGATTACATTGAATTACCAATGTAAATAAGCATAAAAAATAATAAATTATTGTTTTGAAAATAAGTTAATATATATTAAAGCTAAATTGAAATAAATTGAAGGATTACATTTTAGCAAAATTAAAGTGATGCAATGGTAACACAAGTAGTGTGTTAGAGCTTCATGGTAAATAGCCAATTCTTAGTAAAACAATTTAGGAAATTATATAAATTTTATGCAATGCAGCATTAAAAGTGAGTAAGATGAGCATGGTATGTATAAAAATGATTTGTAAAGCACAACAAAATAAAAAAATAAATTATTTAAAAACATAAAAATAAATATTTACATATATAAATTTAATTAAGTGAGGTCCAATGAGATTATTTCATCATAATTAGAAATTGCTTGAAACTATTGCTAAATATCAAATAAAATTAGTATAAATAATAAAAAATTATTTTTTGCTTATATGCATATATTAAAATTGAAATACGATTGGTTGAAGTAACGTAGAAAAGGCAAAAAAAATCAATTTAATCGTCCAATAATGGAAGATTTGGTGTTGCATAATTATATGACAAAATCAAAGATATAACTTTCAATATATTATATAAATTGCATAGAAAAGTTGCATTTAAAGATGCTTAGAAGATAGAATGTAACATTCTCGACCATTATATATGGTGCATGTAAAAATGTCTCATAAAGCATTCCAAAATCATAGAAAATAAATGATTTATAATTATATAGATGAATATTTAAAACGAGGAAGCTCTTCGAAATGAGTAGAACAAAGCTCTCTAGCAGGCAATTGGGCCAATACTAGAATTATTATAAATTACTAACTTAAATAGGCATAAATAATAATAAATTAATATTTTAATATTAATTAAATATATAATAAATTCTGAATGAGATAATATCAAATGATGTAGTATAACAAAAGGAAAGTAATGTAATTTTTGTGTAAGAGGAGAATTAAAGTTTATTATTGATACAACCAAATGACAGTGAAAAATGTGAACATATGTGTTTGATTATAATGGAATGTTGCAATTTAAGATAGTTAGGAGATTGAGTATAACATCCTTGATCATCAAATTAGGCACGAGTTAATATGACTAAAAAAGCATATGAAAACTCAAGAAAACAAATATATAAAAAATTGAAAAAGAAATTTAATTTGATAGAGTCTGTCAAGTCGAATTATAAAAGTCTTTTTCCACATAAACAGACATGGTTTGAAATTACTATGAATGACCAAAATAAATAAGATAAATAATTATAAATTGTTATTTCAAAATTAAATAAAGATATACTAATGTCGAAATGAGTAAAGTTGAAAAAATATAACATAACAAAAAAAAAGGTCATGTAAAGGTCAAAAGTAATTGGAATTAGAGTTTCTTAGAAATATAACTAAATCAATGAAAACACTTTAAAAATTACTAAATATAAAGGGAAAGTTGAATTCCAATATATTGAAAGGACCAAATGTGACATTGTCATTCATCAACATGCCAGAATTCTAAAAAGTAATTTTTTAAAAATATCAAATTAAATATTTAATAAATAAAGCACATTTAGATGAGTAGAACAATGGATATTTCATCTTGGTTGGACATCATTTAGAATTATTTTGAATACAAATACAAATATCAACATATTATAGTATGTTTTATTTTAATATTTTTTAGAGATGTATTAAGTTTTAAATGAGGCAAAATGAAGCAATGTAAAAAGATAAAATGAAAGCTATGAAAAAGTGACACGAGAAAAGAATTAGAATTTCATAATAATATAACAAAATGAAATAAAAAAAATCTAGGAAATGAGATAAATTTAATAGAGAAGTTGCTTTCCAAGACACAAATGAGGATCGTAATATCCATGTTTATTAAATATTGTTCAAATAAAAAATCTTGTGAAGCATGCATAAATTATAGAAAAAAATTATTTGAAAAATAAATACTATTTTTAGTTTGATAAACCCCATCGAGGAAGACTAATGAAGACTTTTCAACTTGATAAGACCTCATTTGGAGCTATTATAACTACTAATTTAGATAAGCACAAATATTAATAAATTATATTTTTAACATTAATTAAACATATATTAACATAGAAATGAGAAAAGCTAAAGTAATACAATATAAAAAAATTCAATGTGATGTACTTCTCAAAGAATTGGATTTTTTTGGTGAAGTAAAGCAAAACCAAATCAAAGATATAAGGGACAACATGTGTTAAGTATTTCGTTAGATATATGACATTTTGATGAGTCTAATGACAATTGTTTTGTCTTGATCAGACCTTATTTGGAATTACTATGAATTTCAAAAAAATGATCAATAATAAATCATTATGTTAGTATTAAGTATATATGTAAAAACATTTATTAAATTCTAGATAAGATAAATTTAATTAATATAACATAACCAGATAAAAAAAATAATAATCAGATGAGAGGAGAATAATAGATTAATAGTAGTGTAACAAAACAAAAGAAAAAATTTCAACAAATGAGATACGTTGCGTGAGATAGTTGCAATCCAATAAATTAAATCGATTCAGCTAAAAATTTCGATAGTAATTCCATGTATTAATTAAATATCTTTTAAAATGTTCCTTACAAGGACAAGTTAACATATTTTAAAATATAAAACGATAAAATGTTTGTTTGATAGAACTCATCGAGATGAGTCCAATGATATTTTGTTATTCATAATCAAATTTCATAAAATATAACTATAATGTAAGTAAATACATTTTAAATTGGAAATAATACTAATTAAAAAAATTTGTAAAAGAACTAAATAATAGTAAAATAATAGAACAAAATAGATAAATTATACATGGAAGTTGAACTTCATGATACTAAGGTTATTGAGTGTAATATCATCAATCAAAAAGTTAGATATAAATCAAAACATCTTATAAAGTGTGATGAAACACTATTAAATAAAAGTTTTAAAAAAATTGAAAGGAATTTTTAATTACATAGAGCTTTTTGAGATGCATCAAATGAGTTTTGTTTCAACTAGGTCAAACCTCGCTTGAAATTTAAAAATTATTTAATTTAAAGAAATTTAATTTATCTAAATCAAACTAATACAAAGGTTTGATAAGAGGACATTTAGAATTATAGAATAATATAACCAAGTCAAAAGAAAACATTTAAAAAAATAAGATAAATTATATAGGAAAGTTTTATTCAAAAATATTTAAGAGTTTCAGTGTAATGTCTTTGATCATCAAATATGGTATAAATATAAATATCAAATCTTAGAAAAAATAATAATAAATTAATTTTTTAATATTAAGTAAAAATATATTTACCTTAAAATGTGATAAATATATGTGAACTAATATAGTTAATTCAAAGAGAAGTATTGGGCACATGTTCGTGACTTAGAGTTGCAAGATAATATAATTAATTCAAAGTAAAACATTTGAATAAAAAGTATAAATTATAAGAAATTTTTTTCTATGGTATTAAAGATCAAAGGTAACATCCATGATGCTTAGATCAGTACAAATTGAAATGGCTGAAAAGCCAAGCTTAGAGTTTAAAAAATATCTCAAAATAAAAAAAAAATATTTAATTAGATAAAGTTCATCAATAAGTGGCCAAAGACATTTGTTTCATCTCGATTAGAGCACCATTAGAATTTTTATGAACCAACATAATAAATACAGATAAATAAAAAAATTACTATTTTAATATTAAATGTATAATAAGGCGAAAATGAGATACATTGATATATTATAACATACCAAAATAAAAGTGATCTAAAGGTCATACAAGAGGATATTAAGATTACATAGTTACATAACAAAGTGATACTAAAATATTTGAAGAAATGAGATGAATTGTACTAGAAAATCATATGCAGTGATCTTAAGTAGAAAGAGTGTAACGTCATCAACTATAAAAGATAGTGTGAGTCAAAAATCTATGTAAATCCACAAAAAATTTAGAAATAAAATATTTTTAAACATAAAAAAAATTTTATCAGATTGAGGTGATTGAGATAAGACCAAACACAGTTAGTTTCACTCGATTCAACATTGCTTCATTTACTATGTGTTGCTAATGTAAATATGTTTAAACAAGAATTAAATATTTTTTTAAAATAAGAAAATATTTATTAAATTGAAATGTAGTTGAGTTAAGATAAATTCAAGAGATGAAAAATTACCAAATGAAAGTGACATAAAGGTCACATTATATAGACTTAAAGTGATCTAGTAAAACAAATAAATCAAAGCAAAACATTTGAGAAAATAGAATAAATTTTATGGAAAAGTTGCATTCCAAGATACTAATGAGCTCGAGTGTAAAATCCTCATTAGCCAAATCAGGAACAAATAAGGAACCTCATCAAGCATGCAAAAACACCAAAAAAAATATTAGAAAATATAAATATAATTTTTAATTGGATAGAAGCTAGTATGCTCGATCTAACAACATTTGTTTCATCTTTATATAACCTTTTTTTGACATATATAATAAGAAATTATTATTTTTAATTTATGTGAAAACTTATTAAAACTAAAACTAGACAAATCAAAGAAATATAATCGAATGAAATAAAAATAGTTTAATGGCAACACGATATGAGATTATGGTTACATTGTATTGCAACCAAGTGAAAATGAGAAGTTGATAGAAACATGATAAAGGGTATAAGAAAGTGGAATTACAACAATCTAAGGAGATCGATGGTAACAACGTTTATCATTAAATCAAGTAGAGATTAAACTTTCCCTTAAGGTGTGCAAAAAGTATTAAAAATAAACCATTTAAAAATATATTGTCAGTAGGGCAAAGCTTATTCAAACAAGTCCAATGTTGTTACTCTATCACCATCAGACCTTATTTTGTATTATCTTAAATATCCAAAGTAGATAAGAAAAATTTAATATTTTATTATAAGTAAATATTTGTTAAACTTAAAATTTGAAAAATATAATAATAAAATACAAAAAAAATTGTAGAGATGTTATTATCAAATGAGAGGAGATTTATAGTTTCAAAGTAATATAATAAATTTGAAAACATTTTACAAAAATGAGATAAATTGTGCAAATAATTTTTATTTAAAGGCACTATGATGATCAAGTATGAAATCCTTATTTATCAAATCTTCTTAAAATCGAAATGTCTCATAAAGCATGCCAAAAATAAAGAAAATAAGATATTTTAAAATAATAAAATGGTTATTTACTTTAATAGAGCCTATTTAGATGAGTCAAGTAATGTTTTCCTTCTTAATCAGGCCTAGTTTAGATAAGATGTTAATTATAAAATTAAATAAGAATAAGTATTAATAAATTAATTTTCTATTTTTAAGAAAATATATGTTAAAGTTAAAAGAAAATATATTGAAGTGATGTAGAATAACTAAATCAAAGAAATATAAAGGACATAGGAGTTGAGATTTGTAGTTATATAGTGAAATATTAGAATCAAAGAGAAAAATATAAAAAACTTGATAAATTACATTAGAAAGTTATGTTCAAAGATGCCGAAGAGATTAAGTGTAACATTCTCGATCATCTAATAAGGTACGAATTAAAATAACTTGTAAACCATGTCAAAATGAAAGAAAATATACTATTTATTATTATAGAGATTATGATTTAATAAGATAGAGTTCATCAATTTAAGCGAAATGTTAACAACAACATCCTAATCGATCCACATTTGGAATTATTGTGATTAAACATAAATAATTATAAATTATTATTTAATATAAAGTAAACATATATTATGATTGAAAGGAGACTATATGAAATAATGTAATATAAATAAATCAAAATGATCTAAATGTCGAACATATGTAGAATTAAAGTTTATTTACGATATATCAAAATTGAAGAAATAGGATAAATTTTATTGGAAGTTGTAATCCAAGATACCAACGACATCAAGCATAACATTCTTGATTGTCAAATTTGTAAAAATGTAAGGGATAGTTGCATTGCAAGATATTAAACGGATGAAGTACAACAACCCTAATTGTAAAATTAGGTACATATATAATTATCACATAGAACATGCCAAAACCTTATAAAATAAAATATTTAAAAATAACGAATTGAATATTTAAGTAGTATAACTCATTGAGAATAACAGAATGATGCTTGTTTCAACTAGGTTAGATATTGTTTGAAATTACTGATAAAAGAATTTGAGCTACATTTTCATGTAGCCAATTCAAAGCAAAACATGTGAAGAAACTTAATAGAGTTTGTTAGAAAATTCCAGTATGGCATATTGAGGAGCTCAAATATAAGAACCTCAGCCATCAAATTTTATATGAGATAAAATATCTCATAAAATATAAAAAAATGGAAAAAAATTAATTCTTTTAAAATATCAAAAGAATAGTTAATTAGATGAGTGCAATGAGATCTGTCCAACTATGTTTTGCCTTAATTATGCCTTGTTTTGAATAGTTCAAATTTCGAAAACTAAATAAGTAATAATAACAAATTATTTTTTGTTTCATTTTAATATATATTAAACTTGAAATGAGATACATTCATGGAATACAATTTGACCAAGCCAAAGGTATGTAAAACACAAATAAGGGGAATTTGAAGTTCTAGGCCACGATAAATAAATGAAAGTTAAACATTTGTATAAATAACTAATAAAAGTGTTAAAATCCTACAAATAGTATGTATATATATATATATATATATATATATATGTATATATATAATTTTATAGGGCATTTTTAGAAAAGTCCTATTATATTTGTTTTTTCTCCAATGGAACCTATTTAGAATGACTACAAAATATAAACATTAGTAAAAAAAATATTAATAAATTATTTTTTCACTATTTAGTAAATATATTTTATAACTAAAACTAGATAAACTAAAGTAACGTAATATAACAAAATCAAAGGCATATATGCGTTACACAATATTGGAATCAGAGTTACATTTTTATATAACCAAATCAAAGAAAAATGTTCAAAAATATTTTATAAATTTTAAAACAAAGTTTCACTCTAAAATACTAAGAAAGTATACCATAATAATCTCCATCATCAAATAATATACAAATAAAAATATCTAGTAAAGTGTTCCAAAATCCTAAAAAATTATTATAATCATATAAAAACAAATATTTAACGGGATAGTGCTCATCAATAAGAGTCTAGTGGTATTTGTTTCCTTTAAATCAAAACTTGTTTGCACTAACATTGAGTTGACTAAATTAATATACAAAAACTTTAATAAATTATTATTTTAAGAATAAATAAATATATATTGAAGTCAAATGAGATAAAGTAAAATAGTGTAATTTGGCTAAATTAGATCATTCAAAGGTCACAAGAGAAGAGAATTAGAGATACATAGTAATAAAACATAGCCAAAGGAAAAAGTTTGAAAAACTAAGATAAACTATACGAGAGGTTGCATTCCATGATAATAAGTTGGTCGAGTGTGATATCTTTGATGTTCAAATAATATTTCAATAAACAGTTTACAAACTATAGAAAAAAATTAGATAAAAATATAAAAAAAGGAGTTAATGAGATAGAGCACGTTAAGTTGTGGCAAAAAAATTTTATTATCAGACCTCTTTTCCAATTTCTTCAAATTACCAAACAAAAAAAATAAACAATCATAAATTATTATTTTAAATTTAAGAAATTATATGTCAAAGCAAAAATTTCATAAATTGCAGCATTATTTATTAAACAAAGTTTAAGAAATTTAAGTGTGACATGAAAAAGAGATTTGGAGTTTGTATTAATAAAATAAAGTAAAAGTTAAACTTTGGGAAATGGATAATAAATTGTACAGAGAAATTTCATTCCAAGATATTATGAAGATATTGTTTAACAATGTCAATCATCAAATCAAATATGAATTAAAATATCAAGTAAAATAGACCAAATTAGTTGTGAGTAAAATATCCAAAAAAATAAAAAGGAACATTTACTTGGATAGAGCTCTTTGATAGTTGACCAACGACATTGGTTTCCTCTCATTCGAAACACATTTGGAATTACTTCGATATAAAAATGTAAGCATAAATTATAAGTATTTATTATTTTAATAGTCATTACAAATTTATCAAATTTCAAGTAAGATAAGTTGAATTGATGCACTGTTACCAAGTAAATGTGATGTAAATGTTGCTCAAGAGGAGACTTTGATTTAAATTGTAATGTATCAAAACCAAAGAAAAAATTTTGAAGAAATGAGAAAAACAATTTAAGAAAGTAGAATTTAAAGATACTAAAGGGATTAGCTTTCACATGCTCGATTGTGAAATCATGTATGCATAATAATTTTTCATAAAATGTGGAAAAACACAACAAAATACATTAATTAAAAATATGATTAAAAAAACATAATTAAATTGGTAGTGCTCACTAAGATGTGTCTAATAACATTTGTTTTAGAATTCTTTAACCTGTTTGGTATTACTATGCATTATCAATCCATATAGACTTAAATAATAACAAATTGTTCTTCCATATTAAGGAAATATATATTGATGATTAAATGAGATATGTTAAGGAAATCAAATATAAAAAAATCAAACAGATGTAAAGGTCACACTAGATGACAACTACAGTGACTGATTTAAATAAATCAAACAAAAAACTTTGAAGTATGAGATAAATATTATAGGAAAGTTACATTCAATAATGTAAAAGAGATGCAGTATAAGATCTTCAAAAGTAAAATTTGCTAAAAAAATAAAATGTCATTTAAAAAAGAAAAAAACCCTTGAAGGTAAGATATTTAAAATTATAAAAATTAACATTTAATTTGGTAAAGTTTCACGTTACTAGTTTATTGATTTTTTTCCCTAGAACTTATCTCATTTTTATTTACTACAAATTGCCAAAGACAAAGCCTGAAAGATTATAAGTTACTATTTTTAATAATAAGTAAATATATATTAAAGATAAAATAAGGCAAATTAAAGAAATGTAATATAATAAAATAGAGGTGATGTATAAGCCGCAAGAGAGAAGATTTTTAGTTGCATAGTCATTAAACTATATCAAAGTGATAAATTAAAATGCATGACATGAAGGAAATTGAGTGTACCATCTTCAATCATCAAATAAATTATGAATCAAAATATCTTATTAAGCATATCAAAATTGTAAAAAAATATTTAGAACTATATAAAGAATAATCAAAAAAAGTTCCTTGAGAAGACTAACATTATTTGTTTCGTGTTAATCAAGCATAATTTGAAATTATTGTGCGATACGTAAATAAATAATAATAAATAATATTTAATTGTGAATTTAATTAGAAGTAAAATAATATTAAAGCAAAATTATAATAAATTAAAGTAATGTAATATAAATAAATCAAAGTAATCTAAAGGTCACATGAAAGAAGATGTTGAGTTACATAGCAACTTAGCGAAATCAATATAGAAAATTTGACGAAATGAGCTAAATTTTAGTTAAAGTTCCATTCCAAGATAATAAAGAGTTCCGGTGTAAGAACTTCAATCATTAAATTAGGAACAAATATAAATGTCTAGCATAAGTTCTTCAAATTTATTAAAAATAAAATATTTGAATTATCAAAAAAAGTTTTTTTTAGATAAGCTTGTTAAAATGAATCCAATAATGTTTGTTTCAATTAAATATATCATTGTTTGTAATTATTAAAAAAATAATTAATTACATAGAGCACTACGTTATTATTTTTATATCAAATAAATAATATTAAACATATAATAAGATAAATTGAAGCAATGTAATCTAAAAATATTAAAGTATTGTAAACTTCACATGAGTGGATATGCTCAGTTAAATGTCTCATAAAACATGAAAAAAAATTTTGAAATATGTTTAACTTTATATAGGTAGTGTACAATGTCCATAAGACCACATTTCAACTTATAATCAACTACTATATTAAATAAATGAAAATAATCATAAATTGTTATTTTAATATTTAATAAAACACATATTAAACTGGAAAATTAATATTTAATAAAACACATATTAAGGATGTAAAGTTCAAAGGATATAAAAGTTAGAGTTTCATGGTAATATAACTTAATCAAAGTGGAAAATTAAAATCACTAAGATAATTACATGTGAAATTTGCATTTCAAGATGTTAAAGACATTAAGTGTAATATCATTGATCTTTAAATCATGGTTAATTCAAATAAGGTCATAAAATTTGTCCAAATTGAAGAAAAAAAGTAGTAATATAAAAAAGTTTAATTGAATATGTCTCATTGAGATTAGCCCAAAGATGTTTTTTCCAAACGATTCAACATCATTTGGAATTGTTGTGATTACAAAAGTAATAAATCCTAGGTAATAATAAGCTATTTTTAATAGTAAATAAAAATATATTTAAGTTGAAATGAGATAAATTTTGACAATGTAATGAAACCAAATCAAGGAATTGTAAAGGTTACACAAGAGGATAACTAGAGTTTTATACTAATTTCACCAATTCATTAAAAAAACATTTAGAGAAATGTGGCAAATAATATAGTAACGTTACATTCCAAGATACTAAGGAGGTCAAGTTTAACGTTCCATAATCATCAAATAGGGCTTGATTTGAAATATCTTATAAAACATGCAAAATATTAAAAAATCTTTTAAAATAAAAAACTTAATTTGTAATTGAACAAAGCTCATCTAAGTGAGATCCATGACATTTATTTTATCTCAATCACATCTTGTTTTAAATTGCCATTAATTATTGAACAAATTAACATTATATAATAATTGTATTATTACATTCATATTGAAAGAACTACACAATAAAGCTAAAATGAGATAAACTAAAGTTATATAACATAACATGAGCATAATTTTAGTTTGATAATAAGATAACAAATAAAAGAAAAACATTTGAGAAAATGAAATGAATATTATTAGAATGTTCTACTAAATTATATTAAGGAGATTTTGTGTGCCAACCTTGATCCCCAAATATGGTATGAACAATAAAGTTTGTTTAAGCATACCAAACCCTAAAAAATAAACTTTTTTTAAAAAATAAATAAATTATAATTAGATATATCTAGTTGAAGGAGTTAAATGACATTTGTTTCATCTATAATAGAACTCATATTGAATTACGAAGATTTAATAAATAATTAAAGATAAATAATAATAAGTTTTTTAAATTAACAAGATATATATTAAAGAAAAAATTTTATAATTTAAAGAAAATAATGCGAACAAATATAACTGAGTTGAAGGGTGCATGAGAGGAAAATTGGAGTTCTATTATAATATTATCAATTCAAAGAAAAAAATTTAAAGAAATGAGATAAATTATATTGGAATGTTACATGCAAAAATTTCAAAGAGAGTGAATGTAACAATCTTGATCATCAAATTAGGTGCAAATAAAATGTCTCATAAACAACATAAAAATAATAAGATATGAAATATTTAAAAATATCAATAAATATTCAATAAAAATAACCATTGACATTTATATCGTCTCACTCAAAACTCTGTTGGAAATATTATGAATTAACAAAGTGATTAAGCACAAATAGTGTTAAATAACTTTTTTAATATTAGGTAAATATCATAATGTAGAAGTTAGATTAATTAAAGCAATGTAGCATAACGAAACCAAGCTAATGTAAAAAACACATGAGCAAAGAATAAGGGTTTCATAGTAGTTTAAGCAAATCAACTAGAATAATTTAAAGAAATAGGATAAATTATATAAGATGGTACCGTTTCAAGATGCTATGGTTGTTAGTATAAAAAACCTAATCATCAAATTAGACATATATAAATAATGGTATTAAATAAATTGAATAAAGTTTTGGTTAAAAAATCAATGCAATGTGTTGGTCTTATGAGAAGAGATTTAGAGTTATATAGTAATAAAGCAAAATCAATGCAAAACATTATTTCAAATTAAACATTATTTCAAATTAGTAAGAATTACAAAATAAAAAAGATAAATAAGAACAAATAATTTATTAAATTTAAATGTATATATATATCCATAAAAGATGAGATTTGGTAAATTGAAACAATTTACTATACTCAAATTAATGTCATATAACGATCAAGTAAGAAGAGATTCAGAGTTACAAAGCAATACAACCCAATAAAAAAGATAATTTTAGGGAATGTGTTAAGTGGTAGGAAAATGTTACATTTTAGGACACTTAGGAGTTTAAGTATGACATCCTTGATTGCTAAAAAAGGTATAAATTAACATAACTCATAAAATGTCTTAGAACCATTAAAAATAATAAAAGTAAAAATATGAAAATGAATAGTTAATTAGATAAAAAATTTCAAAATGGGCCTAATGATACTTATTTTTTCAAACTTCATCTCATTTGGAATTATAGTGAAGTAATAAAAAATTAAAAAAAATAAACGATTATTATTTAAAATTTAAGCAAATATACATTAAATTAATAGTGAGACAAATTGAAGGAATGTAATATAAGAAATTACAAATGATTTAAGTGTCACATGAGTCGAGATTCAAAGATATATAGTAATATAAGAAAATTAAACGAAACAACTTAAAGAAATTATATCTATTTTTTTAAAAGTTTGTATTCCAAGATAATAGGGAGATTGAGTTTATTTTTCTAAATAGTTAAATGAGTAATGAAATTAAATTGTATCATAGAGTATGCAAAAAATTCATAAAATAAATTATTTAAAGATATAAAAAAAATATATAATAAGATATAACTTGTCAATAAATGTCTAATGGCGTTATTACGTCTTAAATTGACTACATTTAGAATTACTATGAATTTTCAAATAAATAATTTCTAATAAATTTATGTTTTGATACTAAGTAAACATATATTAAAGCAAAAATAAGGTAAATTGAAGCAAAGTTATCTAACCATGCAAAGTGATGGAAAGGTCATTTGGGAGGATGGTTTACAATTACATATAAATATAATAAAAAAATTGAAAATTTTGAAAAAAGAGCTGAATGTATTGTAATGTTGCATTCAAAGTCATTAAGGGATTCCAATGTAACATCCTTTATCATAAAATTATTTTCAAATTAGAATTTTCATTAAATATGAAAATCTTAAAGAATGATATATTTTAAATTATGAAGAAGAATATTTTATTAGATAGAGCTTGCTCATAAGAGTCCAAACATATTTGTTTTGTCTCGATCTATCACATTTGGAATTATTGCATATTACCCATTAAAATAGCACAAGTAATAAAAAAAATATATTTTTAATATTAACTAAATTTAAAGCTAAAATGAGATAAGTTCAAATAAAATATAATAAAACTAAATATTTTTAAAAATTAAAAAAATAAATTGTTCATTTGATAGAACAATTTGAGGTGCGCCAAACCACATTTTTTCCATCACAAATAGACCTTCTTTATAATTTGTACAAATTGGCAAACTTAATATGCAAAATAATAATGAACTATTTTCTAAATATGTGGTAAGTAAATATTAAAGTTTAAATGATATAAACTAAAGCATTGTTTTAAAAATATATTAAAGCAGAGTGAATAATTAATGAGAAAACATTTGATGTGACATAGTAAAACAACCAAATGAACGCAAAACATTTGAAGAAATGAAATAAATTATTTAAAAAATTTACATTCAAAGATACTAAAGAGATCTCGTATGACATCTATGGTTTTCAAATTGAGTAAGAGATAAAATTTCTTATAAATCATCAAAAAATGTTAGAAAATTAAATATTTAAAAAATTAAAAAGTAAGATTTAATTAGTTGATGCTTATAGAGATGAGTCAAAAACATTTATTTTTCCTTAATCAAACTCTTTTAAAAATCATCAGAGTTTTTGAAGCAAATAATTATAAAAAATCATAAGTTCTGATTTTAACTTAATGTAAATAAGTATTAAAGATGAAATGAGTTATATTTAATAAATGTAATGAAACAAAATGAAAACTTTGTGAAGGTGACATCTGATGAGATCTAGTGTTACAGTTTACATAAGAAATTTGAAGAAAAATATTTGAACACATTTCAAAAATTTTTTTTGATAATTACAAAATATATTTTAAAGTAAAAATGAAATAAATTGATGTAGTGTAATATAGAAAAATTCAAACAATACCAAGGCCACAAAATAGGTCATTTAGAGCCATATAATAATATGAACAATTCAAGGCAAAAGCATAAAAAATTAGATAAAATATGCAAAAAAGTTTCATTTGAAGAAACTAAGAAGGTTAATTATAACATCCATTAATCGTGATGATAGGTACAACTAAAAATCTCATATAAATCATAAAGAAATGATGTATTTCAAATTATAAAAAAAAATGGATTTTTCATTAAAAAAAGGTCATCAAGATGTGTCCAATGATATTTTTTCATCTTTATTAACAGTTATTTCAAATTATTAAAAATCACAAATGTAAAATAAAATAAATAATAATATATTTTTATTTTAAAATTAAATAATTCTTTTTTTAATTTGTAATATAATACATTGATGAAAAAAAATGATTAATTTTAAGAAATATAAAGATTAAAAAAATAGAGATTTGGAGTTACATAGTAATATAACCAATCTAAAGTTAAAAATTTGAGAAAATTAGATAAGTTACAAGAATGGAAACATTCCAAGACACTAAGGAGATCAAAGTAACAGCATTGATTTTTTAGAATGGTATGAATCAAAATGTTTTATAAACCAAGCGTAACCCCTAAAAATAAAATGAATATTTAATTGGATAATGCTTGTTGGCGTAAGTTTTCAAACCTTTATTTTGCCCTAGTTGGACCTTATTTGCAATCAAAGCCAATAAAAAAATAAATAAGCTTAAATAAAGTAAAAATAGTTTTGAAAAAATAAATAAGCCTAAAGGGCTTCTTTGTCTCTATCATAAAGCTTTTGGAATTTTTGGGAATTGCCAAAAACATGTAAAAATATTAATAAATTATTAATTCGACAATATGTCAAATTTTGTTAAGGTTGAAATGTGCCAAGGTTAAATAATGTAACAAAACTCAAGCAAAGACATAAAGCTCAAACAAGTGGAGAATTATAGTTACATAGCAATATCACCTAATCAAAAAAGAAATATTTGAAGAAAATTGATAAATTTCTACGATAATTTAAGGCAATGTTAAAAACCCATATGAAAGTGATGTAAATTTCATGCAAGAGAGGATTTTGAGTTATATAGAATTATAAGAAAATGAATGTAAAACATTTCAAGAAATGACATTAACTTTATTGGAAAGCTAAGTTCAATGAATATATTGTGCCGAGAGACATATCATCAATCATCATATCAAGTACAAAATAAAAATTTTTAATTAAACATGTTAGAACCATTGAAGTTAAATTTGTTAAAAATATAAAAAGTAACATTTAAATGGATAAAGCTTAATGATATTGTTAGGTTACCCTTTTGTTTGATAAATTAAGACTTAAATGTTTAGCATTTTTTTCCAATGACCATGTTAATGTCAAATAGGTTTACATGTAATGAACAAGGCATGCACTTTATAAGATGGTGAACAAGTGGTCTTTTAAATACCTTGGAGGGTTCAAAAATCTTCAAGGATTTAAGTCATGAACATCAAATTTAATAAGGTTTTCTTTTGGTTATGAAATAAAATGTTAAATTGTTTATTACCTATGCACATCTCCATTGATCCAATGATAAATTCCTAACTCAAGGATCCAATTATTGAATCATCTCAATTATATAAAAAACTTTTAAGATTTCTATTTTCAATCCTTTTTTGTTAGCATAAATATCACTTAAATTATTTATTGACTTATGAAACCTATGATTCCATTTTTTAATCATTCTTCCTTTTTGTTAATACTGATTATCCACCTATACCAAATTTAATGTTAAATCAAACATTAAACTTTGGTTAAATTAAGAAAAAAATATTTTTTTTAAATTTTCACAATTAAAAAAAATGTCATAAGACACATCACAATCATGTGTCGAAGTACCAACTCTTAGCCCAAAAGGGCGCACATAAGCTTCAAGTCAAGAGATGGCTAGGGTAAGTTAAAGATAGGTTAAAATCAAATCAACTTGGGTGTCATCATTATTTTGGCTCAAATAGTAATCCCACATAATTATTCATAAAGTACAAATCTATTTTATGTGCTAGAATATAGGACTTAATTCTTTTGGCACTTATTTAATTCCAAAATGTAAAGTGACCTTGCTTATAACTTAATTTGATGGAGCATGCCAAAACTTCAAATAAATATTTTAAAAAATAAAAATTAATATTTAATTTGATGGAGCTCATAGGATGTGTCCAATAGTATTTATTTCATCTCGATTAGAACAAATTTGGAATTATTTTTAATTAACAAGGTAATTAAGAATAAATAATAAAAAATTACATTTTTAATAGAATAAGTAATAAAAGATTAATTTCTTAATAACAAAAATAATAAAAAATTAATTTCTTAATATTAATTTAATATACTTTAAAGCTAATTTTGTTTAATTTAAGAAATATAACATAATGAAATAAAAGTGTTAGACACGCAACATGAGGGGGGATTTAGAATTATATAATAATATAACAAAATTAATACAAATGTTTCAAGAAATGAAATAAATTGTGTGAGAAAGTTTCTTTCCAAATTACAAAGTTGATCGAGTAGTAAACACTTGATCTTAAAATTTTGTATGAATTGAAAAAAATATTATTTAAAAAATATTTCAAAATAATTGAACACACTTATTAATTCCCTAATAAATAAAATATTTAAAAATGTAACAATAAATATTTAATGGGATCAAGAATAATGAAAAATAATTATTTTAATATTATGAAAATATATGTTGAAAAAATGAGATAAAATTTAAAAAATATAATAATGTCAAATTAAAGCAATGTGAAGGCCACAGAAGGAGAAAATTAAAGCTTCATAGTAATATAACAAAATCAAAGGCTAAAATTTCAAAATGTTGGGTGAATTATACAAGAAAGTTGGATTACAGAATACTAATGAGAACAACAATAATATACTTGATTGTTGGACGAGAAATGAATAAAATGATTTTGCAAAGCATTATAGAAGTAAAAAGAATGAATGTTTAGAAATGTAATAATGAATATTTAGTTTGATAAAGCTCATTTTTTGGTGTGTAGCGATGTTTGTTTACCCTCAATTAGAAATTTGTTGAATTAAAAAAAAAATTAAACATAATAAATAAAAAAATTATTTTTTTTAAATTAAGTAAATACATATTAAAGTTGAAAAGAGATAAATTAAAGCAATACAATATAACTAAATCAAAAAATTATAAAGGACACCCAAGATGAGAAATAAAGTTTTATATTAACATAACAAATAATAGATAAAAATTTAAAGAAATGAGATAAATTTTTTAGAAATGTTGCATTTCTGGATTCTAAGCAGCTCGACATTACATCATCAATCATGCAATTTTGTACAAAACAAATAGTTTCATAAAGCATGCAAATGCCTAAGAAAGTAAAATATGTAAATTTAAAGAAATGAATATTTAAATGGATAGTTCTCATTAAGACGAGTCCATTGACATTTATTTCAGCTCGATTGGATCTTGTTTGGAATTATTGCTAATTATCATTGAGAAGATGTAAAAATAATAATAAATAAATATTTTCATATCAAGTAGATATATAATAAAGTTCAAATGCTATAAATTAAAGTCTTTTAATATAAATTAATGTAATTCATATGAATGCAATGAGATTTAAGAAAAAGATTTTCATAGTAATATAAATAAATCAAAGAAAACAATTTGAAGGTATTAGATAAATATTATGGGAATGCTATATTTTAAGAAAATAAGACCACCAGACACACGTGCCCTTTACATTGTTTTGATTTGATTTTGTTAATCATTTTAGTTTACTAAATAATTTTTAATTTATTCCTTTTCAGTTGGTTATATTGCTATGTATTAATAAATTATATTTGGAGTGACCATTAAGCAAATTTCAGTTGGTTATATTACATTATTTTAATTAAAGATATCTCAACTTTAGCATGGATTTTCTTTGTATTAAAAAAATAATTTATTATGAAATATCTCACAAAAATAGGTAAACCTTGGCAAAAATATTTGAACTTACAAAAATGAACTTTATATTGATAAAGCACATCAACACTAGTCAAATAAATCTACAAATAAATATTATGTACATATATATTAAAGATGAAATAGAATAATTGGAAATAATGTGATATAAGCAATTCAAAGCAATGTAATAGTGAAATGCAAGATGATTTAGGGTTACATAGTAATATAACAAAATAAAATAAAAATATTTGAAGAAATAAGACAAATTGTATAAGAAAGTTGCATTCCAAGATATTATATTGATTAGTTTAATAACTTGAATTTTTAAATTAGGTACTAATTAAACTATTTTATAAATCATGCTACTGTCTAAAAAAATAAAAAATTTAAAAATGTTTAAATGATCACTAAATTGAATAGAGCTCATCGAGAGTGTCAAAATAGTCTTTTTTTATCTCGATCAGTCCCCATTTAGAATTATGTCAAATTACAAAATTAAATAAGTATAAATAGTACTAAATTATTATTCTTAGCATCAAGTAAATATTTGTTGAAGATGAAATAATTTAAATTAAAGTAATATAAAATAACCAAATAAGTGCACTTTTTTGTTACACTATTTGAGATTTATACTTACATAGTAATATCAACATATGAAAGCAAAACTTTAAATAAATAAGATAAATTCGATGAGAAAGTTGCACTCCAACTTACTCTAGAGATCAAATCTAACATTCTTGATCATCAAATAAGGTAAGAATTAAAATGATCAAAAAAATAAAAATTTTTTATGTTTAAAAATATATATTTCATTATATAGAGCTTGTCAATAATAGCCCAAAAATATTCATTTTAGTTTGATCAAACCTTGTCTAGAGTTATTATAAATTATAATGCTAATAGACATAACAATTAATAAATTATATTTTAAGGTTTAAGTGATAAAATACTTAAACAAAGAATAAGTTAAAATGTAGTAATGTATTATAGCAAAAATAATGTGATGTAAAGGTTATATGAGAGAAAATTTATAGCTAAATAGTAATATAACCAAATAAAACATAAAAAATTCATGAAATGAGAAAAGTTGCACAGGAAATTTTCATTCCAAGATAGTAAGGACATTAGTAACAATTTCAATCATTAAATTAGAGATAGAGAAAACAACTCATCAAGTGTGTAAGAAACCATGTAAAAGAAAATTATTAAAAATATAACAATGGCTCTTTAACTCAGGATGAATCCAATGATGGTTTTTTCTATCAAGATTAGTCCTCGTTTGAAATTTCTATGAATTTTCAAAGGAAAGAATAAGAAATTTAATTATTTAATATTAAAAAAATAAATATTAAAGTAAAAATAGGAAAATTTGTAGGAATGTTGCAAAAATAAATTAAAAAAAATTAAATGTCATATGGGAGGTGAAATAAAATTATATAATAATATAATAAAATCAAACTACAAAATTTGAGAAAATAAGATAAATTTTGTCAAAATATTACATTCCAAGATGAAAAGGAGATTGTTTCCAACATTCATGTTCTTCAAATTAACTATGAATTTAAAATATTTACAAAGTATGTAAAAACTGCAACAAAAAATATTAAAACTAGTAAATTAAAAAAAAAATATTAAAATTAAAATATTTCTTTGACATGATAAAAGAATAATACTTTCATTGTAGTCTAATAAAGCTATTGTGAAATTATTCGAGAAATGACATAAATTGTATGCAATTTGCCTTTGAAGAAAACAAAAAGGTCCAACAAAACATCGTTAATCATAAAATCATTTATAAATGAAAATATCTCATAAACCATAACAAAAGCCTAGAAAATAAAATGTTTAAAAATATAAAAAATCAATTCTTAATTCAATAGGCTACATTAAGATGAGTTCTAAGACATTTTTTTATTCTCAATCAAACCACGATTACAATTATTGTAAAATACAAAAGTAAATAAACATAGAAAATAATAAATATTTATTTTAATATTAATTAAATATATGCCAAAGTTGGAATAAAACAAATTTGTGCAATGTAATAGAAAAAAACTGATACAAAGTTCTCACGAATGTTTAATTAGACTTCCATAGTAATATAACCACATGAAAGCAAATAATTTGAAGAAATTAGTTAAATCACATAACAAAGTCATATTCCAGTATATTAAAGAGATCGAGTGTAAGATGATCAATCATTAAATGAACTATGAACTAAAAAGTTTACAAAACTTCCAAATCCCTAAAAATAATTATTTGAAAATATTAAACAGAATAATTGGATTGTATCAATCTTGTCAAGATGAATCCATTGAAGTTTGTTTCTGCTTGGATTGACCACTTTGGGAATTTTTTGAATTACAAATTATAAAAAGTAGAAATAAAAATAAGTAGTATTCTCTTATGAAGTCAATACATATTAAAAATAATATATAGCAAATTTATATACCAATCGAAATTGAACAAGATTTATTTACCATTGCTATATGCTAGTGTCACAAAAGAAAATTTAGTGTAAGAGAACAATATAGAAAATTTAATGTAAATTCTTAAAGAAATGAGATAAAACTCATGGGAGATCAAGTGTAGCATTCTTAATAATCAAATCAAGTATTAATTGATAATTATCACAGTATATGCCAAAGCACTAGAATAAAAAATATTTTAAAAAATAAAATTATATTTATTTAAACAAAGCACATCATCATGACTTAAATAATGTTTATTTTATTACAATTATTCTTCATTTGAAATTATTATGAATTTCTAAAAAAAATAGAATATATAATAAGATATTACTATTTTAATTTTAAGTAAACATATATTAAAGTTAAGTGAGACAAATTAAACAAATATAATATAACAACGTCAAAGTGATATTAAAGACACAAAAAAGCACACTCAAACTTTCATAAAAATATATCAAATCAAAGCAAAAAACTTGATGAAATGAGAAAAACTGTATACAAAAGTTACACGACATGGAACTACGGTAATGAAGTATTTTTTTCTCAAACATAAATTAGGTATAAAAAAAAAAAAATATTTAACATCATAAAACCTAATAATTGTTAAATAGAACTATTTGAAACATAAACTTAACTTTTTAAAATGTTTTTCTTAGATTTTTTACGTTACTTTATAACTCCAAATCTTCACTCATGTAACCCTTACACTATTTGATTTTTTATATTACATTCCTTTCATTTATCTCATTTCAATTTTAATATATATTTCTATCATATTGAAATAATAATTTTCAAATATTTATAATATTTTGTAATTTGCTTTAATTCCAAATGAGCTCTTACAAAGATGATGCAAACTTCGTTGCAATTGTCTTAATGGGCTTTATCTCGTTAAATAATATTTTTAGTATTTTTTAAATTTTATATTTTTTAGAGTGTTGACATATTTTATAAGAAAATTTTAATTATACTTGGTTCGATTATAATGAATGTTGCACTCGATCTCTACAGAATCATGGAAGGTGACTTTTTTAATTTAATTTATGTGATTTCTTCAAATGTTACAATTTAATTTTGTTATATTTCTATGAAAGTCATATTCTTCTATCATGTGGTTACCTTACTTTGATTTTGTTGTCTTATATTGGCTTAATTTATATGATTTCAGATTTTTGAAATATTTATATAATATAAAAGAAATATTAATTAATTATTTTTATACTTGTCTGTTTATAAAAGTTATAATAACTCAAAATCTGGTCAAATCATTACAAAAAACATTATTCAACTCATTTAAATGAATGTTGTCTATTTTATTACTATCTTTTATGTTTTGAATATTTTTAAGACTTTATCATGCCTTACCATTTATTTTAATTCACAATTAATTTGAAAATAAAGAATATTAAACATAATCACTTTTTACCATGGAATTCAACTTTGTCAAACAATTTATCCCTTTTTTAAGAATTTCTTACTTTGAATTAATTTTGTTTCTAACTAACACTATTTTTCAAGTGAAAAAATACATCATGTTTATTTTTTTGTATAACACCACTTAATTTTTCTCATTTCCATTTTAATATAAAATTGGTTAACAAAAAAATACTAATTTATCATTATCTATGCTAATTGACATTTGTAATTTGGAGAAATTCATTGGTGGTTTTAGTGAGAAAAGACTAAACATCGTCTAACTTGTCTCGATGAACTCCATTTTGTTAAATATTTTTTTTATTTTTCAAATATTTGATTTACAAGTGTTTCAGAATGTCTTATAAGACAATGAAATTCATGCTTGATTTGACCAAAAGATACGTTACACATGATCTTCTTAGTGTCTTAGAATATGACTCTCTTGTACAATTTATCTCATATCTTTACGTTTTCCTATTTGATTTTTCAAATTACTTTGTAATAGTAAATCTTCTCTTATGTGACATTTACAACACTTTGATTTAACTTTTTTACATTGCTTCAATTTTTCTCAATCAATACTTAGCATATATCAAGTTAATTCTATAAAATAATTTATTATTATTTATGCTTTTTAACTTTATAATAAATAGTAGTTTCAAATGTGGTCTAACATAGACAAAATAAATGTTGCTGGATTTAAGATAATTTTTCCATATAATTAAATATTCATTTTTCATTTTTCATTTTTTTAAATTTATTTGTTTTTTTTACTTCTTTTCTTCAGTAATTTATAATAATTCAAAAAACTTGTTGACTCAAGATGAAAGAAATCCCTTTAAACTCATGCAGATGAGCACTTCTTAGTTATATAGCACTTTCATATTTTTAAAACTTTGATTTTGAATTTTTATGACAAGATTTACCATATATTTTGACTCATACCTAATTTCATAATTGAGCATGATATACTTAATTTTTTTAGTATCTTTGAAAAGAAATCTATTTGTACTCTCATTTGACCTTTACATCACTTTAATTTAGATATATTACATTATTTAAATTTATCTCATCATAGCTTTTATATATATTTAGTTAATATAATAATAACAATTTTTGTTTTTTCTTTTTCTTTAATTTTGTAATTTTTAGTCATTGTAAATGTGGTAAAATTATTGTAAAACAAACATCATTGTGCACATCTTAACAAGCTCTATCAATTTAAATATTTATTTTTTAAAAGACAAATATTTTATTTCCTTATTTGAATATCTTTATAAAACTTTTCAAATAATGCAAGATTCCAAGATCAAGGATGTTACATCTGATCTTGTAAGCATCTTGGAATGCAAGTTTCTTACATCATTTATTTCATTTTTGTTAAAATTTTTTGTTTTAATTTTTTAAATTATTATGCAACTATAAATCTTCTATTGTATGACTTTTTCGTTGCATTTGTTATGATGTGTTATATTACCTCAATTTATCCCATTGTAGTTTTCATAATTATTAGTTTTATCAAAATAATAATTTGTTATTGTCATGGATGTTATGTATTTAAATTTTTTGTAATTCCAAACCTAATCCAGTTATGACGAAATAAACATTATTTAAGTCTCCCAAACAAGCTCACTAAACTCAAATATTATTTTTAAAGTTTTTAAATATTTTACTTTGTTTGATTTTGGAAAATTTTATAGAACATTTCAAATAATAAATGATCTTGTTATTGATGATATTAAACACGATATCCTTAATATCTTGCATCTCAACTTTCCATGGAGCTTTATCTCACAAAAAGTGCCTAAAAAAATCTTTTAAAAATTTTTAGAAGAAAACATTTAAAAATATAAAATCTAAAAAATAATTGATTTGGTAAAACTCATGTAGATGTTTCCAATGATGATTGTTTCATGTCAATCAAACCTCACTTTCAAATACTATAAATTGGGAAAGTAAATAAGAATAAATAATAACAAATTATTACTTTAATGTTAAGTAAATTATTATTAATGTTGAATGAAATAAATTAAAGCTATATGGTATAACAATATTAGTAAAAAATAGAAGACACTTAATAGAAGATTTAGTATTTCATACAATATGGCCAATCAAAGCAAAATGTTTCATGAAATGTTAAAAGAATCTTTTGGAAGGATTATTCTGTGATACTAATGTAATGGATTGTAAAATTCTTAGTTATCAAATTTGTCATTAATCAAAATATCTCCTAAAGCATACCAAAGCTTTAGAAAATAAAATATTTGAAAATATACAATAGAATATTCAAATCAATGGAGTTTTAAGGTAAATGAAATGAAATTTGTTTCATCTTTATTAGAATTCAATTGAATTAATGTGAATTGCAAAAAAATAAGCATAAATAGAAATAAAGTATTTTATGAAAATTAATAAGTATATATGAAAGAGGGCTTGAGGTAAATAGAAGTTAATTAAAATGAAAAATTTGATGAAATGAGTTTAATTATGCAAGAACAATATATTCTAAAATACTAAGAAGATCAGGCATAATATCATTTATTGCTTGATCAGCTATGATTTATTAAACAATAAAATACTTTAAAGAATAAAAAAAATTAACATTTAGTAGGATTTCCCATCTTAATGACTATAATGGCAACTGTGGTCTCGATCAATTTAGGTTTTGAAGTTGATTGAATTGTAAAGTCAAATAAGCATAATTAATAATAAATTATTTTTTAATATAAAATAAATATATGTTAAATGTAAAAAATGATAAATTTAAGCAATGAGTTATAACAAAATCAAAGTGATGACAAGGTAATATGATAGAAGAATTCAAATAGCACAGTAGTATGACATCATCAAAGAAAACATTCAAAGAAATGACAATGGAAAGCGAATCAAATGAAACATTCATAGTAATCAAATATTGTATGAATCAAAATACTTATAAAGCATGCAAAAACATATAGCATTTTTTTAAAATATAAAATAAAATATTAAAATGATATGGCTCATTAAGACACTTTGAATTACATTTGTTTTATTTAGATCAAACCTCATTTGGAATTACTAAAAATTACCAAACTTATAAAAAATAATAATAAGTTATTATATTAGAATTATGAAAATAGATTATAAGGCTAATGTTAGATAAATTGACCCAATGCAATATCATCAAATCAACATGAAAATGTTGAAAAAAATAAGATCAATTATACTAGAAAAATGCATTCCATCATACAAAGGAGATCAAGCACAACACTTATGGTCATTTAATTTGTTATGAATCAAAATACCTAATAAAAGCATAAAAACCTTAAAAAATATTTAAGCACATAAAAATTAATATTTAATTGAATTAAGCTCGTTTTGATTAGTTTAATTACATTTGTTTTGTCTCGATTGAATCACATTTGGAATTATTATGAATTATAGTAGTATTTAACAATAATTAATAGTAAGGCATTACTTAAATTTGAAATAAATATATATTAAATCTAAAATGAGGTAAATTGAAGTAATACAATGTAACCAAATCAAAGCAAAGTAAAAGTAATAATATAGGAGATTTAGTGTTATGTACTTACACAATCAATTAAAAGTGAAAAAATAGAGTAAATAAGGCAAACTATGGGCAATTGTAGGATTGAATGATTCTAAAGTGGTTAGGTGCAACTATAATTTGTAATTTAGGTGTGGTTTAAAAATCCTTACAATGATATTGATATCTTAGAAAATAAAATATTTCATAATAAAGAAATGAAAAAAATGGATAGATCACATAAAGACTAGTCAAACAAAACTTGTTTCATTTGGTTTGGACCATGTTTTGAATATTTGTTAACTACAAAAAACATAAGTAAAAATAATATTAAATAATTATTTTAAATTGAAGCAATCTAATATAATAAAATATTGATGATAAAAGAGTGACATGAGAATAAATGCATAGGTGGATGCGAAAATAACAAAAACAATGTGAAAAAGAAGAAGAGGTAAGATAAATTGTACATGAAGGTTCCATTCCAAGGTAATTAGGATGCTGACTATCACAACCTTGATCATCAAATGATTTACAAGTAATAATATTTCATAAAGCAAGCTAAACCCTTATAAAATAAAATTTAGAACATTGAAGTAATTATGTAATAAGATAGGGTTTGTTGACACAGCTCCAACAACATTTGCCTTATATCAATCAAACCACCTTTGGAATTTTGATGATTTAACAAATTAAATAAGAATAAATTTTAATATAACATTATCTTACTATTAAGTAAATATATATAATAGATTAAATTACATAAATCACATTAGATAATTTAATTTACTATAATACAACAAAATGAAATTGTTATAATTGTTAAAGAAGAAGAGATCTAGAGTTACATATCAATATAACATAATGAAAGTGAAAACTTTGAGGAAATGAGAAAAACTTTATTGGAAAGTTACATTCTATGATGCTCAGAAAATAAACCGTAACAACCTCAATAATTAATTCTAAGAAGATTTGAAATGTCTCGTTAATGGTACTAATGCCCTAGAAAATAAAATATCTTAACATAAAGAAATAAATACTTAACCTCATGAAGCACATTAAGAAGAGACTAATTACACTTGTCTTATCTTGATTAGAACTTGTTCAAAATTATTATGAATTAGCAATTTAATAAGTATAAATAATAATATTTTATTGTTTTCTTATTCAATAAATATAATTTAAAGTTTAAAATAAAGAAATTGATATCATATAATATAAACAAATTGATATGATCCAAATGTCTCATGAGAGAGGACATAGAGTTGAATAGTAAAATAACAAAAATAAAGGAAAACATTTGAAGATATGAGGTAAATTATATTCAAATGTTGCATTCCATGAAATAAAGGAGATGAAGTGTAAGATCATTTATCAGGAAATAAGGAAAGAAACTAAAGGACATTAAAGAATGTGAAAATGTTGTAAATGCCAAATCCAAATGTTGAAAAAATTTAATACAACTAAATCAAAATCTTATAAAGGAAGAAATTTCATAAAAATAAATCAATGATAAAGGATCATGTGTAACTTCTTGAATCATTAATTCAGTAAGACTCAAAATAACTTGTAAAGTGTTCAAAATCAATAAAAAAAACAATAACTAAAAATATAGAAATAAAAATTTAATTTGATGTGGTTCATATGTGTTAGTCCAACAATGTTTACTTAGTTTAGATGAAACTTCATATAAAATTACTATCCAATGCCATAATAAATAAGTATAAAAACTAATAAATTCTTACAATAATATGAAAAAACATATATCATATCTCAAATGAGATAAGTTGAAGCAATATAATATAACCATATAAAATTGATGTAAAAGTTACATGACAGTATATTTAAAGTTTCATATTAATATAACAAAATCAATGTGAAACTTTTTAAAAAATTTGATGAAGTATATGAGGTAGTTGCAATTAATGATATTAAGGAAACTAAGTGTGACATTCTCTATCATTAAGTATGGTACCAATCAAAATATCTCCTATAACATGCCAAAATATTAAGGAATAAAATATTTTAAAATATAAAAATGACTATTTAATTAGATAGAGCCCATATACAAATATGTAATGATGGCTCTTTAGTTTTAATTGGACCTCCTTTCAAAATACAAAAAACAATTTAAAAAAAATAAGCCTAAATTGGAATAAAATGTTTTTTTTAATTTTAAGTAAATAAATCCTAAAATTTAATGATATAAATTGAATCAATATAATATAATCAAAGCAAAAAAAGAATTAATAAAATATAAAACATTGTAAGAGAAAGTTGCATTCTAGCAAACTAAGAAGCTCGAGTGTGACATCTTTAATCATCAAAGGGACTATGAAAAAAATAGCTTATAATGTGTGAAAAAAACAAAAAATAAAATTTTTAATAAAAAGGATATGAGTTTTTAGTCTAATATAGGTCGTGGAGATTAGTCCAACGATATTTGGTTTGTCTTAATCAAACCTGATTTTGAAATATTATTAATTAAAAAATTAAATATGACTAAATAATAAAAAATTATTATTGGAATGTTAGGTAAATTTATTTTAAAAATTAGATGGGTATATTTAAGGAATGCAATATAACAAATTAATGGCAATGTAGAGGTCATAGTCGAGTATATTTCATATTTCATTGTAATATAACGAAATCAAAGAATGAAATTTGAAGATATGAAGAAAATTGATCAAGAAAGTTGTAATTCATGATACTATGGGGATGAAATCCAACATTCATGTCGTTCAAACGACATGCAAATCGAAAATTTCTTCTAAGGCATGCAAAAAAACACTTGAAAATAATAATTAAAGAACTTAGGAAATGAATACTTTATTTTATATGGCCTATCAAGATTAGTACAAGAATATTTGATTCGTGTCCAGTAGGCCTCATTCAGAATTACTATGGGTTAATAAGTAAAAAAGAAATAATAAAAAATGCTATTTTAAAATATTTTAAACATATAATAAAATTAAAAAATGTCAAAAATTAAAGTAACATAATTCAATATAGTAAAAGTGAAATAAATGTCACACTAGAGGAGAGTTATAATTTCATACTAATATAACCAAATCAAAGCAAAAACTTCGAAGAAATTAAACAAATTATTTAGAGAAGTGACAATACAACATACTATACCGATTAAGTGTAACATCATTAATTGTCCAGCCTACTTTTAACAAAAAAATCTCATAAACTAAAAAAAATAATAGAAAAAGTAAGCCCATCGAAATAAAACTAAAAACCATGGATTTGTCTCCATAACACCTATTTTGAAATTTTTGTAAATTACGAAAGTAAGCCCAAAAAAGATAAATTAAAGGAATGAAATATATCCAAATCAAACTAATGTAAATGTCATATGACATGCAATTAGGACTTAGAATATAATAAATCCAAATCAATGTCCAAAAGTTGAATATATAAGATAAGTTTTTTAAGAAAGTAGCATTCTGTGATACAAAGGAATCTAGTGTATTGCTCACAAGAGTCAAATATGATGAGTGCAATAACAAGTTAGTCATGCCAAACAACAGACATAAACTACAAACAACTTTTAAAAAGAATATTTAGTTAAATAGTACTTCTCAAGAAAAATCCAATGATGACTCTTTTGACTCGATCAGACCTTCAATTACTATGAAAGGCCAAAGTAAATATGCATAAATGATAGCTATTGATTATTTTAGCATTATGTAAATATATAATAAAGCTTAAATGTGATAAGGACATACGAGATGTCACACGAGAGGTGAGCTAGAGTTCAATAGAAATATAACCAATTCAAAACAAAAATTTTTAATAAATTAGATAATGTGCATAAAAACATTTTGTTCCAAGATACTCAGTAGTACAAACTAACATCCTCAACCATCAAGCAAAGTACAAATAAAAACAACTCATCGAATATGCCAAAAATATAAAAAATAAAAGATTTAAAATTTAAAAAATGAATATTCAATTATGTCGAGCCAATTTACATGAGTGCAAGGACTTGTGTTTTATTTGAAGTGGACCTTATTTGGTGTTATAGAAAAATAAAAATGTAAAAAAGAAAAAATAATGACAAAATTAATATTCAAATTTTAATAAAAATAAAATAAAGAAAAAAATTAGATATTATTAAGTGATGTAATATAACATAAACAAAGCGATGAAAATGACACATGAGAGAAAATTTTTATTTTCATTGTAATACACAAAAATTAAGGTAAAAGAACATGAAAGATGAGACAAATATTTTGGAAACATGCATTCCAATATACTAAGGGCATTGAATGAAACATCCTCAGTCATTAAATCTAGTATAAATCAAAATAACCAATTAAGAGTGTCGAAGCCATAAGCATAAAAAGTTTAAAAATTTTAAAATGAATATTGAATTTGATATATCATATTGAAATGACTTCAACAATATTTGTTTCATGTTGATTTATTATTAAAGGGGATTATTGTGAATTACTAAAATAAATGAACATAAATACTAAAATTTTTGGTTTTAATATTATATAAAAATAATTTAGTGCTAAAATGAGATTAATTCGAACAACATAACAAATCGAATTAAAACACATTAAGTGTCTCAAATAAGGGATTTAGGGTTACATAGTATTGTAAAAAAATTCAAGCAAAAAATTGAACAAATCCAATAAATTGTATAGAAGTAGAAGATTCCATGTTACTAAGGAGAGCTAAAATAGCATCTTTGATCGTCAAATTAGTTATGGATCAAAATAACTCTAAATGAATAAGAAATGAATACAAAATAAATTAATTAAAACATTAAAATTGAATATTTTTTTGATAGAGACCCTCAAGATACTCAAACAATGATTATTTCATCTAAATCAAATCTTTATTTTTAATTGCTTCGAATTACATTGCTAGATCAACATAAATACTAATAAATGATTATTTTTGGCATTATGTGAATATATATTAAATCCTAAATGTGATAAATTAAAGCTAGTTAATATAAACAATTGAAGATGACGAAAAGGTCACGATAGAGCTAAATTTGAGTTTCATTATAAACAAAAAAAATGATAGTGAAAATTTTCATTAAATATGATGAAGTAGGAAAACTTATCGTTCAAAGATATTAAGATGATTTAGAGTAACATCCTTTGCCATCAAATAAACTATGATTTAAAAAATCTTATAAAACATGTTAAAGATATAAAAAAATAATTTCAAATTATAAAATGTTTATATTATTGTATATAAATCATTTAAGAGAGTGCAACGTTAATTGTTTTATTTTAAACTCACATTGTTAGCAATTACTATAAATTTACAAATTAAATATGTAAAAATACCAACAAATTATTATTTTAGCATTTTGTAAACATAAACTAAAGATTGAATGTGATAAGGACATATAGGAAGTCACACAACAGGTGAGCTTGAGTTCAATAGAAAAATAACCAACTCAAAAAAAAAATATGAATAAATTAAATAATCTGTATAGAAACATTTTCTTCCAAGATACAAAGTTGTACATACTAACATCCTAGATCATCAAACAAGGTACAAATAAAAACATCACATAGAATATCTCAAAGATATGAAAAATTAAATGTTTAAAATTTTAAAAATTAATATTCAATTATGTTGCCAATCTAAATAAGTGTAAGGAATTGTGTATTTTTGAAGTGGACCTTATTTGGCGTTATTACAAATTTAAAAAGTAAGAAAAAATAATGACAAATTATTACTAAAATAGTAATTAAAAATATAATAAAACTAAAAAGAGATATTATTAAGTGATGTAGTATAACCTAAACAAAGTGATGAAAATGCTGCATGAGAGCAAAATTTTAATTTCATTGGAATATATCCAAATTAAGGCAAAAGAACGTTAAAAATGAGACAAATCTTTTGGAAAATTGCATTCCAATATACAAAGGATATTGTGTGAAATATTGTCAATCATTAAATCTAGTATAAATAAAAGTAACTCATTAAGAATGCCCAAGCCATAAAAATAAAAAGTTTAAATATTTAGAAATGAATATTTAATAGGTTATATCTTATTGAGCTGAGTTAAACAATGTTTGTTTCATATTGATTTATTATTAAGGTGATTTTTTGTGAATTACTAAAATAAATAAACATAAATACAAATAATTTTTTGTTTTAAAATTACGCAATAATACATAATAAATAATATTAAAAAAATTAAATGTTTCAAAATAAGGGATTTAGAGTTACACTATAATGTACATAAATTATAGCAAAAAATTGAAAAAATTCAATAAAGTTTATAGGAATAGAGCATTCCAAGATACTAAGGAGAGCTAAAGTAACATCTTTTATAGCCAAATTAGGTATGGATCAAAATAACTTTTAATGAATAAGAAAGACATACAAAAAAAAATTTTGAAACATTAAAATTGAATATTTATTTGGATAGAGATCCTCATGATGACTCAAATGATGACTGTTTCATCTAATCATATCTTTATTTTGAATTACATCAAATTACAGATGTAGATCAACGTAAATAGTAATAAATGATTATTTTTAGCATTACGTTAATAGATTAAGTTCTAAATGTGATAAATTGAAGGTATGTAATATAATCAAATGAAGATGATGAAAAGGTCACAATATGGCAAAATTGGAGTTTAATTATAAAAAACAAAAATGATTGTTAAAATTTTCTTTAAATAAGAAAAATTGTGTGAGAACTTACCATTCAATGATATTAAGATGATCTAGAGTAACATCCTTGGTTGTAAAATTAATTATGATTTTAACTTTCTTACAAAACATGCTAAAGATATAAAAAAAATTTTTAAAATTGTAAACTGCATATTTTATTTTATATAGCTCTTCTAAGAGAGTCCAACGAGGTCCAACGATATTTTTTTATCTCAAACTCACATCATTTGTAATTACTACAAATTTATAAATTAAATAAGAAAAAAAAATTTAAATTATTATTTTATCATTATGTAAATATATATTAAAGATTCAATGTGATAAGGACATATGAGAAGTCACACGAGAGGTGACCTTGAGTTCAATAGAAATATAGCCAATTAAAAAAAAATTGAATAAATCATATAATGCGTATAAAAACATTTTGCTCCAATATTCTAAGTAGGACAAACTCGCATCATAGACCATCAAACAAGGAACAAATAAAAACATCTCATATAATATTCAAAAGAAATAAAAAAGTAAATATTTTAATTTAAAAAATGAATATTCAATTATGTTGAGCCAATCTAAATGAGTGCAAGGAGTTGTGTTTTATTTGAAGTGGACCTTATTTGGAGTTACTACAAATTAAAAAAGTAAATAATCAATAATAATGACAATTTTTTCAAACATTAACTAAAAATATAATAAATCTAAAATGAGATATTATTAAGTGATGTAATATAACCCAAACAAAGTGATGAAAATGCCACATCAGAGCAATATTTTAGTTTCATTCTAATGTATCCAAATTAAGGCAAAAGAACATGAAAAATGAGACAAATCTTTTGGAAACTTTGATTCCAATATGCCAAGGACATTAAGCGAAACTTCCTCAATCATTAAATCTAGTATAAATAAAAATATCTCATTAAGAGTGCGCAAGCCATAAAAACCAAAAATTTAAAATTTTTAAAAAGAATATTTAATCTAATATAGCTTGTTGAGATGAGGTCAACAAAATTTGTTTCATGTTGAATTATTATTAAAGGAAATTATTGTGAATTACTAAGATAAATAAAGATAAATACTATTAATTTTTTATTTTAATATTATATAATAGTACATTTGAGCTAAAATGAGACTAATTCTAACAATATAACAAATCAAATTAAATAAATTCAGATGTCTCATTAAAAAATATTTAGAGTTACATAGTAATGTACAAAAATTAAAGCAAAAAAAAATTAAATAAATTGTATAGGAATAGAGCATTCCAAGATAATAAGAAGAGCTAAAGTAACATCTTTGATTGTCAAGTTAGGTATGGATTAAAATAACTAGTAATGAATATGAAAGAAATAAAAAATAAATTAATGAAAACATTAAAATTGAATATTTATTTTTATAAAGATCATCAAGATGACTCAAATAATGATTACTTCATCTCGATCAGATCTTTATTTTGAATTACTTTGATTTACAAGGGTACATGAACATAAATAGTAGTAAATGATAATTTTTGGCATTCTGTGAATATGTATTAAATCTTAAACAAGGTAAATTGAAGCTATGTAATATAATCAAATGAAGGTGATGAAAAGGTCACAATAGAGCTAAATTTGAGATTCATTATAAAAAAAGATAATGAAAATTTTCTTTAAATATGATAAATTGTATGATAACATACAATTACAAGGTACTAAGATGACCTAGAGTAACATCCTTGGCCATCAAATTAACTATGATTTTAAATTTCATACAAAATGTTCTAAAGGTATAAAAAAATAAAATGATTTATAATTTAAAAATGTATATTTTATTTTTTTTAACTCAAATAAGAGAGTGCAATGATCATTTTTTTTTATCTCAAAGTCACATTGTTTGTAATTTTTACAAATTTACAAAGTTAAATAAATAGAAATGCCAACAAATAATTATTTTAGCATTATGTAATTATATATTAAAGCTAAACAAAGTTGAATTGAAGCAATTTAATTGTGACATATGCGGATAATTAGAGTTTCTTTGCAATATATGATATATAACAAAAACTATTAATGAAATGTCATATATTATATAGAAAACTTGCTTACCTTATTTGAAGATCGATGATGTTACACGCAATCTCCTTAGTATATTGGAACGAAACTTTCACATTTAATCTATCTCATTTATAAAATGTTATTTTACCATTTAGTTAAATTACTTTGTAGCTCTAATTCTATACTCATGTGTCCTCTACATCATTTTGGTTTAGTTATATTAGATTGGTTCTTGTTATATCATTTCTTCTTTTAAATATTAATACAAAACATTAAATAATATTTGCTCATTATTTAAATTTAATTTCTTTGAGATCATAATAATTCTGATTTTGGCCTAATGTTGATGGAAATTTCACAAAACTACTTTCTCTAAAGTTCAGACATTTAACATTTCATTTTTATATAATTAAATATTTTTGCTTTAGGGTTTTTGGCACAGCTTATGAGACTTCTTGATTTGTGCCTTAATTAATGATCAAATATGTTATGCTCAATCTATGTAGTATCTTACAATGCAATATTCCCATACATTTTGTTTTATTTCCTCAAATATTACCATTTAATTTACTTATATTACTATGCAATTCTAAATTTCATCTAGTGTGACTTTTATATTAGTTTGATTTAGTAAAATTACTTTGTTTAAATTTTTTCCACTTCAACATGAGCACATATTTATTTTAAATTAAAATAAAATTTCGTTATTAATTGAGCCTGTTTATTTTCCTAATGCATTCCAATTTGAAAGAAGATTTTATGAGATATTTTCATAGATTCTTGAAATGATCAAGAATGTTACACTTATTTACTTTAGCATCATTGAAGATAATATTTTTAATATAATTTCTCTAATTTATCAAAACTTTTCTCAATGATTTTTTTATTACTACTTCACTCTAAATCTTCTCTCATATGACCTTTACATCACTATCCTTTAGTTAAATTTGATTTCTTTAATTTATCTCATTTAAGCATTAATATATATTAAGTAGATTTTAAAATATTTATTTTTTAATTTTTTTTATTTTTGTAATTCATTTTAGTTACAAATGAGGCTTTATCATTAAGAAACCAAATTCATTGGACCCAACCTAGTAAGCTCTATCGAATTAAAAATCAATTGGTATACTATTAAATATTATTATTTTTGTGTGCTTTGTGAGACATTAATTTATCTTTGAATTAAAGTTTCTTATGTAACATATCTAATTTATTTTAATTTTTTTCTTTTATTATGGTTTTGTAACATATCTTATTTCTTTAATTTGTAGGTGACGTGATTATTGATAATGTTATACTCAGACTCTGAAGTGTTTCAAATGTAACTTTCTCATAAAATGTATCTAATTCCAAAAAAGGTTTCATGTTGACTTCGTTATGCTACTCTAAAGCTCAAATTCTTTTATGACACAACCATTACATTGTGACACTTTATTATGTATTTATTTACTATTAAAATAATAAATTATTTTTTTCTTTATTTTTTAATTTTGTAATTCATAGATATTTTAATTGTGGCCTGATTTAGTGGTAACAAACATTAAGTGATTCATTTTAATAAGTTCTATCCTATAGATTATTTACTTATATATTGTGTATGATTTTATTACAAAATATTTTTAGAAGCTTTTCAAGACATTTCAATTCAAACATTATTTTTTTGATGTAGGATGTAATAGTTAACCTTATTATTATATTGAAATACTCTTTTCAAATGCTATTTATCAAATTCCTTAAAATATTTTACTTTCATTTTGTTATATTAATATGTAATGCAAATTCATCTTTTATGTATCTTTCACATCATTTTGATTTTGTTCAATTTGATTATTTCAATTTATCCCACTTCAGCTTTAAAATAAATTAATTTAAAATGAGTATGATGAACACTTTTATTTTATGGTTATTTTCCTTTATACTTCAACGTAATTCCAAAGGAGGCTTGAATGAGATTAAGCAAATGTCATCCTTAACTAGATAATCTCCATGCAATTTAAAATTTCTTTCAATATTTTTAAAATTTAATTTATATGGTTTTGTCAAGCTTTACTCATATTTGATTTATAAAGGATTGTGGGATCAAGAATGTCTAACACAATCTTCTTTATATTATAGAATGTGACTTTCCCTATTAATTTTTTGCATTTTCAAAAAGTTCCACTTTCATTTGCTTGCATTGTTATGAGACTCTAATTGCCCTCTAATGTAACCTTAATATTACTTTTGTTCTGTTATGTTAGATTTTTTCAATTTATCTCTTTTTTGATTAAGCATATCTTTTCACATTACTAAATTAATAATTTATCATAATTTATGCTGATTTACTTAAGTTATTCATAACAATTTAAAGAAGCTTCGATCGAGATGAAACAAATGTTATAGGACTTGTCTTGAAAAGATTTATCTATTTAATTATTTATTTTTTTATTCATATTAAATTTGATTAACAAGAATTTTATGCTGAATTTCTTAAATATCTTATAATGTAACTTTACTATATAATTTATGTAAATTTTTGATTGGTTTTACTTCGATTTTGTTATGTTGCTTTATGATTGTAATTCTTCTTCGATACAAAATTTACAAAACTTTTACTTTTATTATATTAAATTTCTTTAATTTTTTAATTTTTTAACTTTAATAAATACTAATTCATATTCAATTTTTTTTTACTTATGTTCATTTATATTTGTAATTTATATTAAGGACAATCATAATACAATTAGGTTAAAACAAACTTTTGTTCGACTAGGCTTGCTATGCTATTTCAAGTTAAATACTCAATTTTATATTCTAAAATGTTTTTTTTAAAGTGTATTAGAATGCATTATGAGACATTTTTTTGTAGTTTATTTGACAATCAATAATCTTATAAACATAGATCGTGAAACACAATTTTCCTAAAACATTATTATAATTTTTCTAATTTTTTTCTTTGATTAATTTATATTGTTATGTGACTATATATACCTACTTTTGTGACCATAACATTAGTTTATTTTTTTTATAGTATGTTATTTCAGGTTATCTCATTTTAATATTAATATACGGTTATTAAATACTGACATAATAAATTAATATTATTATATATGATTATTTAACTTAGTAATTTGTTGTATTTGTAAATATTGTCTAATCGAGATGAAACAAGCACATATTAGCTCATCTCAGCAAGTCTTGTTTAATTAAATAATCTTTTTCATTTTTTAAATATTTTGTTTCCTAGTGATTTTCACACTTTATAGGCCATCATATTTTTTAACTTTTTTGAAGGTTGAGAATATTACACTTAATCTCCTTATCATATTGCAATGTAAATTTTCTTTGCATTGCACATTTTTTCTTTAAATTGTTTGCCTTGTTTTGTTTTTATAATATTAGATCAATTTGTCTCATTTAGTCCTAATACTTATTTACTTAAAATTAAAAAAAAATTCTTTTTATTATTTGAACTTCTTTAATTTATTAATTATGTTAAATTCTAAATAAGGTTCGATCGACACCAAAAAAAAGGTTGTCGAAGTCAACTTATCTAACTATATTTAATTAAATTTTATGTTTATATTTTTAAATATTATTTTGGCATGTTTAATAATAGAAATTTTATTATTACATTTTAAAAATTATTGATGTGATACTTGATCTCTTCAGTATTTTAGAATTCAGGTTCCTCGTACAATTTGTTTTATTTGTTCAAATGTTTTGCTTTGTTTTGTTTATATTAATATATGTCCATAAATATACACTCTTTTAATAATTAAAATTATTTAATATGATTGTATTATATTACTTCAATTTAGCTAAATACATCTTTAACAAATACGAATATATAATAAAATAACAATTTAATATTTGTTATGCTTAGTTACATTAAAAGTCTGCAATAATTCAAAAAGAGTTCCAATTGACATGTAGAATTTGTCATTTGATCAACTTGATGATCTCTATCTAATTAAATAATTATTTCTCTTTTATGAAGTATTTTTTTTTGTAAGAATTTGGTATGCTAAATGAGAACTTTTGTTATAGTTTATCTCATTTCTTCAAGTTATTCACTTCAATAATACTATGTTACTAAGTCATTATGAATCTTCTCTCTTATGACATTTACATCTTTTGAATTGGTTATATTACACTACTTCATTTTATATTATTTCATCATTAACAATTGCTTAATTAATAATAGAATAATAATTTATTATTACATAAGTTTATTTAATTTGTAATTTATAGTAATTGCAAATGTTGTCTAGTAAAGAATAATCATATGTTTTTGTGTCATCTCGATGAGTTCTATCTATTCGAATACACAAATTTATATTTCTAAATATTTTATTTTATAATATTTTTTATAATTTTCTAAGCATTTGAATTATCATTTGATGATTAAGAATGTTACACTTCTTCTGCTTAGTATCTTGGAATTTAACTTTCATATAGAGTTTAAATTATTTCTTTAATTTTTTTAAATTTTTTAGACTAGTCTATAGATTTAAATCACCACTTATGTGACCTTTACTTCACTTCTATTATTATTTTTGCATATTTATTTTAGTAACTCTTAGAAAGTCCAAATGAGGTTTGATGAGAAGAAATAAATATCTTTGGATTCGTCTCGACAAGTTTTGTAACATTAAAGACTTATTATTCTTTTTTTAAATATTTTAATTTATAAGTTTTTTCTCTAATTTTTTATGAGATACTTTTCTTTATATCTAATCTGATGATTGAAAATGTTATCTTGATATCCTTAGTATCATGGAATGCAACACTCTTATACAATTCACCTCATTTCTGAAAAAGTTTTTTTTATTACTATATTTTTTTGTAACACTAAATATCTTATCTTATGATCTTCAAGTTTCCTTTGATTTGTGAAATTAAAGTACTTCAATTAATTTTTTATATATATATATATATATATAAATTTTAGATTAAAATAATTGTTAATTATGTTTTATGTTTATTTGTTTGCACAAGTCATTGTAATTCCAAACTAGCTTTGATAAATACAATAGAGGCATCATTAGACTAGTCCTAATGAGGTCTATTCAATAAAATATTCATTTTTCTTAATTCTAAAATAATTTATAATTTGTGCTTTTTGCATTCTTTATGATAAATTTTAAATATTACATAATCTCACAATTAAGGACGATACACTCAATCTTTTTAATATTTAGGAATGCAAGTTTCCAATACATTCTTTTTCATTTATTTAAATGTTTTGCTAGGATTTAGTTTTATTATTAACTCTAAGTGTTTTCCTATGTAACATTTATATCTCTTTGACTTGGTTTTTTTATAAATCTTTAATTTATCTAATTTTTCCATTAATATATATTTATGTACTATTGAAATATTAATTTGTTATTATTTATTCTCATTAAATTTGAAATTCATAGAAATTCCAATAATGATCTGATCAAAATGAAGTAAATGTCATTGAACGTGCCATAATGATTAATATAAAATTAAAAAATAAATTTTATTTATTTAAAACATTTTATTTTGTTACTTGTTTATTATTTACAAAATATTTTATTTGGTACTTGATTTTATAATCAAGGTTGCCAACTTGATTTCCTTTTCACCAGAATGCATCTTTTGTGAATGATTTATCTCACTTCAATTTTTTTCAACTTTGTTTTGTTTTCACGAACCTCTAATTATTCTTTGAATTGAACTTTACATCACTTTCATTTTGTTATATTATGTTGATTCAATATATCTTATTCCATCTTTATTAGGTATTTACTTAATATTAAAATAATAATTTATATATGTTAGTGCTTGTTCACTTTCGCAATTCATAGTAATTCTAAAGAATATGTTTGAGGTGAAGCAAACTTTGTTCGACTTTTGTTACTATCATTATAAAATTAAAATTTCATTTTTATATTTTAAAACATTTTAATTTTCAGTGTTTTTGCACTATTTATTAGAAATTATGATATGTATCAGATTTAACAACTGAGGATAACAAGTTCTATCTTTTCAGCATCCTACAATGTAACTTTCGATTGACTTTATCTTTTTTTGGCAAAGTTTTCCCTTAGTTTTAGTTATATTACTATGTAACTGTAATTCTTTTCATGTGTGACCATTACTTTAATTTGTTTATGTCAAATTACTTTCATTCAATTTATCTCATTATAGCTTTAATGTATATTTGCTTAGTATTAAAATAAAACTTCAATAAACTTATTCTTATTTCCTTTAGTAAATCATAGCAATATATAACGAGACAAACATTCATTTCTAATTTTCTTAAATAGTTTATTCTAAATAATTTTAGTTTACTTTAAGAGACATTTCTATTAGTTTCTTATTTGATAATTAAGGAAGATATACTTGTTCTCTTCTATATCTTGAAATTCAAGTTTTCAATATAAAGTATACCATTTCTAAAATCGTTTTACATTGATTTTGTTATATTACTATATAACTATAAATCATCACGCAACCATTATGTTGTTTTGGTTTGATTAATTAATTTTCCTCAAATTATTTTATTTTTACTTTATATATGTTTAACTAATATTAATATAATTATTTAGTAATGGTTTTTCTTATTTACAATTATACTTCATTTTATATTATTTTAGGATTAGAGATGTTTCACTCGACCACTTTATTATATTCTAAAGCAACATTCTCATATAATTTATTTTATTCCTTCAAATTTTTTATTTTAATTAGGTTACATTTCTATGTAGTTGTAAGTTCACTCTCCTATGAGAATCTCAATGATTTGATTTGGCTATGTTATTTTACTTTAATTTATCATATTTTTAACTTTAATATATATTTACTAAATGTTAAATTAATGGTTTATTTGTGCTTTTCCTTATTTACTTTTAATAAGACAAAATTCCAAAAGGGTTGTGTTTGGCATGAAAAATCATCATTGGACTCATCTTGATGAGCTCTATCTATTTAAATATTTGTTTACATATTTTAAAATAATTTTTTTATTTTTTGAAAATTTTATGAGAAATTTTTATTTTAACATAATTTCATGATCGATAGGGTTATAGATGATCTACATAGTGTTTTGCAATTTAACATTTGAATAAAATTTGTCATTTCTTTAAAGTTTCCATTTTAACTTAGTTATATGCTTGACTGCTATACATGAAAAAAACATATCATAAATAATCCTTAAATTAATGGATGGATTCTTCACATACCAATTGCTAACATCATATACAACACATTAGAAGAGATTTACATTCTTTGAGTAATGGTTTTCCTGACTATCCTATTTCAATTTTGCAATTCTCATTTACTAAGTTTTATTAGCAAACAAATTTATACATGGTTAGGAGACGTACGAGGCATGCTTTTTATTTAGTTGAACCAAATGTGCATCACAATTCTTATTTTTCTATGATGTATTGATGCATGTAGCATGACTTTAAGTTCTAAAAGAATGAAATATTTAAAAAAATTTAATTTATGATGAAAAATGTGACTAAAAAAAATTATTATAATGAACTGATAATTGCTATTGAATCATGAAGATGAGATCAAATATTCGATCATTATAACTCTTATAACTATTATTCCTTTGCCTCCAATTCTCTTTAAATGATTATATTTAATTATGTTAAAAAACTTTAATTAATTATTCAAACTATTTGTTGATAAGTTAATTTATTCCACAAATAGTTATTACCTTAAAATTTAATATTGGTCGCTATAATTAATACTTAGAGTTATTCAATTTTTTGTTTTAAAATAATATTGAACTAAGTTTGTAATTGTTTGTTATTGTTGTTAATTATAACAATAACAAATTATAGTTAATAATAATTAAATATCAGCAATTGTAATTACTATTGTTGTCTTTTACTATTAAAAATTCCTATAGTCATTGTTTAAATATGCAAATATTAATATTATGCCAATTACAATACAAATTTAACATTAAAATAACAATTAATAATAAATATCACCAATTAATAACATTATTTTTTATATCATTCTTGAAAAAAATTTAAGATGACAAAATTTAGTTATATATAATGTAATAATAATGATTCTATTCATTATAAATCTTAAGATTAAAATTAAAAAGTTTAAAATAATTAATTTTTAATTATCTTAATATATTATAGAAATCTAATTATATTGTAGTAGTATTCTCAAAATTTCTATTACAAGTAATTTACTTCGTCTTTTCTTCTAATTTTCAAAATAGAATATTATGATTAACATAAACAAAACACAAATAAGAATTCCATACACAAAGAAGATTAAGAAGATATAGATAAAAAGCTATGAAGAAAATTAAACTAGGAGAGAAATGAAAACATAAGAATAAAAAAGTTGGCTATAGAAGTGAAGAAGAGAATCGATGTACAAGCTAAAAAAATAAAAAATTTACATTGAATATGTTCTATAAAAAAATCAATAAGAAAAAAAAAAAGATGATAAAAAATTAATAAAAATTTAAAACGAATAAAAGAAATAAAAAGAAGAAAAAGAAAAAGGCAAAAAGAATATTTCTAATAAAAAAGGAATATTTAATTAGATAGAGAAATTATATTAAATTTATGACTTTGTAGTTCTCATATGTATTATATTTATTTTTTAGAGCAAAATAAAGATAACGTGGAACAGTTTGAAAAATTATAGCAAACATGAAAGTTATGAAATGGGAGAGAGCAAGTATAAAAATTATAATAAAAAGAAAAATTAATAAAGACTAGGAATGTAACTATGCTTTTTATATTAAGTTAATTCTAGATATTATTCTTTGTATCGGACATAATCAATTATTTTCAATAATAATTTAAATAATATATAATAATAATTATTCTCATTGTACTTCTTATTAGTTAAATATATTATTAAATAATTTTTTTTAAGTAATTCATGATAATTAAAATAGTAAAAAAATTTTTAAATTTAATTGCATATTTTTTAAACAAATTAAATATTCTATTGTTATTACTTTCAATAATTAAATTTATATACATAATTAAAATCTAACATTCTAACATCTAAATTATTAGTAAAATTTTATGTATATTAATAGTAGGGATTATTACTAATTAACTATGTTATACTTATTTTTTAAATTATTATTATAATAATAATTGTAATTTATTCTTATTGTTATTACAATTAATATTATGTTTTTAAAATGTTAGTAATTGTTATTATTAGCAGATAAAATTAAATAATTATTATCGATGTTATTTTTTTGTTTTAAATGGGTAATTTGCTAAATAATATTATTGTAATAGCAATTTGTTTGATTATTCTTAACATGATATAGTTATTACATAATAATTTAATTTTCTATTTATTTTATTACAAAATTAATGAATTTATAATAAAACTATAATTAAAAATTTAGATTCTTATTTTTCATATTATTTTTCATATTTTTTCACTATCTCTTCATAATAATTCTTTAGTTAAAAATACTGATAACCCTTTTATGAATTATTTTATAATTATACTAGGATTAAAAAAATAAAATAATTTTTATAAATTAGTTATATTATTTCAATTTATTACTAATAAAGGTCAAACAAAAGAACTTATTTAATTATTTAAAAAAATATGCTAAATAACAATATTTAATTTTATATATTTCATTTTGACTAATCAATAGAATGTCTGGTCTTATTTATAAAAAGAATTCAAATTATTATTTTACTTTGGACCATAACCATTTAATTATAGAATTAAATTTCTAATATGTAACAATGGGTGGTGTTATGAAAATTAAAAATTAACTATTTGCTTTAGTTCTTTAATGGTCATAATCTTTTGTATTATTAACAAGAATATTTATTTTTATTTAATTTTTTTAAATACTATGATAAGAAGTATTGTTGTCAATAATAATTTTTATGATAATTGTTAAGAATTAATCATGTTGTTATTTAAATGTAGTAGAATTATTCTTCAACCATTTATACTTATAGTCCTATTGTATGATTAATTAATTATAAGTTATAAGATGAATTGATATTATTGTTATGTTTTTTGTTTTATTTAAGACTATTAATGGAAGAAAACTTAATAGCAACTAAGACTAAGTAAATAAATATATTATTCTTGAGGCAACTTTTTAAAAATAATTGTGATACCAAAATTACAAATTTATTGAGATATGTAATTCCTAATAATCAAAATAAAAATCTATTTATTTTTATTTTAGCTTATATAAATATTTATCAAAAACTTTATCTACATTAAATTATTTTTTTTTAAACTTTATACTAATAATTATTTGTCAAACTTTATAATGTACTTATAGATATCAATTATGAAGACATTATCATTTTATTCTGTCATTAATTATTGTATAATTTTTTAAACTTTTTAAGAAGAGTTTTCTATAATATTATAAAAAAATTTTTAGAAGCTTGGAAGAATCATTGAAATTAGTTACTTTTTTATTCCTAACTATTATCAATGCTAACTTTTAAATAAAAATATTCATCAACAACTCCATAATGAGGACAATCTTATGAGAATTTTCAAGAATTAAATCTTCTTTAATTTGTTTTATAATCTTCAATTGATAATAAAACTAAAAACATGAAATTGAGGTCTAAAAATATTCTTGTGGGGGCATTAAAATTGTAAAGAAGAAGTTATTAAAGAGAATTACAAGAAGAAAAGAATAGTTAGGAAAATATGAGTTAAGAAAGAAAAACAAGTACAAGAATTAATGATTAAGAGAATAAGACAACCCATTTATAAAATAAATGAAAAAGATTAAAAAAAGTAGTGCAAAAAGAAATGTAACAAGAAAATTTATTTTATAATTTATTTTCTGTATGAAAATTTATTTTATAATTATATTAATTTTTTTAATTTTTTTGAAAATTTTTAATTTTTTAACTTTCTTATCATAATTTATAACTTGAAATAATATTTATTATTACTATTTTTATGACAATAAAAAAAACAAATTAAAAAGACCATACAAATATTATAACAAATTTACCATTAATAAATTTTTATAATAGCTAATTTTCATTAATTATTTTGAAATATTTTTAATATATTTACATAATAAAATTTTTTTACTTAATTTGAAAAATTTGTCGATCTCAAAATTTAATTTTTGACAAAATTTTTAATTTATCTTGTTGATTCGTATTTTTTCTTCATAATAAAAATACGAATAAATTCAATGATATTGATTATATAATATTTGAAATAATTTGTAATGGTAATGAATTAGTTTAACATGGGGGAGGACAAAAACTAGGTAGAAACATAAAAAGTTATAAAAAGACTTGACATAACAAATAGTACAATAGACTAAGAAAAGATAAAAAAATTGAAGTCATTAACAATGAGAGCTACACAAAAGAGTGAGATGAGGGATGAAGAGCAAGACAATTATGAAGTAATATTATTTATGAAACATATTGTTTAAGTTTTGACCAAAAATTATTATTACTATTATAAAATTTTTTATTTTCTTCTAAAATTCCTTTGAAGAATTTTATGGAATTATAATTAAAATCAATAAAATTAAATATTTTAGTTAATTTATATTCAATTCACTAATTTATTTTCCATTATTTATTAATATTATTGTGTTTATTGTAATAACAAATAGTTAAACTTAGTTTTTGCATTTTGATGTTAAGTGTTTGTTAGTTATTCATATAACTAATTCTTAATTTTCATAACAAAATGATGAACAATAAATAATTGTTTGCAATAGTTTAAGTGTAAGAATAATAATTTCTTTGTACTTAAATTTTTAATGAAAATTATTAAGAAAAAATATTATTGTAATTATTGATGATAATTCAATCTTATAATTATAATAATTAGTTATAAAGAAAACATTTCTAATTATAATCATAAAATAAATTTCCATATTAGTACTCTTGTTACTTTGATTATTTATTGAATTAATTATGTGATACAATTCAATGATAATTGATTTAGTAATATTAAAAGTAACTTGTTTTTAACTATTCATTAGATTAATGTTCTTAACTATTATTATGATAATGTTGAAATGACTTATTAGCTAAATATTAGAACCTATTAATAACTACAAATACTTTATTAGTTTCTTGTCCAATGGTTTTTTAAAATATTATGTAATTCCTTTTATATTATCAAGTTTTTATTTGTAGTAGTAATTGATAAGATTAGAAGGATAAATAATAATTATTAACATGAATTTTTTTTCAAAAGTAATAAAGCAATTGAAGAATAATTCTCTAAATTAATCTTATGAACTAATAAATTTTACTTATTGCAATCAAAAAATAAGAATGAATATTAAAAAAAACTTAATATTATTCTTGAAAAAAATATTTTGTTTAATAGAAATAAACAAAGAATATGGATCAATCATAAATACAAAGAAAAGCATGAAAAAGAACAAGAATTTGTGAAAGAATTTAATGAATGCAAGAAGAAAAAGAAAAGAATTTGTTGAAGGCAAAAAAATAAAAAAACTTCAAGTCGTGGTATTATAAAAATAAAAATAAGAACAACATATTTATATTATATATTAAGAAAATATACTATTTACAATTTTTATTTTATTAAGAAGACATTTTCAATTATTTTGTTAAATGAAACTATTAATTAATATTTCAAATGATTAATAGTTTTTTATTGTTATATTAGTTCAAAAATATTTTGTATTACTAATTATTAGTACACTTAATTACACATAATAAAAATAATAATTATTATTATCAAAATTAAATTATTTTAGAATTATGTAATATATTATTGTTTGCTTCATATTATAATTAACATTTATTACAATAACTAATATAATAAAGAGAAAATTTATTTCATAATTAAATGTTTATTTTTAAGAAAAATAATAATTCCATAAAATTTGCTACATATAACAACCATAAGATTTAAACAAAAGTCTTAATTTTTATTTACCCTTTATTTAATGATTAAGATTGTTACACTTAATCTTATTTGTGTGTTGGAATACAACCTTTCAATATTATTTATCTTATTTTTTAAAATGTTTTTGTTTGATTTTTATATATTACTATGTAACATTAAGTCACCTCTCTTGTAGAATTTGTGCCACTTTGGTTTAGTTATCGTATAAAAATTCAATTTATGTTATTTGAGCTATAAAACAAATCTTTGAAAAAATAAAAGAATATTTTTTTTAATTAACAATATCTATTTTTTTAATTTATAGTTGTTCCAAAAGATGTTTGATGGGACAAAATAAATTTCATTAAAAATTTTTTAATTAGCTCAATTTAAATAATTATTAATTTTTAAATTTTAAAAAAAAAAATTTAGTGTTTTAAAATGATTTAGGAAACATTTTGATATGTATGTAGTTAGATGACAGAAGATATTCAAGTCGAACTTCTTAGCATCTTGAATGCAACTTTCCAATAGAAGTTATCCCACTTTTTTAAACTTCTTTTCTTTGATTTGGTTATACTACTATTTTTCTCTATTTTTTTATTATGTCCTTTACATCAATCTTATTTCATTAGTCATATTAGTTTAATTTACATTATTTTAACTTTAATTTATGTTGACATAATATTGAAATTATTATTTATTGCCATTAAAGTTTAATTATTTTTGTAATTCATATTAATTTCAAATGAGGTCTGGTCTAGATGAAATAAACATTGAAGGACTCATCTCTATGACATCTTTCTACTTTAAAATTCATTTCTATATTTATAAATATTTAAATAGAGGAAGTTATGTTGGATCTCTTTCATATTTTGTAACACCATTTTTCAAGACAATTTATACAATTTATTCAAAAGGGTTATATTTATTTGGTTATATTACCATGACACTTTGATTCCCTTATCATATGAGCACTCTATTATTTTTATTTACTTATATTACATTACTTTGATTACTTTTACTTTAGATTTATTATATATTTACAATAGTTCAAAATAATACTTTATATTATATTCCTTATTAAAATTTTTATGTACGAGTACTTGTAACAACGCATAATGGAGACTGAAAAACATCATTATACTCATTTGAATGACCTTCATTAAATTAAATGATCATTTTTATGTTATTAGATCTTTTATTTTCAAAGCATTTTGTAACTCTCGATCAGACATTATCTGCTTTTACAATATATAATGATCAAGAATATAATACTAAATCTCTTCTATATCTTGGAAGGTATCTTTCCAGCACAGTTTATCTTATTTTTTTCAACTTTTTCTTTTTGATTAGATCAAGTTACTATGAAACTTTAATTCATGACACATGTAACCTTTACTTTGAGTTATATAATTTCAGCTTCAAAATTTTCTTACTTAAATTTAAATAGTAATTTAAAATTGTTTATGCTTATTTACTTGGATTGTTGACACTAATTCTTAAAAAGTTTTGAATGAGGGAAAATAAAATTTCACAGAACTCATCTCAACTAACGTTTTCAAAACATATATAAATATATTTTAAATTGTTTTGTTTCCTAGTATTCTTGTGTGCTTTATGAGACATTTCAATTTGTACATTAGCTCATGACTATGGATATTACACTTAATCTTCTTAGAAACATGGAATGTAACCTTTTATATAATTTTTCTAACATCACATTTTTGAATTGATTGGGTTATGTTACAATGGAAGTCTAATTCTCCTATCACGTGACCTTTAGATCCCTTTGATTTTAGAAATAATATTACTATAATTTATCTTCTTCTATTTTTAATATATGCAACATAATATCAAAAAAATAATTTATTATTATCTAAACAAATTTACTTCAATAATTTGTAGAAAATCCAGGTGAGGTTTCGTCTTAAAGAAACAAACATCATTATACACATATTAATGAGCTCAATTTTAATAAATATTATTTTTTTATATCTCAAATAATTTATTTTGTAGGATTTTAGTATTATTCTTGAGGGATTTTGATTATTACTTCATTTAATGATCAAGGATGTTACAAAAAACCTCTTTAGAATCTGGACTATAACTTTCCTATATAGTTTATCTTATTAATTTGAAATTTTAGCTTTAATGTTTTTATGTTATAATGCTTCAGTTAAGGTCATTTTTTCCTTAAAAAGTATTTAATTAATCTTATTGTAGTAATTTATTGTTATTTATGCTTCTTTACTGTCATAACTCATAATAATTTTAAATGAGGTTTAATTATGAAAAAACAAGTGTCATTCCACTCATCATAGTAGGATCTATACAATGAATATTTACTTCTGCATTTCTAAATATTATATTTTTAATGGTTTTGGCATATTTTATGAGTTATTCAATTCATACATGATTTAATGAACAAGGAAGTTATGCTCAATCCTCTTAGTTTTTTGAAATCAACTTTATTGTTTAATTTATCACATTTCTTTAAATAGTTTTATTTGATTTGTTTGCATTACTACGAAACGTTAAATTTTTTCTCATGTGACATTTACATCAATATGACTTGGTTATTTCATATTGTTTTAATTTATCTCATTCCTATTTAATTTTTATTTATTTAACAATAAAATAATTAATTATTATCATTTACACTAATTTAATTTTATTATATTGTAAAAATATTTTATTTGAGTCATCTTTGTGATTGAGGATGCTACACTTCATCTCCTTAATATCTAGGACTGCAACTTTTCAACATAGCCATTATCATTTCTTTTAATGTTTTTTTATTTGGTTCTTCTTTTATATAACTCTACATCTTCTATAATGTGTTATTTACATCACTTTGATTTGGCAACAAAAAATTATTTCAACTAAAACAATTTTTTTAATGTATGTTCAAATAATATTAAAATAAATACTCTATTATTATTTATGTTTATTTTCTTTTATAATTCAGGGTAATTCTAAATAATGTTCTATAGGCACAAAAAATTTCATTCGACACAGCTCAATGAAATATAATTAAATGTTAATATTTTAATATCTAAATGTTTTATTTTTTAGGTTGATTGTGTGCTTTATGACAAAACTAGATTTGTAAGTTATTTGGAGAAAAAGGATTTTGTACTTAATCTACTCCATCTCTTAGTATTCAAATTATCGAAATAACTTTTTGCATTTCCCCAAATTCTATTCCTTGATTTTGTTATATTACTTTGTAATTCTAGTCTTCTATTTTGTGACATTTTCATCATTTAGATTTTGTCAATTTACATTACTTCAATTTGTCTTATTTCAACTTCAATACATGTTTACTTAATTTAAAAGCATAATCTATGCATATTCACAATATTAGTTCGAAACAAATACAAATAATTTCTTATCAAGACGAAACAAAACATCATTGGAGTCACAATGTAGGGCCCAGTCAAAATAAAATTTCATTTTTAAATATCTAAAATCTTTTTTTTTAAGATTTACGTTTCTTTTATGAGAAATTTGCATTCTTTCCTAATTTCATGTTTGAGGATGTTACAATCGATCTGATTTTTATATTTGAATGAACCTTTTTAAGTATAATTTATCTTATTTATTCTAATTTTTTAATTTTATCAGTTATACTGCCTTATAACTTTAAATCTTCTCTCATATAATATTTAAATTACTTTGACTTTATTATATTATATCTCTTTAATTTATCTCATTTCTATTATATAATTTTTACTAAATATTAAATTAATAATTTTTAGTTATTTGTGCTTATTTATTTATTTAATTTGAAGTAATTTCAAATGATCTTAGTTTGTGTTATAACATATAGTAATAGATAAGATTTTGTTTATAAAATTAAATATTCTTTTTTTATGTTAAAATATTTTAATTTTTAAAGTATTAGCAAGCTTTATACGACATTTTGATTCATGGTTAGTTTGACGATGCAGGAAGTTATGTGCAATCTCCTTAACATCAATAGAATTTAATTTTGTTATATAACATACCTCTTTCGATCAAATGTTTTTCTTAGAATTAGTTTTATTACTATATAACAATATATTTCTTCTCAAGAGACCTTTACATTGCTTACATTTGGTGACATAACATTTTCGTGGTTAATTTCATTTCTCTTTTAATATGTAGTAAAGAAATATTAACATAATAATTTATAATCACTTAAGATAAATTACCTTTTTAATTCATAATAATTCAAAATAAATTCCATTTGAAGATTTAGATTCCTACACTTTACCATTTGGCTAAACTTTGCCAAACATTTAAAATCGTACTTGATTTGAAGATTTAGGATGTTGCACTCGATCTTCTTTGTATATTGGATTACAACTTTCTTATGTAGCTTTTCTCATTTTTTCAATTTTTTCATTTTGATTTTTTTTGTATTTCTATGTAAGCCATAATTTATTCTTGTATGATCTTTACAACATTTAGGATTTGTGATCTTATATTATTTCAATTTATCTTATTTTCTCTTTAACCAAAATAAGCTTATCGTTAAAATAAAAAATTAATGTGTATTATTATAATTTCAATTCATTACAAATGAGGTTAGGTTAAGTGGAAATGCACATTGTAAAAGTCATCATAGCCCACACTATAAAAAAAATAATTTTTTTAACTAGTATATTTATGAGATTTTTTATTTTTTATTAGACATTTTGATTCATTTTTAATTTGAAGATTGAGGATGATAAGCTCTATCACTTTAGTATGTAGGAATGTAATATTTTTAAAAAATTTATCTCCTTCTATAAATTTTTTTGGTTTCATTCTTTTATACTAATATGCAACTATAAATAATTTTTGATACATCATTTACATCACTTTAGTATTGCTATTTTATATTGCTTGAATTAATCTCCTTTAAGCTATATAATATATTTACTAAATTAAAACAAAAAATTGTTATTATTTATCATTATCTATTTTGGTAATTTAAATTCATTCCAAAGAAAATATGATCAAGAAAAAACAAATCTCGATGAACATATCTCGATAAGCTATATCCAATTAAATATTTTTTTTATATTTTTAAATGTTATTTTCAATGGCTTTGAAATTATATAGAAAGCATTTAGATATATACATGATTTGATGATCAAAATGTTACACTTAACCTCTTTTTTGTTTTGAAATGCAACTTTCTCACACAATTTATCTTATTTCTTAAAATGTTACTCTTTGATTAGGTTATATAATTAATTGACTTTGTATCTATTCTTGTCTCTCCTTTGCCTCACTTCTATTTTGTTAATTACATTTGTTTAATTTATCTCATTTCAACTTTAGTATTTATTAAGTTAATATTGAAATAGTAATTTAGCAATTTTAATTTTTAAATAAATCTATAATTTACAGTTAAGTTAAACAAGGTTTTTTAAGACAAAATAAGCATCAATGGACTTGTCTGAATGTGTAGTTGCAAAATAAATATTCATTTCTATATTTCTAAATATTTTATATTTTAAAGTTTTTGTGAGCTTTACAAGATGTTTTTTGTACCTTGTTTAATGACAGAGAGTGCAATGCTAAATCTCTCTCTTATCTTGTAACACAATTTTTCTAAGTAATTTAAAAAATTTATTGAAAGTTTTGACCATTATTTTGTTATATTATTATGCTACTCTAATTATTCAATCATGTGGCCTCTATGTTACTTTAGTTTGGTTATATTACATTACTTTAATTAATCTTATGTCAACATCATTATATATTGACAAAGTTTTAAGATAAATTTTTTTATCACTTACACTAAAATTTATTTTACTAGAAATTCCATCAAGGTCTTATCGAGATGAAAAAACATCACTAGATTTGTTTGAATGACATCATCAAACTAAATATTTCTTTTTGTCTTACTAAATAATTTATTTTGAAGAGGTATCAGAATGCTTGACGAGAAAGTTTTTATTTCTCCAAATTTGATGATCGATATAAACTCCATCTTGTTAGTGTGCTAGAAACCCACTTCCACACAAAATTTATCTCCTTTCTTGAAATGTTTCTCTTTAATTTTATCACAATATTTTGAAATATTAATTAAAAACTCATCCAACTTTTATGTTACATAAATTTATATCACTTTAGCTTTAATTGTCTATTTTGTAAAACTTAAAAAAAATTTAATTAATTAGTAATGATGGATAATTGAAGCAAAACAATCATTTTTTGACTTCTCTTAACAAGTTTTGCAAAAAAATATTCTTTATTATGTTTTAAAATATTTTATTTTTTAAAGTTTTTTGCATGCTTTATGGGACATTTTTATTTGTAAATAACAAAATTATTGTGAATGTTACAATAAATCTTTTTAGCGACATAGAATAAAATATTTCTATACAACATTTTTCACTTGTTTGTGTCTATCTATTTTATTTGGTTATAGTATAATGAAACTCTAATTCTTATCTCATGTGACATTCAAACCCCTTTGAATTTTGTTATATTATGTTTCCTTAATTTATCTTTCTTTTGGTGTTGATATTGAAGTATTACTTTGTTATTATATAAGCTTATTTACTTTTGTAACCAACAGAGAATCTGAAAAAGATCCAATGAAGATTAAACAAACAAGGTTTTACTAAGATCGAAGAACATTATTTTAATAAATATTAATTTGTATATTTCTAGAAATTTTATTTCGTATGATTTTGAAGTGCTAAACAAGATATTTTGATTCTCGTTTTTTTTATGTATAAAGATGTTACACTAAATCTCCTTATTATCCTTCATAGTAACATTTTAGTAAATAGTTTCTAATATGTTCATAGTTTTTTCTTTGATTTTGTTACATTACTATGTACAGTAAATCTCCTCTCAGGTGACCTCTACTTTACTTCAATTTGGTATTATTATATTTTTTCAATTTATCCTATTTTTTCCATTAAACATTTTAACCTAATATTTAAAAAATTATTATTATTATTTATGGTTATTTTCTTTACAATTTTTGTAGAAATTTTTAATGAGGTCAGATAATCACAAAACAAGCATCATCGTATTACCTTTAATGAGCTCCATATAATTAAGTATTTAGTTTTAAATTTTTAATATTTTATTATTAATTATTTTGAAAATTTTATAAAAGAATCAATTTATATATGGTATGACAAAAAAGAGTGTTACACTTGATCTCTTTAGTATCTTTAATTTCAACTTTATTATATAATTTTTCTCATTTCTTAAAATATTTTTCTTTGATTTGGTTTCATTACTACAAAAAGCTAAATCTTTTATCATGTCACATGTATATTGCTTTCATTTTGTTATATAGTATTTCTTTAATTTATCTGATTTTACCTTTAATATATATTTATTTAATATTAATAACAATTTATCAACATTTATGCTTACGTAATTTAATCACTCATTGTAATTTCAAACAAAGTCATATTAAGTGAAACCAAATGTTGTTCAATTTAGTAAAACAAGTACAATTTAATTTAATTATTAATTTTTATATTTTTATATCTTTTATTTTGTAAGGTTTTTGTATGTTTTATGTTGCATTTTGATTTTACATGACATGGCAATCTTGAATGTTAGACTGGAACTCTTTATTATGTTTGAATGTAATATTCATGTTTAATTTATCTCATTTCTTCAAATACTTTTACTTCTATTTGGTTACATTACTATGTTACTTTAAATCATGTCTCATGTGAGATTTACCTTGATTTGATTTTATTATTTTATATTACTTCAATTTCTCTTAGTTTGGATTTAATATATATTAATATTATAATAATAATTTCTTATAATTTAAGAATATTAAAAATTGTAATTTGTAACAATTCTAAAAGAGTTTTGATTATGACTAAACAAAAGTCATTGGAATCCTCTCAAAAAATTATATCAAATTCAATATATATTTTTATATTTTTTTAAAACAATTATATTTAATGGTGTTAGTATTCTTTACATAATATTTTTATTTGTACATTATTTAACAATTAAGAATGTTACCCTCATTCTCCTTAGTATCTTCGAATGCAACTTTCACGTCCATTTTTTTATTTCTTATTTTCTCAAGGATTTTAGTTTGATTTGTTCACATTACTTTGAAGCTCCAATTCTTCTCTCTTATAAACTTTGCAAGTCTTTGTTTTGTTTATTACATCTCAAAATTTTACCATGATAGAGCTTCAATATGTATTTTCATAACAAAAAATTTTCATTTATTTTCATTTATGCTTTTTTACTTTGGTAATTTGTAGTATTCAAAATGAATGCCATTTGAGACAAAAAAAATGTCATTGGATTCCTCTTAACTAAATTTACTAGATTTAATATTTTTTAAAATAATTTATTTTCTTTTTTTGCATGCTTTCAAATTTATGCTTGACTTGTAAATTTATGTTCTTGCTCTCGATCTTCAGAGCTTCATGGAATGCATTTTTCTTATACAATTTATCTTATTTATTCAAAGTTTTACTTCAAATTACTTATACTAAAATTTAACTATAAATCTTTTGCCTTGATAGAATTATATAATCCTTTCCTGAAATAAGCCTTTATTAAACATAAGCATGTGGCGTCCCCTAAGGGGGATCGAACAGGAAATCCAAATACATTAACTTGCAAAGCGGCTCAGGGAGAGGCACACCCCGTCCCCAGCTGAAGCTGGACCAGCACGCAGCACGCGCCACCCAGTCCGCCGACGCCTTACCTTCTCTATAAATACAGGAGATGACAAGGGCGTCAAGATCGCGGGCATGGAGAATTGCATTGGCAAATACACCCCTCGTGGGCTCCTGGGCAAGGAGATCACACACTTCCAGCATGGCCTGCGTTTAGTCGGTTTGGAACTCGATGGCCCGAGCGTCTGGGAACGCTGATCTAGCCACTTCAAAGGCCTCCAACAAGGCATAGACTTCCATGGCTCCACTCGCTTGAGAAATTACTTTCTTTCCAAACACCAGCAGGGGCTTCCCCACATGATCCCTAGCAACCAGGCCAAGGCCCACCGAGTGATCCCCAACAGCTGCATCACAGTTGAATTTGACCCATCCAGTGGGAGGAGGAACCCAGTTTTGGGCTACATTCAGTTCAGGTGAACTGAGCGGGTTCCCGCAGGACATGGAAGGACGCGTTCGGTGAAGCAGAGCGACCTCAATCTGCAGCTTGCGTAGGATAAGACTGTAGTTTGGCCTTTCATCGTAGTGCTTCTTCGCATTGCGGAATTCCCAGATGTAGTACATTGCCGTGGCAAGGGTAGCAGCGTGCTTCCAACTATTGGCAACGCTCCGTGTAGGTGCTGCCACAAATTCAAAGAGCCTCTGCAAGAAGGAATGCCCAGTGCCCGCACCATGATGAAGACCAAGTGCAGATATGGCCTCACGAAGTTGGTTACTGCGCCAGAGAGCCTGTGCATATGGGCACTCCCAGATAAAATGTTCCGGAGTCTCGTCCGCAATACAACCCCAAACGCAGCTACTGCATTCAGCAAGTCTTCTATAGGCCAGCCAAACTACAGTAGGGAGGTGATCACCTATCAGCCGCCAAAGGAAGAGTTTCACCCTAGGCAGAGTTTTAAGTTTCCAGATCATCTTAAGATACTCCGAGTTAACTCCCACGTCCTCAGCCATATTAGCACCACGCATTTGCGAGTAAAGAATTATATAATCCTTTTATTTAGTTAAATTATATTGCTAAACAATATCTCACTTTAGCTTTAATATATATGAGCTTATTATTAAAATAATAGTACATTATTATTTACGCTTCTCTCTATCGAATATCCTAATAATTTGAATATTTTTAAATATTTTTTTTCCTAAAGTTGTGGCATGCTTTCCATGTCATTTGGATGAGACCTAATTTAATAATTAGTTATGTTACACTAAATCTCCTTAGTGTTTTGGAATAAAATGTTCAATACAGATTATCTCATTTTCAAAATTTTTTATTTAGTAAAGTTATATTACTATGTATGTCTATGTTTTCTCATGAGTAACATTTAAATTATTTTCATTTCCTTACATTTCGTTGTGTTAATTTATACAAATTCAACTATAATATATATTTACCATATATTAAAAAATATTTTATTATTACTTATGTTTACATATTTTCGAAATTCATTGCAATTCAAAATAAGGTTAGATCAAGGCAAAATAAATGCCAACAATTTAAAATAGATAAACTCTATGCAATAAAATAGTTGACGTTATATTCGTAAATACCTTACTTTTATTACTTTTAATATGCTTTTTGAGGCATTTTGTTTCACACATGATATAATGATTGATGATATTACACTTAATCTCATTAGTAACTTGGAATACAACTAAGTCGTACAACTTATCTCATTTTTCAAAATTTTTACTTTAATTTTACTCTTATATAAGAAACTCTCAAACTCTTCTAATGTGCCTTTCAAAATGAATTACTTAAACTACATTACATTCTGATTTATCTCAATTTAACTTTAATATAAATTAACTTAATCATTAAAATAATAATTTATTATTATTTAAGCTTAATTAAATTTATACTTCACATAATTCAAAATGATGCTGAATATGAGAAGAATGCCTTTGGACTCTTCTTTATGAGCACCTACAACTAAAAATTTATTTCGACATTCTTAATATTTTATTTTGTCTAATTTTCACATGCATTACGAATCATTTCTAATTATCGCTGAATTAATGGTCAAGGATATTGAAATCCATCCCCATAATATCTTGTAATGAATCTTTCTCAAATAATTAATCTCATGTCTTCAAAACTTTCACTTTGATTTCATCATATTACATTTCTTTAATATATCTCATTTCAACATTAATATGTGTTTACTAAATATTAGAATTATAATTTATTGCTATATATGTTTATTCATTTTTGTAATTCATTATAATTCTAAGGAATGCTTGATTAAGACAAAATAACAATCATTAAACTCAAGTTAATAGACTGTCTAATTTATTACTTAATTTTATATCAATTAATACTTTTTCTAGAGTTGTCTTATGATTGTAGATGCATTTTGATTCATACATGTTATGATAATTGGGGATATTGCACTAAATCTCATTAGTATCTTTCATTGTAACCTTGTAATAAAATTTATTAGTTTCTTTTAAATAGTTTGCTTTAATTTTTTTGTAATATTATGTACGTCTCAATCCCTTCTCATGTGATCTTTAAAATGATTTAATTTAGTTATATTTCTTTACAATTTATGACATTTAAACTTTATTATAAATTAACTTAATGTTAAAATCATACTTTATTTTTATTTATGCATTTTTAATTATGTAAATCTCTTTAGTTCAATGTGAGATTGATCCAGAGGAAACACACATGTTTGGACTCATCTCTAAAAGCTTCATTATTTTAAAACTTTATTTGTATTTAATTAAATATTTTATTTTGTTAAACTTTTCATGATTTATGAAACATTTCCAATAAATCCTTTTTTTCATCGAGGATGTTCACACATTCTCTTAGTATCATGGAATTGAGCTTTTCCCAATATTTATCTCATTTTTTAATGCCTCTATAACGATTGAATTATATTATATTGCTGCAATATATCTCATTTTTGTTCATATATATATATATATATATACATAATACTAGATTAATAATTTTTTAAAAATTTATGCTTAAATATTCTTTAAACACATCATATTTTTAATTGTACATGAATTAGTGATAGAGGATGTTGCATCCAATATCTTTTTCTTTCTTGGTATTCAACTTACATGTAAAATTTATCTCATTTCAACAAAAGTTTTACATTAATTTTGTTATATTACTTTGATTCAATTTAACTTATTTTATTTAAATATATACTAACTTTAGATTAAAGTAATAATTTATTATTATTTAATTTTAATTGTTATGGTAATTCACATTAACTCCAAACAAGCACTACTGAAGAAAAAACAAATATCATTTGGCATGACTTGATAATTTGGTTATATTACATTAGACTTCTTAATATCATAACTTTTGCATAATTTTTTTTCATTTTCTAAATTAATATTTTTTATTTCATTATTTTAATATGAAACTCTAATTCCTACATTATGTGACCTTTAAATAACTTTTTTTGTTATATTTTATAATCTCAGTTTAGCTCTTTTAAGTTTTTTAATAAATTTATTAAACATGAAGTAATAAACTATTATTACATGCACTTTTTTTAATTCTTTGGAATTTAAAATAATGTTTGGACATGCCTTAATGAGTTCCTTTAAATTAAATACTTATTTAAAATTTTTAGAAATCAAATTTTTTAGAGATTTGTCTTGCTTTACATGATATTTTCATTCACCCCTGATTTAGTGATTAAAGATTTTATGCTTGCTCCCTTTAATAGGTTAGAGTGCTGCCTTTGAGCATTGTTTTATTACATTTCCTAAAAGTTTTTTCTTTTAAGTTAATTATATTACAACAAAACACTAATTCTTCTATAGTGTGCCCTTTAGATATCTCATATTTTGTTTTATTACATTGCTTAAAATAATCCTTTTTTTCAGCTTCATTATTACTTCAACAAATATAGAAACAATATTTTCTTATTATTTATGTTATTTAGTTTAGTAATTCATAGTAATTTCAATTAAGGCCTATTTGAGAAATTTTAAATCACACTTAAATTCATGATATTGGATGTTATGCATGATCTTTCTATATTCTTGGAATGTAAATTTCTCATACAAATTATCATATTTATTAAAATTCTTTTTTTTTATTTTATTAAATTGATATGTAACACTAATGCTCCTTCTTTGTGACCTTTATACATATTTTATTTAATTATATCGCAATGTTTCAATTTAAATTATTTCTAATCTAGCACATATTCACTTAAAATTAAAGATTATAATTTATTAACTTATTATGACTATCTTTATTGGTAATTTATAGTAATTCCAAACTTAGTTTGATTAAGACTGAACAAATTCAATTTGACTTGTGTTAACTAGCTATATGCAATTAAATGTTTTATTTTTAATACATTTAATGTTTTATATTTAACTACTTTTGTAGGCTTTATGAGCATTTCAATTCATACATCTTTTATTGAATTCGACTACTAGCACTTGACATCCTTTCTATCTTGGAATGTAACTTTCCATAATAATATCTCATTTTCTTAGTTCTTTTATTTTGTTTGGTTGTCTTATATTGCTTTAACTTTTGTTATTTTTTATTGAAAAAATATTAATTAATATTATGTTTATTATTTACACTTACTTAGGTATGTTATAAATTTTCATTTGTATAAATTTAAATATTTCTTTTTTAGTGTTTTGGCATTCTTTGTGAGTTATTTTGATTCTTACCTTATTTTGATGATCGAGGATGATACACATGGCTTCCTTAGTATGTCCAAATGCATTGTTTTTTAAAATTTATCTCATATCTTTAAATATTTCACTTTTTGTCTACTTATATTACAATATAACTCAAAATTTCCTCTTGTGTGACATTTGCATTGGTATAATTTGTTTATATTACATTTTTTCAATTTATCTCATTTCAACTTTAATATATATTTATTTAATTTAAAAATTATTTATAAATAATTATGTTTATTTAATTTGGTAATTATAATAATTGAAAATATGGTCCCAAGGAGATAAAAAATTGGTCATTACATTCATGTCACTGAGCTCTATCAAATTAAATATTCATTTTTTTAATTTTAAATGTTTGTTTTAAAGTGTTTTTGCATGTTCTATGAGGTATTTCAATTCATTGACTTAGCAATTAGATATGTTACCATCGATTTTTTTAATATCTTTGTGTGTATCTTTATCATACAATATGTCTAATTTTCTTAAAGCTTTACCTCTGATTTCATTATTGTACAAACAAATTAAAAATCCAGTGTAGTATAAGTTTTACATTACTAGCATTATGTCATATTACATTACTTCAATTTATCATAATTCATCATTAATATATATATATATATATATTATTAAAAATTTCATTTATTATTTATTTATCTTTTGTGTAGTTCATAGTTCTTTCATTCATTGCCTAATACAGAAAAAATAACCATTGTTCGGCTACATCAATGAGCTATAAAATATTAAAACTTCATCTTAATATTTTAAGATATTTTATTTTGTATTCTTTTGGTATATTTTATAGGAAGTTTTATCTTTAACGTTTTTTAATCATTTTCCACCTTTTATGAGTCAATTCTAGATTTAGCTTTTTAGGATTTTTCACTCAAAATCCTTATTTTGTTTAGATGCAACTTCACCATATAATTTATCTCATTTTTGTAGCTCTTCTAGAATTATTTTGTTATAGTTCTACCAAAATGTATTTCTCTTCTCATGTGTTGTTTAAATCCATTTCAGTAAGTTATATTAATATGCTTCAAATTTTCTTATTTTAGATTTAATATAAATCTAATTAATTCGAAAATATTAATTTATAATTTCTTGTGTTTGCTTAATTTTGTAATTCATTGTATTTTATAATGTTGTCTAATGGACAAAGAACAAATGTGGTGTTAGCTACCTAAATATTCTTTATCCCATTAAATGTTCATTTTTATATCCTTATTTATTTTCTTTGGTAAGCAATTTTTCATTTTTTATGAGACATTTCTTTTGTACCTTATTTGATCATCATGTATATTACACACAGTCTCCTTATTATCTCATAATGCATCTTTCTTATATAATTTATCTCTTTCTTTAAAATTTATTTTCTTTGAAATAGTTATATTAAAACGAAATTTTGATTCTCCTCCTGTGTGACATTTACATCGATTTAAGTTTTCTATATTACATTTTTTCAACATGCCTCAACTTTCTTAAGGTATTTTTACTTAATTTTAAAATAAAACTTTGTTATTATCTATGACTAATGTTTTCGGTTTTTCTCATTTATTCCAAAAAATATCTAATGCACATAAAACAAATGTCAATAGACTGTATTCAAAGTGGTTAATCAAAGTAAACATTTGTTTTCATATATTAAAAAAAAATACATTTCTAATGTTTTTGCATGTTTTAATTTCTAAAAAGACTCTAATTCTCCTTCTATGTGACCTTCATACATTACTTTTATTTAATTATATTACTTTGCTTCAATTTTCTTATTTCAGCAACAAAATACATCTACTTACTTCAAAAATATGTTTTTTTTTATAATGTATGCTTATTAATTAAGTAATTTGTTGTATTTCTAAACAAGGTTCCACTTAGTTGAAATGCACATGAATGGTCTTGCCTTGACATTCATTATTGGGTTAAATATTCATTTAAATTATTTTTAATTACTTTATATCATAGGTTTTGACAAGTTTATTAAACATTTAGACTTGTAAATGATTTTTTAATCATGGATGTTACACTTGATCTTCTTCAAATCTTGGAAATCAATTTTTCCATAAAATTAATCTCATTTTTTGAAACTAGTTTTTCATATAATTATATTACTTTGTAAATTTAAATATCCTATAGTGTGAAATTTACATCACATAAATTTAGTTACATTACTCTGATTCAATTTATCTCATTTTAATTTAATACATTATTTTTTAATATTAATATGATTAATTTCTTATTTTTATACATATTTTTTTTTCTAACTTATTGTAATTTTAAACAAGATTCGACTGAGTTTAAAAACATCATTGGACTCAACTAGATCAACACATTATAATTAAATATTTATTTTTAATATTTTTAAAATTTTTTTATTTTCGCTGATTTAATAAGAACTATGAGAAATTTGGATTCATATATATTTTCACTATCGTCGATGGTACACTAAAAGTTTTTAGTATCTTGAATTTTAGTTTTTGAATGAATGATTTTTCATTTTTAAAATTTTTTTTATTTTGTTATGCCACATTTAGAATAAAATTCTCATCTTTTGTGACATATCTAGAGGAGTTCTTTTTATAAATACACCTTTCATAGTTTCAAATATTTTGCTTTCTTGTGATTTTTAATTCTTTATTAGATGTTTTGATCAGTAACTAACTTTTTTTTATCAAAGATGTTATAGTCAATCTCCTCAATGTCTTCGAATGTAGTTGCTCATGTAATTTATTATTTTTCATAAATTTTTTCAATTTGATTTTGTTATTGTATTATAAAACCCTAGTTCTTTTGTCTTATGAGCTTTAGATCGCTTTGACTTCGTTGGATTATATAACTTGAGCTAATCTCTTTTCAACATTATATAGTTGCTAAACTTAAAAATAATAATTCATTATTGTTTATGCTTATTTACATTTGTAATTCACAGTAATTTCAAGAGAGTTTGGATTGACAGATTTTAAATCAAATTTAAATTTGTGAGATGTTATGCACGATCTCTTAAGTAACTTGGAATGGATCTTTTTGATGAAAATTATCTTATTTGTTCAAACATTTTACTTTTATTTGGTTAAATTATTATGTAACTATAACTTTTCTTCAACATCACATTTATATATCTATTATTTTATCATATAAATTTTTTTTAATTTACCTCATTTTAGATTTATAATATATTTACCTAACATTGAAATAATAATTTTTTATTAGTTATGATTATGTAATTTGATAAATCATAAGAATTCAAAAATAGGTCTAATCAAGAATAAACAAATGTAGCAAGACTCATGTTAAGTAGCTGTCTAGAGCTAAACATTTAATTTTTATATTTTCTAATATTTATTTTTTATTATTGTGGTAGACTTTATGAGACATTTTGATTTATACCTCATTCAATGACATATTATGTTAGCAATTGATCTCCTTTATATTTAGGAAAGTAACTATCCTAAAAACTTTAACTAATTTCTTCAAAATTTTTCAATTGATTTGGTTCTATTATATTTTTTTAATTTATCTCATTTCAAGTATAATATTCTTTATTTAATTTTATTAGTACTGTTGTTCATACTTATTTATTCTTGTAATTCCTAGAAATTCGAAATGGGCTTTACTAAAGATGACACAAAATTTATCAGACTCACCCTCACAAGCACTATTTAACTATACATTAATTTTTATAAAATTAACTATATTATTTTTTTTAGCACTTTTGGATTATACATTTTCATTGATGCATGAGTTTGATTATCAAGCATGGCAAACTCGACTTCCTTCGTTTCATTGAATGCAATTTTTTAATACAATTTTTCTTGTTTCCACAAATTTTTCTCTTTGATTTTAACGTACTACTAGACACCTTTAAAGTTTCTTTCATCTCACATTTGTATAGCTTTAATTTCAATATTTTACATTACTTTTATTATTTTATTTTAACTTTAATATATGTCATCATAATATTCAAATAATAATTTATTGTTTTTTATGTTTATTTAATTATATTATTCATAACAATTCCTAGCATATTTCGATGGAGACATAACAATCATCATTGCATTTATCTTGATAAGTCCTATCAAACAAATATTACTTTTTATAATTTTAAATATTTTTTTTAACGGATTTTGGCATATTTCATGAGTCATTCCAATTCATGATTTAGCAAGCAAAGATGTTATACTTCATCTCCTAAATATCATTAAGTGCATCAATACTACACAATTTAGTTAATTTCTACAAATATTTCTCTTTGATATGGTTATATCACAAAAAAACAAAAGTTCTTTTGTAATTCAACCTTTACATTTCTATGGTTTTGTTATATTATATTTCTTCAACTTATCCTCAATTGACAAACATATATATCTAGGTAATATTAAGATAATAATTTATAATTAAATGTTTCTTCAATTTTGTAATCAATAAGATTTCCGAATGAGGTCTATTAGAGATGAATAAACATTGGTGGCCTCTTTTGGATGGGCTATACTAAATTAAATATTTATTTTTATTTTTGTAATTGATTTATTTTTTATGGTTTCAGCATGTTTCATAAAAGTTTTTTTATAACAACTTTTATGATCAATGGTAATACATTCCATTTCCTTCATATCTTGAAACGTAACTTTGTTATGAAAGTATTCTTATTTGTTTTAACTTTTAACTTCAACTTTGTTAAATTACTAAAAAACTATTGTTCCATGTGCACTTTACATTGCTTTAATTTTGTTATACTTGATTGTTTTAATTTTTCTTAATTTAGCTTTAATATATCTTTACTTCATATTTAAAAATCAATTTGTTGTTATTTTTGGTTAATTTCTTTTCAAATTCATACTAATTCCGAATGAGATGCATTGGAGACAAACGACATTAAACTCATCTTAAGGAGCTTTTTCAAAAAAAATATTTATTTTTAGATTTCTAATTATTTTTCCATTTTAGTGTCTTGTACTATTTTTTAGAAATTTTGCTTCATTCTTGATTTGAAGATTGAGAACCTTCTAGTACATCTTTTTATAATCATTGAGTGTAGCTTTACCATATAATTTAAATGATTTATACAAATCTTTCACAACGACATTCTAATTTTATCACTAAATTATAATTCTCATCTCATGTGGCATTTACATCACTTTCATTTAGTTATATTAAATTTCTTTAAAAAAATTATAATTATTTTTGTTTATTTAAATTTGTGATTTTTTTTTTTCAAACGACGTTTGACGGGTCTAAAACAAATGTTGTTGGAGAAGTCATAATGAGCTCTATAAAGTTTTATAATAATTTTTGCAAACTTAATTATGTTTTTTGGTACACCGTTTTCACTTTTTATGTGATATTTATTTTGTACAAGATTTGTTGATCATGGATGTTGTACTCGATCTCCATAATTCTTGGAATACAATTTTTTAATAAAATTTATCACATTTTTTAAAAAGTTTTTCTCTCAGATAACATTTACAGGACTGTCATCTTATTATATTATATATCTTCAATTTATTGAATTTTTCCTTTAAGATATATTTACTAAATAATAAAATATTATTTTATAATTATTATTTATTTTTAATTTCTTCTTTTTTACTTTGTAATTAGAAATAAAATGTCATGCAAATGAAAAACCTATTGTAGGACTCTTTTTGAAGAGCTCTTTCTATGTAAAACTTAATTTTAATTTTTTTAAATATTCATTTTTCCCATGTTTTTGGATGTTTGAATTTTTTGAGCACTTTGTGGGGTAATTTATCTCACTTTTTGTACTTTTCTTTAAATTTGACATTTTAGAAAGTTGCTTTAAATCACTTCTCATGTTATATTTGTAATACCTTTATTTTGTTATATTATATTACTTCAATTTTTCTCTTTTCAAATTTGATAAATGTTTACTTAAAGTAAAAAAAAAAATTTAATATTATTTGTGCTTATTTTGTTTAGAGGTTCATATAATTCTTATTTTGGTCTGTTGGACACAAAATGAAAATTATTTGACAGCATCTAAGAAGAACTATCTACTAAAAAAAGACATTTTAAACTTTTTTTAATATTGTATTTTATTTGAAGTTATCACACGTTAGGGGACATTTTGATTTATATTTATTTCAGGATTGATGATATCACTTGTGATCCCCTATGTATCTTTGAATGTAGTTTTCTCATAAATTTTTTTTCATTTTCTTCATTTTGATTTTATCATATTAAATTACATCAATTATTGTATTTTAGTTTTAATATATATCCACTTCATGAAAAAATAATACTTTATTATTATTTATTTATTTTTATTTATTAATTAATAATATTTCAAAAAAAATTTCTTGGAAGAGAAATATCATAGGTCTCACATTGACATTTTTTCCCATTTAAATATATATTTTACTATCTTTAATTATTTTGTTTTGTAGAGTTTTAGCTACCATACGAAACATTTAAATTTATACTTGATTTTATCATTAAGAATGTTATACTCAATCTCCTTAATATCTTAGAATGTCTTTTTGTCATACCACTTAGTTCATTCTTCGAAACTTTTTGCTTTTACTTTTTCTAATTACTACATAACTCTAAATCTTCTCTCATGTAACTTTGACATTGCTTTGATTTTGTTTTATAACATTTCTTAAATCTATCAAATTTTTGTTTTGATAAGTATACACACAAATTGAAATAATAATTATTAATTGTTTATGATTAATTACTTTGAAAATTTATAATAATTTGAAATGAATTCTAATGGTGATAATACAAATATTATTGGACTTATCCAAAAATGCTCCATTAAATTGAATATTAATTTTTATATATTTTAAATACTTTATTGTTTTTTATTTTAATAAGTCTTAAGGGACATTTCATTTCATAGTTTGTTTGATGATCGAGTATAATATCCTCGATATCCATATAATCTGGGAATGCATCTTTTCAATGCAAGTTTTCTTTTTTTTTTTTAATTTTTTTTATTAATTTCGTTATATTACAGCAAATCTCTAATTCTCGTCTCTTATGACATTTATGTTGTTTTGTTTTTGTTGTATTATATTTTTTCAATTTTTCTAATCATGGTTTTATGGTTTATTTATTTAATATTTAATTAATTATTTATGATTATTTATTTTTAATTTATTTTCTATTGCATAATAATTGTGCACAATTTTTTATTGAGATGAGACAAACATGATTAAACTTTCTTGATGAGCTCTATCAATTTAAATGTTCATTTTTATGTTCTAAACTTTTTAATTTTTATGTATTTTGGGATTCTTTAAGAGATATTTTCGTTAGTACTTGAATTTATAATTGAGGTATTAACTCAATCTCCTTACTAACATTTAGTGTTTTTTTTATTTGATTTGGCTATATAACCATGAAACAATAATTCTCATTTTTGTTGTATTACATTAATATGTATATGGTTCAACTTCAATATATTTCAACTTAATATTAAAATAATATTTATTGTTTTTTTTTTTGTTAGTTTTAAAATTCATAGTACTTCTTAGCAATGTTCGTTAGGATGAAGCAATTGTTATTTGTCTCAACTTGACAAGCCTTGCAATTAAAATTCATTTTTATATTTTTAAGTACTTCAATTAAAAAGAATAAAATTTTCCTGTATAATTTATCTCATTATTTTAATTTTTTTACTCAATTATTTATATTACTATTAACTATAATTCTTCTCTCGTGCAACAATTGTATCACTTGAATTGTATAATGTTAAATTGCTTCAATTTTTTTAATTTAAAAAATAGTATATATTAACTTAATATTAAATTAATTATTTATTATTATTTAGGTTTAATTAACTTATTAATTCTTAGTAATTTCAAACTTGATTGAATGTAAACAAAACAAAGATCTTGGACTCATCTTCAAGTGCTCTATCAAATTAAATATTCATTTTTCTATTTTTTTTATTATTTTTTGTTGAAATTTTGCATAATTTATGAGACATTTTGACTCATATATGGATTGATATTTTATAGTGTTACACTTGATATCCTTAGTTTCTTGGATTACAACTTTTCACTTCAAGTTATTATTGTTTATGCTCATTTGTTTTATTAGTTCATAGAATAAACAATGAGGTTCGATGGAGGTGAAACATACATCATTTGTCTTATCTCAACTAGCTCTATCTAATTAAATATTCATTTTTATTTTTTAAAATATTTTCTTTTCTATGGTTTTGTCTACTTTATGAGATATTTTGATTCATAATTACTGAGCCCTAATCACTTTAGTTTTTGGAATGCAATGGTTCAAAAAAATGCATACCATTTATTCAAATTTTTCATTTCAATTTGACCTTATTATTATATATCTCTAAATTCCCTATCATGTAACCATTCTACCACGATAAGTTTGTTATATTATATTTCCTTGATTTGCCTTATTTCAAATTTTATATATATTTTTTTTATGTTAAAATAATAAATAATTAGTGTTCATTCTTATTTAGATTTATAACTCGTAGTAATTCCAATTGATTTTTTATGAAGATCAAAAGGGTGTTATTTGATTCACCTTTATGAGTATACTATTAAATATTCCTTTTTTAAAAAAAATAAAATTTTTTAGGTTTTGGCATATTTTTCGAGGCATTTTAATTCATACCAAATTTGATGATCTACAATGTCACGTTTAATCGATTTAGTATCTTGGAATGCTATTTTCCAACATAATTTATATCATTTTTTGGAATTTCTTGCTTTCATTTGATTGTTTAACTATGAAACTCTAATTCTAATTTATTTAACCTTTACATTACTTTTATTTTGTTCAATAATTATTTCAATTTATCTCATCTTAGCTTAAAATCCATTTAATTAATATTAAGATAAACTTTATAATTCCTTTTTCGATTTTTTTAATAATTAATAATTATTCAAAATCTTTTTTTACAAAAGCGAAAAAAACATTGCTACGTACATCTCGATCGGCTCTATCTTATTAAATATTCAATTTTAAATATTTCAATATGTTATTATGAAGCACTTGACACATTTTCCTATGAAGTTTGATTTATTTTAATGATTAAAGATGTTACACTCAATCTCCTTAGTATATTGTAATGTAATGTTCCCATTCAATTTACCCATTATTTCATAATCTCCTATTTGATTTTGTTATATCACTATTTATCACCTACTATCTTCTTTTGTGACTAGTGAATTTCTTTGATTTTGTTATATTACATTGCTTTAATTTGTCTCATTTTTTTTATTATACAGATTTTCATAATATTAAATTATTAAATTTTTGTTATTTATGCTTAGGCAAAAAAAATTTATTATCTTTTTTGGTTATCAACTTTTGGAATTCGTTGTAATTCAAAAATAAGGTCTACTAAAGGTGAATTATGCTTTGTTAAATATACAAATTATAAAATTTTTTAAACTTTATGTCAATCACGATCTTCTTAGTGTCTTGGAATGTAACTTTAATATACAAATTATAAAATTTCTTTAAATTTTTTAATTTTTTATAGATATGTTACTCTACATGTCTAAATCTCTTATTATGTCACCTTCACATCAATATTATTTAGTTATATAACATTATTTCAATTTATCTAATTTGAAATTTTTAAAATATTTTCCAATTTTAAAAGAATAATTTATTATTATTTATGTTTATTTAAATCTTTCATTCACTATAAAATAATAAGGTTTGATCTAGACTAAATAAACATCGTTTGACTCGTCTCGATGAGCATTATCCAGTTTAATATTTATTTTTTCATTCTTCAAAACTTTATTTTCAAAGATTATAACACAATTTACAACATATTTTGATTCAAAACTAATTTGATGATTAATGGTTTTAAGCTCAATGTCCTCTGTATCTTGGAATGCATCTTTTTAATACAATTGATCATGTTTGTTAAATTTTTGGAGCTTGATTTTCTTATGTTACATTAATTTTCTGTCTCATTTCGTATTTAACATATATTTACTTTGTAGTAAAATAATAATATAATATTGTTTCTATTTAAATTCATTGATAATTTATAATAATCCTAAATGAGATGCAATCTAGAGAAAAAGGTTGTTATTAGACAAGTCTCAATATCCCTAATCTAAATAAATAATTGTTTTCATTTATTTAAATATTATATTTTCTAAGGTTTTAGCATTCATTATAAGATTTTATCATTCACAAACCTTAGTATCTTGTTATATAACTCTTTAGTACAATTCACCTTATTTCTTCAAGGTTTTTATCTTCATTTTATTGTATTGTTACTTTACTCTAACTCTCTACATGTGTTACCTTTTCATAAAATTTATTTTCTTATATTACATTGCTTGAATTTAACTTATTGATGCTTTAATATTAAAATAAGAATTTATTTTTATTTTTTCTTTCTTAATTTTTCAAATTGTAATAATTTTGAATGACGTTTGATCAAGATCAAATTAAATTTTTTTGACTCTTCTTAATGAGCTCCATTAAACTAAATATTTGTTTCTGAAGTTTTGAATATTTCATTTTCTTTTGTTTTGGAATATTTTGTTAGCCATTTTGGTTCTTTATTGATTTAACATTCAAGGATAATATACATTAACTTTGTATTTTCATGAAATGTTGTTTTGTTATACAATTTATCTCGTTTATTTAAATTGTTTACTTCAATTTGATTATATTACTATAAAACTCAAACTTTTTTCTTATATCACATTTACGTTTCTTTCATTTGGTTAAATATACAGTTTCAATTTGTCTTGTTTTAGTTTTAATATATAATTACTCAGTATTCAAAAATAAAATTATTATTATTTATTAATAATTACTTTATTAATTTATATTAATTCCAATCTAGCTCTCATTGAGATGAAGCCAATGTATTTGCACTTGCCTCTTTGAGATCTATATAATTTTTATTCATTTCAACATTTTTTAATGTTATTTTTTTGGGGTCTTTGTTTGACTTACTAGACTTTTGCATTCATGCATGAAATGATAATCCAGGATATTATGCTGCATTCTGTTAGAAACTTATAATGCAACTTTCTTGTATAATTTATCACATCTTTCCAAATATTTCTCTTTATGTTTGTTATATTACTGTCACTCTAAATGTCTAGTAGTGGCACATTTAGATTTCTTCGATTAAGTCGAAACAAATGTTGGAAATTTCTCGAATCACTCAATCAAATTAAATGTACATATTTTATTATTCAATATTTTATTTTAATTAGTTTTGTCATGCTTTGCTAAACGTTTCTATACATACATGACTTGACATTTATGATTGTTAGTCTCAATCTCTTTTTTATTTTAGAATCCAACTTTTTATTTCATTTTTTCTTATTTTGTCCTATTTTTTCCCTTAAATTAGTTATGTTACATTTCTTCAATTTATATAATTTTTTCTTGAATTCATATTACCTTATATTAATATTATTAATTTATTATTATTTATGTTTATTTAATTTTGTAATTAACGATAAATCAAAATGTAGTTTGATCAAGACTATGAGAATGTTGTTCGACCAATCTTAACTTGTTTTCATTTTATTATATTATATTGCTTCACTTTAACACATTTTAACTTTAATATGTAGTTAATTTTAAAATAGTTTTTTGTTTTGTATGCTATATTATTATTGAACTTGTCATCATTCCTAATGAACTTTAACGAAGATAATAAAATACTCATATGATTAATGTCCAAGAGATCCATCCAATTAAATACTCATTTCTATATTTCTAAAAAGAAATTCCAAACTTTTGGCATGCATTTTTAGGCATTTTGAATCATAGATTTTTAGCATTTAAAATTATTAAACTCAATGTCATTATTATCTTGTAGTGCAAATTTCTTATGTAATTATTATCATTTCTTGAAATGTTTTTAATATATTTGGTTATATTAGAATGAAAAAAACTTCTATATCCATGTGACATTTACAATACTACACATGATCTATTTGTTATCCTGGAATGCAACAAGGCTATATAATTTATCTAAATTTTTTACTTTTACTATGTTATGCTCTAATGAAGCTCAAGTTTTCCTTATATATGACATTACATCATTTTCATTTGACTATAATATATTGTTTTAATTTATCCCATTTTAGCTTTACAATAAATTTACATAAAATTTAAAAATACTTTAATTTTACTTAAGCCTGCTTACTTTGGCATTTTGTAATATTTCTAAAAGAAGTCTAATAAAGACAAAACAAACTCCACTAATCTCAACGAGCTCTAATCAATTAAAAATTCTTTATCTTATTTTTAGTTTTTATATATATTTATCCTATATTAAAGCAACTATTTGTTTTTATATAATGCACTCAACATTAAAAATTTGTAATATTTATAAATGATGTTGGATTGAGAGAAAGAAAAATTTATTGAAGCTTTTCCACAAGGTTTTTGAAATAAACTATTCTTTCATATATACTTAAGTATTTTAGTCTCTAAAATTTTGGCATACTTTAGAACATATTTCAATTCATAGATCAACTTATTAATCTTTTGCAACACTCTGACATAATTTATTTCATTTCCTGAAATAATTTTGTTTGATATTGTTGCATTAATATGTTCTCCAACTCTCTTATGGTGTGACCTTTACATTGTAGTTATTTTGGTTAGATTATGTTTGTTTAATTTTGTTATACCTGGTAAAATATTATAGGTTTAATCTTCAATAATTCGAATTGTGGCTGGGATGATTTCAGATCGACAGTAGGATGAGCCAGGAGCTCAATTGGAGGCTATTGGAATTTCTGAAATTTTCTGGGAATTTTTCAGAGCACCGAGGAATTTTTATGTAATTTTCCCAGTTTAATTGGATTTTTGGAAATTCAAAAATCTATTTAAATCGGTCCATTAGACCGGAATTTGGTTTTTACCGCGCGTGAACCGGACCGGAGCGGTTCAGCGAAGGCGGGGGTGGTTCGCCGAGTACGTTTGCGCGTGCGTTTGGATAAGCCGCGGATAAGCGGATCGGACGGACGAGAACAGCGGTGGAGATTAACCGGCTGATCGGGGTTAAGAGGAGTTATTAGAAGGTGAACCGGCGCTTAATGGATTCTTAACGGGTTATTACCGGTTTAAGCGGGGTATTTAACCGAAACTGTTCGGCTGTTAGGGTTTCGAGCGGTGGCCGGAGACGAAGTGTTCGCGGCGAACGGCGATACTTTCCGGCAGCCTTTCAAGGGGCTTTTTGTACCTGGAGGTTCACGGGACCGAGGAGAATCGATTGGTACCGGTTTCGTTCATCGAGGGGCTGCGGTTGATCGCGTGCGGGCTTCACCGTCGCCGGCGACGAGCAAAGATAGGAAATTCAGTCTAAATTAATTAATTAGCAAATTAAAAATATGGATTATTTTGTAATTAGCTACTTGAGCATGCAGATAAGGTTTTTTTTGTAATTGATTAATGCAAATTATTGATTTTAGTAGGAAATTCGGTTTTAAATTTGTTAATTAGTAGAAATTAAAAGCATGGAATATTTTGCTTAATGAAATAAAGCATGTGGATGAAAAATTGGACTTAGTTGAATGCTAATTTGCGTCTTTTACAATTTTTGGATTTCTGGAAAATTTCTATTTCGCCGGAAAATTTAGTTAGGTAGGAAATTCAGATTTAAATTAGTTATTTAGCAAATTAAAAATATGGATTATTTTGCAAATAGCTACCGGAGGATGCGGATAGTGGTTTTTCTGAAATTGATTAATGCAAATTATTGATTTTAGCATTTTAGGGTTTTCGGAAAAAATTACACCGCCGAATTTGGAAATTTTACCGAGCAACTGTTGATTCGATTATGTGCTTAATCATGTTAAGATAGTATCAAATGCTGAAATTTGTTTTATTTCACAGAATTGTTAAAATGAGAATTGGATGAAACTTCGGTGGAAATTTTGATTTGAATCTTAGATATTAGTGACATTATTGACAAATTAGGATAGTACGAACATCGGATGTTACTTCTCTTTGATCTCGGTCGCCGGAAATCGACGGGGAAAACGAAATTTTCCGGAGGAATCGTCGGCTAGGGTTTCGCGGGCGCCGGGCGGAGGAAGGAGATGGATTAGATTAATTTTGGTTTAGTTAATTAAGTAATTGTAATTATTCAAATATTAATAATAATTAAATACTAAACGTCGGCTGGAAAATTTGATTAAATGTTCGGCCGGTGGGTTCGCGGTTCAGCGCGAGGATTCCGAACCGGCAGCGAAAACCGGTTCAGCGGGATTCGGGCGGACGAACGGGCGGAGGAAAAATTTAATTCGGAAATTAATCCGAATTTTCGGGAAAAGGATATATGTGGAATTTAAAATTTAAATTCGGAAATTTATTCCGAATTTCGGAAAAATGGATAAGGGCAGAAATTGATATTGGAAATTAAAATTTCCTGAAGTGAGAAAAAGGTGATTTTTGGAAATCACGTAGCCAGTTGAAATTGACTGTTGGAAATTATCCATAAATTCAGTGCAGCTGGATTAGTTGGAAGGAAGTGTGACACTTGGGTAAGTGCTACCAGAATAGTCAGAATTTTGGTACAGTTTGTGTTGCTTGGATGGCAATGGCATGATTTGAGTCAGTTTACTCAGTGTTGGCATATTTCACGGATTGGCATATTGGATCGGACTACTATAGACCCTATATGATGTTTTAGGGTAGTTGTGGTAGGTAACTGTGCGGTTCAGACTTAACTTTCACAGTATACATGTGGACTGGTATGCGCCTTGTTGTATCTGGACACATGTTGCCGAATCTTTGAGTTAAAGCTTGGCAATGACTGTAGAGGCGTGGCTTCTATGGAAATTGTTGGGAGAGGACTTCTTGGGACGGTGGCTGAGTCGATCTCTTCTGGTCCACGAGTGTAGGCCTGCGCGCCTGAGAGTGGCATCGGTAGGGGTAACTCGCCGTGGCTAGCCAAGTGTGTAGGCCTACGTGCCTGAGGGTTGCAGGGGTGTCTCACGTTGGCTAGAGATCTATGTGACTGGTTTGTCTATAGTCTCCAGAAGATTGATTGACGAGAGACGCTGCGGTGTCGGGTGCTAGGCGTTGTGATGCGTGCGCAGAGATGGGCGTGTCCCGCTGGCATGCTTTGCCTAGGCGCCATGCGTGCGCAGAGATGGGCGTGTCCCGCTGGCATGCTACCTGGGAGCACAGAGGAGAGCTACTCTGTTGTGACTGGGGGTGACTGTGGTTGGTCGGAGTCTGGAACTGAGAGTGCCTTTCCACCCTACATTGTTATGCTGTATTCCTATACTCTTGCTATTATCCTTCTCTTGCATGTGAGTTTTTACTAGCTGTCTTTCCTACTGGGCGTAGCTCATTCCTTTTTTATCTATATTTTTCCAATGGCTCAGCAGACTTGACGCCACCCAGCTTTAGGTGGGATCGTGATCAGTAGGCTAGTGGAGGAGATCTGATCTGTGATTTTTTGAGACATTCTGGTTAGTTGATTGTTGCTGTTGGATGTATTCAGTGAGACTATTATTCTTATGTCTTGTATTATGTGAGGGTGATTCTGACTTATGTATCTAGTTGAATGATATTGTATTTGTTGGACTTGGATCTTATTCTTGTGATGTGATGTAGTTTCCATTCACTGTTTTACTTTATTGTCTTGGTGGTATAGTGTGTGGAGTGCCATATTTTATCTGAGAATGTTATGTATTTTATTTTTGATGGTGAGGACATTACATGACTATGGAACTTAACCGTGGGGGTTCAGACTTCTATCAGACCGGTTCTCCTACTGGTATGGGTTAGGAGTATTGGGTCTAGTAGGAGTAACATTGCGCGAGTTCATCAGTTAATTCAGGAGTCATGAACCTGATTTGACGGTGTACCCGGGAGATGGGATCCACATTATTAAGGAAAGTAGGTGTGTAATGATGTGTTATATCCTATGTTTTTCGTAGGCTACTCAGGTTGGTATGGGACGATCTGAGCTGTCTATATGTTAAAAAAAAAAAAAAAAAAAATATATTCCAAAAATCAGCCTAGGAAAAAATGGGGTGTAACAAATTTTTCGCCATTTTGTTAGATATTAAAAAAAAAATTTTTATGTTATCTTATTATTCTATTTCATAATAATTCCATATGAGGCCCAATAAAGATGGACAAAAACCTTTGGGGGTTATCTTGATATGGCATTCAAGCATTCACAAATGATCCCTTTAGTATCATAGAAAACAATGTTCTTATATAATTTATCTCATTTTCTTTAATTTCTCCATTTGTTTTGGTTATAGTACTGTGTTACTCCAAATCTACAATTATGTGATCTTTACATCACTTTGAATTAATAATATAACATTTGTTCAATTTATGTCAATTTAGATTTGTTGTATATTTACTTAATATTAAAGTGATATTTAAATATGATTTATTATTGTTTAATTTATTAATTAACTATATTATCAAACGAGGATCCATTGAGAAAAAACAAATATTATTAGACTTAATAAAAATTATAATAAATCTTTATAGTTATTTATGCTTTTTTTACTTCGATAAGTTAGGATAATCCCAAAGGAGGCTTGATCAACATTATAGACACTTCACTGGGCTCAACTATAAAAGCTATATCTCCCAAAATATTCCTTTATATGATTTTGAATATTTTATTATGTTATATTTTTACATGTTTCATTGGGCTCTTGTTTGTATCGTGTAATGTAACTTTTAAACACAAATATCTTCTTATGTGACCTCCAAATCTGTTCGACTTGGGTATATTATATTGTTTTAATTTAAGTTATTCAACTTTTATATATATTTACCTATTATTTAAAAATATTTTTATTATTATTTGTGCTTATTTATGCAATTAATAGTAACTCCAAACTAGGTCCAAGTGAGAGCCAATAATAGTCATTGGTCATGACTCAAAAAGCTAATCAAATTTAATATTTCATTTCTATATTTTGAAATATTTTATTTTCTAAGGTTTTGGCATGCTTCATAGGTCATTTTTAATTGCATTTGATTTAAATATTGTGGCTGTTACACACATTCCCCTTAGTACCTTGCAATATAACTTTTTCTCACAATTGATGTCATTTTTTTTTAAATTTTTTTTTAATTTTGTTATATTCCTAGGTATCTCAAAATCTTGAATTGTTTGACCTTTACATAATTTTTATTTTTTATATTATGTTACTTCAAATAAAAAGATTTTTGCTTTACTATATAGATACTTAATATTAAAATAATAGTTTACTATTATTTAGGCATATTTGAATTTCTAATTTATTGTAACTACAAATGAGGTTCTCGATCAAAATGAAGCAAAATTCGTTGGTCTCATCCCTTAGAGCAATATTTAATTAAACATTCAATTTTAAATTGTTAAATATTTTATTTTTTAACATTTTTGCATACATTATGAGTCCTTTTGGTTCCTACCTAATTTTATCATCATTGATGTTACACTTCAAGTCCTTAGTATCGTAGAATGCAAGTTTTGAATAAACTGTCTCATTTATTAAAAATTTTCATTTTTATTATGTTGTAATGTCCCTATAAATCTACTCTCATGTGACATTAACATCACTTTAATTTTGTTACATTACATTGCTTTAATTTATGTCATTATAGCTAAAATATATAATTACTTAATATAAAAACACTAAACTATTATTGTTTATGTAATTTAATATTTTTAATTAGCAAAGCAAAAAGTCCAAACAGGGCTAGATTAACATGAAACAAACTTCATTGGTCTTATCTCACTTAGATATATTTTTTTAATATTCATTTTTATTTTTTAGAATTTTATATTCTCTAGTGTGAGGGAATAATTTACAATGCATTTTAATTCACTTTAATTATATATTTATTATTAATTTAATAAATATAAAAAATAATATTTTTCTATTATTTATGCGTAGTTACTTTTGTAATTCATAACAATCTCAAATTAACTCAAATTAAGAAATTTTGCTATACTCATCTTGATGAGTTTCGTCAAACTAAATACCTTTTTTTATTTTTTAATTACTTTATTTTATAACAAGTTTTTTGGTTTAGGAGATATTTTGATTCATAACTTAATGGTTCATCAAGGTTGTTATGGTTGACCACCATTATATATTAGAATTCAACTTTCCTATGAACTTTATTATTTCTTCAAATTTATTACTTTGATTTGATTGTATGGCTATGCAACAATAATTCTCCTCTTATGTAGTATTATATTTCTTTAGTTTAGGTAGAGCACATTTTTTTATTGAACTCATTTTAGCATTAATATATATTTACTTAATATGCAAATAATAACTTATTATTATTTATTATTGTTAACTTTCATAAATCATATTAATAAAAAATGTCGTCTAATCGATAAATATTAATTATTTATATTTAAAAAAGTTATTAGATTTTATTCTGATCTTTAATTTTATTATATTAAACATTTCAATTCAGTAACTTTTAGCTCTAATATATATTCACTTAATATTAAAATAATATATTTTTTTATTATTTATGATAATTTAATTTGTTAAATCATAGCAATTTGAAATGGGGTGTGATGGAGACAAGGCAAACGACACTGTGGATGTCTCAAATTTCTATATCTGAATCACCTTGATATCTTGGAAAGAAACATTCCCAAGTAATTTATCACTTTCTTCAAAAATTTTACATTTATTTTGTTATATTATATCGCTTCAATTTATCCCATTTCATCTTTAATAAAAATTACTTGATATTATTACAATTTGTGCATATTTTCTTTTTAATTCATGATAACGTCAAACGATGTCAGATCTAGACGACACAAGCATCATTAAACTCATCCACATAAGCACTATCTTCTCATCTATTAATTTTTCTATGTTTAATTTATTTTTTAATTTTTACTTCTTTGGAAAGATTTGTGTGTCAATAATATAATAAATGAATTGATCATCGAGGATATTATGCTTAATCTTCCTTCTAGCTTGTAATGAACTTCTCTCATGTAATTTTTCATATTTTTCAAATCTTTTAATTGATATGGTTATATTTCAATATAACTCTCAATATATTTTCATCCTACATTTAAATTTCTTTGAATTCGTTATTATGCATTGTTTCAATTTACCTTATTTACTCTTTAATAAATATTTACTTAGTATGGAAATAATAATTTTTTACTACGTATGTTTACCTAATTTTTTAATTCGTCGTAATTTCGAATCGGTTGTATTTGCGTTGAAACAAAAGTCATTACACTCAAGTCAAGACCTCTATCTAATTAAATATCTATTTTTGTATTTTTAAATTTTTTATATGATTTTTACATATTTTATGAGGCTTTTAGTTTCATAGCTAATTTGATCATCGAGGATATTAAGCTCAATCTTATTAATATGTTTTAGCATAGTTTTATTATACTATTTATCAAACTTTTTTAAAATCTTTTTCTTTTATTTAGTTATGTTATAATGCAAGTAAAGTTCTCCTCTTGTGACATCTCTTCATTGCTTTCACTTGGTTATGTTATATTTATTCAATTATTCTTTTTTTAGCTTTAATGTATGTCAAGTTAATATTAATATTAACTATTAAATATTTTATTTATTTTTGTCATCTTAGTATTTCTAAATGTGCTACGACGGACAGGGACAAAATGTTATTGCATTTGAGTTAATGAGCAACATAAAATTAAATATTCTTTATTAAATTTTTTAATTAATCTCTTTTGTATTACTTTTGCATGTCTTTTTAAACATTTTTTGTTCAATATTTTTTGATCAAGGATGTCACATCTGATCTGCTTAGTATCTTGGAGTACTAATTTTTCAAACAATTTATCTCATTTCTTTATATTTTTATTTTTTAAATTAGCTATATTACTTTGAAGCTTTAATTCTCATCCCTTGTGACCATTACATCAATCTTATTTGCTATTGTTATATTTTTTTTTACAATTTATCTCATTTTAGTTTTAAGCTATATTTGCTTAAAATTAAAATAATAACTCATTGTTATTTATGTTTACATTTTGGGATATTTCTCAATTGTTTTAAACATGGAAAGATGGAGGCAACTAAATGCGAATGGTCTCTTCTTGATAAGCTCTATCTATGTAAATATTTTGTAACACATGATGTTATGGTTGATCTCTATGTCATCATAGAGATCATTTTTATCTTATAATTTTTTATTATTTCTCCAAATAAATTTTTTTATTTGGTTATGCCATGAAACATTAATTCTCTTTTAATATCACCTAAACAACACACTGATTTAGTTATATTACACCACTTTATGTGTCTTATCTTAGCTTTAATCAAAATCTACTTAATGTTAAAAAAATATTTTATTATTATTTATTTTCTTTGGTTTTAGTGATTTAGACTATATTCAAAAACGTTTTATTTGAGAAAAGAAAAACATAAATATTCTTGCATCAAGAAGATTGATACATTTAAATATTAATATGTAAATTTTAAATTATTTTATTTATGAAATTTTGGCATGGTATTCGAAAAATTTTAAATCACACTTGATTTTATGATCGAGGGTATTGCACGCTGTCTCCTTAGTATCCTGAAATGAAATTTTCTTGTACAATTTATCAAATTTCCAGAAATATTTTGCTTTGAATTTTTTTTAATGCTATGTTGCTATAACTCTTCTCCCATGTGATCTTTAGTTCACTTTGATTTTTTTTTATTACATTATCTCAATTTATCTTATTTCAACTTTAACTTATATATACTTACTATTAAAATAGTAATGCTACATTTTTTTAATTACTTTGCAAAATAAAGATAGTTTTAATCTAGCTCTTTTCAAAATAGAACAAAAAATGCTAAAATTATTTGAATGAGTTATAACCAATTAAAGATTCATATTCTTTTTTTAAAATACTTATTTTGTAGTGTATTGGCATTCTTTGTGATATATTTTCATTTTTAGCTAATAAAATAATTTAGAATGTTACACTATATCTCCATTGTATCTTTTAGTGTTAATTTCTTCTAGAAATCATTTAATTTCTTATATGTATTTTATTGAATTAGTTATACTATTTTGTTTATATAAATCTCCTCTTTTGTTCCATATATAACACCATCATTTGCTCTTATTGCATTGCTTTAATTTAAGTCATTTCAAAGGTAATATATATTTAAATGATATTAAAAAAGCATTGTTTATAATTTGTTTGTTTGGTAATTTGTAGTAATTAAAAAAACAAATCAATGAAGATAAAAAGTGCATTACTGGGCTCATCTTGATTACCTTTATATAATTAAATACATATTGTTTTTATTTTTTAATATTTATTTTTTTTAGTTATTTAACTATTTAAGACGTATTTTGATTCATACCATTGTATCTTAGAATGTTGCTTTCTTATAATTTTTTTCTTAAATTTTCACACTTTAATTTTATAATTTTATTATGAAACTCTTGTTCGCTTTTCACGTTGCACATAAATCAATTTAATTTTGTTGTATTACATTACTTCAATTATTTTATTTCACCTTTAATATATATATACTCAATGGAGCATAAACATATGTTGTTGTTCCCACCTTAATGAGCCTATGCATTTAAATATTCATGTTCATATTTTTAATTAATTTATTTTTTAGGGCTTTGGCATGCTTTATGAGACATTTCACTTCATACTTTTTTTTGGGATTAAAGATGTCACAGTTATTCGACTTAATATCTTAAAATGCAATTTTATAATGGAATGTATCCAATTTTTTCCATTTTTTCTTTTTATTTCTTAGGGTTACTATGTTACTATAAGTCTTTTCTCATATGATCTTACAATGCTATGATCTCAATATATTACAAGGCCTTTGTTTATTGTATTTCAAGTTTAATTTATATTTACATAAAATTAAAACAATGATTCATCATTATTTATGATTATTAACTTTGGTATTGCCAAGTAATTCCAAATGAGGTTCGATGATAATGAAAGAAACATCATTACACTTAACTCAACTTATAATATTTTATTGTTAAATAATTTTGTATGTTATGTGATACATTTTCATTCTAATCAAGTTTCATAATCAAAGATATTATACTCGACCTCCTTAGTATATCTTTGAATGCATCTTTCTCTTAAACTTTATCTCATTTCTTTAAATTATTTTATTTGACTTATTTTTATTATTATGACACTCTAATTCTCCTCATGTGTGACCTTTAAATTACTTTCATTTTGTTATGCTACATTTCTTCAATTTTTCTTGTTTTAGGTTTACATATATTAACTAAATATTAAAATTATAGTTTGTTATAATTTGTGTTTGATTTCTTTGGTATTTATATTATTTCAAAAAATAGTTGTTATGGAGATGAAATATGCCTCCTTGTGCTCTTCTCGACAAACTTTATCTAACCAAATATTCATTTTTATATTTTAAGATATTTAATTTTGTAGTCTTTTGGAAAATTGTACGAGGTATTTTAATTTCTGCCTCATTTGATCATTGAGGAAGTTGAACTCATTCATCTTAATATCATGGAATGCATTTTTGGTGTATTCATTTCTAGAAATCTTACCCTTTGATTTGATTATATAAATATGAAACTCAAATACTCCTACCAAGTCACTAACACATCTCATTGATTGCGTTATATTATAAAGCATCAAGTATTTATTTTAGCTTTTAATATATATCTACTCAAAATTAATATATTAATTTATTTCTATTTCTTTTTTTAAAATTCTCAATGTTTTAGCTTTGATGAGCCTAATTTAATTAAATATTCGGATTTATATATTTTTAATTATTTAATTTAGTAGGGTTTTTTCATGCCATACTGAGGCTTTTCAATTTCTACTGCATTTTATGATGAAAGTTGTCACACTCGATCCTTTTAATAATATCATGGAATAAATTTTCTGATAAATTTAACCTTATTTCTTCAAATTTCTTCTTTTTTTAAATATTATATGTTACTCCAAATCTTTTATAATCTAAACTTTATAATGCTTTTATTTTATTATATTACATTGCCACAATTTATCTTATTTTAGCTTTAATACTTATTCACTAAGTATTGAATTAATTATTCATTTTTATTAATGTTTGGTACTTTGGGAACTTAAAATAATTCCAAAAAAGATTTGATTGCGTTGAAACATATAATATTGGACACATCTCAATCAGCTCTATCCATTTAAATATACCTTTTTAAGATTTTTTGATGTATTCCCAAGGAATGTAATATATATTATAGATATTTTGATTTATACTTAATTTTACAACTTTGGATATTACACTTATTCTCTTAAGTATCACAAAATGAAACATTTTCTTATAATGTATCACATTTCTTTAATTCATGAGCTTTGAATTAGTTATATTAATATGAAACTCTAATTCTCCTCTCATGTGACATTTATATCACATTGATTTGGTTATACTACATTTCTTTAATTTATATCATTTTTTCTTGAAGATATGTTAAGTAAATCTTAAAATACTAAGTTTTTATCATTTATGTTTAGTTTGATTGGTAATTCATCATTGTTTCAAACAATGTAAGATCAAGCAGAAACAAACATCATGAGACTCTTAAAGATGAGATCTATCCAAACAGATTAATTTTCCTATTGTTAAAAATATAACTTCCTTGTCTTTTTGCATAGTTTACAATGCATTTAATTCGTAAGTAATTTTATGAAATAGGATTTTGCACTCGATGTCTTTATTATCTTGGAATGCATCTTTATTGTACAATTTATCTCATTTTTTGAAACCTTATAGTTTTATTTTCTTATATTGTTATGAAACTCTAATTCTCCAACTTTATGACTTATAAAAAAATTTTATTTAATTATATTACATTGCATGAATTATTTTATTTTAACTTTAACATATGTCCACCTATTATTAAAATAATAATTTATTATTATTTATGATTATATACTTTAGTATATCCAAAACATTTTGTACGAGATTTGACGAGGATGAAAGTCATATTGTAGGTCGTGCCTTAATAAGATTTATCTAATTAAATACTACATTTTCGTTTTTTAATTATTTTATTTAGTAGAAGCTTCGCAAGCTTTTTGAGTCATTTTGTTTAATACTAGATTTTGTCATCGAAGGTATTACCCTCGATCTCCACAACATATTAGAATTTAATTTTCCCATATAATTTAATTTCTGTCGTAAAACATTTTGCATGGATTTTTTAAAGTATTATGTAATGATTCATTCTCTCACGTGACATTTATATATCTTTGATTTGGTTATATTACATTACACTCTATGTCATTATATTTTTAATATATATTTACTTAACATTGAAATTATAATTTTTTATTATTTATGTTTGACAAATTTTGAAATTCATTATAATTTGACTTATCTCAATAAACTCTATGTAATTAAGTGTTCATTTTTTTGATTAAACTTTTTATTTTCAAAGGGTTTTGTACGTGTAATGTGATTTTTTGAATGATATCTAAGTCCCCTTCGTATCTTGGAATGGAGCTCTCTCATAAAAGTTATCTCATTACTCATAGTTTATCTTATTTCCTCTCTCGTGTGATGTTTTTAAAACCTTAAATTGGTTATATTATATTGCATAAATTTATGTTATTTTAGGTTTAATAAATATTTACTTAATATTAAAAATCATTTACTTATTTTTTATGCATATTGTTTTTCTTATAAAAAATATTCAAAACAAGGTGAGGTGGAGATGAAATAAAGTAATGCAATATAAAATCGTTAACATTCATATCACTATTTTATTTGTCCAAAAAGACTATCTATTTGAGTGTTCATTCTTATATTTTGACATGTTTTATCTGGTATTTTGGTTCATACCTATTTTAACACTCTATGAAATGACACTTTGTCTCCCTAGCACCTGGGAATGCAACTCTCTCATAAAAGTCATCTCATTTCTTATAATTTATTTCATTTTTCCTCTCATGTGACCTTTGTAATGTTGTAGTTTGGTTACATTGCATTGCTTTAATTCATATCATTTTAGGTTCAATATATATTTACTTAATATTGACAAAAACTATATTTTTTTATGCTTATTTTATTTGGATTTTCATAGTTTTAAAAATGAGGTCAAAAGGAGTAAAAGTTAAAATTGTTAAGATTTGTCCAATGGAGACGAAACAAGCTTTATCCAATTAAATAATCTTTTTTATATATTTTTGGATATCATATCATTTTGGGATTTGTCAAACTTTGCCAGATATCTTCATTGTTGCTTAATTTGATGATTATGGGTGTTACACTTGATCAACTTAACATCTTAGATTACAACATTGTTATAAAATGTATTTCATTTCTTCAAAAACTGCATTTTAAATTTGTTATATTATTGTAAAATAATAATTCTCCTCTAAATTGACCAATAAATTACTATGATTTTTTTATGTTATATTACTTGAATTATGTTATCTCAAGTTTAACATATATACCTTTTTAATATTAAGATAAAAAAATTTTAACTTTTAGTTTTTTTGTCTTCCTAGCTCATAGTATTTTCAAAAAGGGTTCTCTAGCAAAGAGGCATATATTGTTAAAAATACCATAATGAGTTTTATCCATTTACATTTTTTTTTATAATTTTAGTTATTTTATTAATTATGGATTTCACACACTTTATGAAACACATCAATTTGTCTTTGGTTTTTTCATCTACAATAATATACTAAATCCTTTTCATGTTTGCTTTAAGATATCTTTACTTGGCATAAAAATATTAATTTCTTATTATTTATTTTTTTTATTACATAGGAAACTAATAATAATGCTATAAGAATTTTGATTAAGAGGTAACCAAATCATAAGACTTTTATCAACAAGCTATATCCATTAAGTACATAATTTTTTATTTTTTAAAATATTTTTTTTTAAATATATTTGACATGTTTTATGAGACATTTTTATTAGTTTTTTTATAATTGAGGTTATTTCCCTCAACTTCATAGTATTTTGGAATACTTTTCTTTCTTTTGATTAACTTTTTTCTATTTATACCGTTTCAAGTTTAAGATATCTTATAATTCAAAACATTGATCATTATTTGTGAATATGTTTTTATTAATTTGTGGTAATATGAAATGAAGCTATATAAAGAAGAAATGATTATTGTTGGACTCATCTCTACAAACTCTATCAAATTAAATACTCATTTTATATTATTTTAAAATTCCATTTTCTTAAGATTTTTTATTCTTTATGTGACATTACAATTCATACCTTATTTGATGATCAAGGACGTTATAGTCATTCTCCTTCGTATCTTGAAATGTAGCTTTTCTTTTTTCATTTTTTTAATATCTTGAAATGTAGCTTTTCCTTTTTTCATTTTTTTAAAGTTTTCATTTTGATTTTGTTATGATTTGATTACATTAGATTTCTTCAATTTTTTTAATTTCAATTTTGATATATATTTATTTAATAATAGAATAATAATTATTTACATTTATTTACTATGCTAATTCATAGTATTTCAAAGCAAGGTTTGGTGGAGATGAAACATACATGTTGGTCTCTTATCGATAAGCTTCATCTAATGAAATAAGCGTTTAAGATTGTTAATTATTTTCATTATAGAGTGATCACGCTCTTTGTGAGACATTTTGATTCACATTTAATTTGTACTTCATATTTTCCATTTTTTTTAATTTTGTAACATTTTTCAAACTTTATAAGACATTTCAAATCATACTTAATTTTATGATATAAGATGTAACTCTTGATCTCCTTAATATCGTGAAATATAATTTTGTCATATTATTTACCGCATTTCATCAAATGTCTTCTCTTGATTTTTTATAGTACTAGGTAACTCTAATTCATCTAACTAATGACCTCTATATTGCTTTAATTTTTTTTACATTACATTGTATTAAATTATTTCACTTAAGCTTTAATATAGATTTAAATTAAATTAAAATGACATTTTATTATTATTTATATTTATTTATTTTTTTAATATGTACTAATTCGAAACAAGGATTGATGGACTCAAAAAATCATCATTGGAGTTGTCTCAATGAGTAATATCAACCTAAATTTTTATTTTTACATTTTTAAATATTTTATTTTCTAAGAATTCAATATGCTTAATGAGATATTTTAATTCATACCTAACTTAAAAATCTAGGATATTATACTCAATCTCTTTAGAATTATTTAATGGAAGTTTCTCCTATTATTTATCTTATTTCTTATAATTGTTTTCCTTAAATTACTTATGTTACTTTGTTATTATAAATTTCCTCCATATGGCCCTTATAATGTCATCGTTGGTTATATTATATTGCTTCAATTTACTCCAATTTAGGTTTAGTATATATTAATGTTTTATAAATTTTTATTTAATACTTTTTTGCACATTTTATGAGAAATTTAAATTTTTACAACATTTGATTTTCAAGGATGTTAGAGATGATCTCCTTAATAATTTGGAATGCAACCTTCGACTGTAGTTTATATCATTTCAATTTTAACACATGTAAAATATATGAAAATAAGTTTGTATTATTATTTATGTTTACTTAATTTAGCAATTTGTAGTTTTCCCAAGGAGTTCTAATGTTGATGAAAGAAATGTAACTTCTGATATTTTGATGAGCTCTATCTCATTACATATTCAACATTATGCTTTAAAATATTTTATTTTCACTAGTTTTGATGTGCTCTATGAAAAATTTTGATATGTATTTGATTTGATAGTGTAGGATCTTACACTCAATCACCATAAAAAATTGGAATGAACCTTTCTTTATGCTATTTAACACATTTTTAAAAGAAATTCAACTAGATTTTGTCATTTTAGCATATTACTCTAAAACTCCTCTCATGTGATATTCACATCTCTTTTATTTTTTTTTAGTATGTATCCCTAACTTATGTTATTTTAGCCTTAGTGCCTATAAACTTAATATTAAAATTATAATTTGTTATTATTAATACTTATTTAATTTTATAATTCATAGTAATCTCAATGACTATCCAGTCGAGACACCAAAAATATTATTAAACTCATCTTGATGAGTTATATCAAAAAAATATTCCTTTTTATATTTCTAAATAACTTTTATGTAATTTTTTGGCATGTTTTACAATTCCACATCATACATAACTTGAGGAATGAGGATGAAACATTTGACCTCAATAGTATTTCGAAATGCAATTTTTTTGTACAACTTTATTATTTCTTCAAATTTTTTTGTTTGGATCTTGTTAAATTTTTATGAAACTCTGATTCTCCTCTTGTTCAAGCTTTCATAACCATTGTTTGGTTATATTACATCAATCGAATTTATCTCATTTCAAAATTTATATATTTTTTCTTAACATTAAAATTTTATTTTTATTTATTCTTATTAGATTTGGAAATTATAAGTAAATCCAAATGAGGTCCAATCAAGTCAAAATGAACATCACTAGATTTTTTTCAATGTGTTAATCTTAGTTACATGTTTGTTTTATATTATTAAATTTTTTATTTTCCAATTCTTTTGCCTATTTTACAAGACACATTGAATTGTACCATATTATGTGATCTAGAATGTTATAGTATATCTTCTTTTTTATTTGCAATGCAACTTCACCATATAATTTATCTTATTTCCTTAAATTTGTTACTTGGATTTTGTTACATTACTATAAAACTCTAACTATACCTCTATGTGAACCTTACATTGCTTTGATTTGGTCATACATCCAAATTAAATTTTATTTTTATATATTTAAATATTTAGTTTCATTGGATTTATGTATACTTGAAGAGAAATTTCAATTCATACTTGATTTGATGATAGAAGTTGTTGCACTTGATATCCTTTTTATATTGAAATGTAGCTTTCATATAAAATTTATCTTATTTATTTCTATTTATCATGTTATAATGTTACTTTATATCTTCTCACATGTGGCATTTTCAACTGCTTTCCTTTGTTATAATATGTTATCTCAAATTATCCCACTTAAACTTTAGTACATATTTATTTGTTTGTGCAATGATAATTTATAATTATATATGCTTATTTCATAATTGATAGTGCTTTCAAACAAAGACCAATTGAGAGTCATCAACTATCGTTGAGTTTATCTCTATGAGCTATATCAGTTAAATATTCACTATTACATTTTTAAAAAAATTTTTTAATAATTTTTGTGTGCTTTACTTGACGTTTTGATTCGTATCTAAATTGACTTTCGTTGATGTTTTTCTTGAACTTCTTGGTATCAAGGTTTGGAACTCTCTAGAAACATTTATAACATTTCTTCAATTTTTTTCCTTGATTTGGTTAGATTACCATTTAACTCTAAATCTCCTCTCTTAACATCACATCATTTTATCATCCTACATATCGTTTTTTATCTCATTTGAGTTTTCATATCTATTCACTTAATAACTAAATGATAATTTGTTATTATTTAGGCCTATTTATGGATGTCATTTGTGGTAGGTTCAAACAAAGTTCGATTAAGATAAAAATAAAGTCATTGGGCTTCATTTAATGATCTATATGAAATTAAATATCCATTTTCATAATTGTAAATATTTTTCTGAGATTTGTGCACATGTTTTTTAGGCATTTCAATTTGTACCTCTTGTGATGAATAAGTAAGTTACACTCAATCCCCTTTTTTTTTTGGAATGCAATATTCTTGTATGATTTTTATTATTTGTTTTAAACTTTTTTGCTTTCATTTGGTGATATTATTATATAACGCTAAATCATTTCTTGTGTAATCCTTATCATACAACTAATCAATAATAAAATAATTATTTACTATTATTTATACTCATTTACGTTGATAATTCATAGATATTCACCACGAACACCAATATAAATAAAATAATGGTCATTGAACTTATCTCAACTTTCTCTGTGCACCTCAATAACAATTTTATATTTTTGAAAAATTTATTTTCTTGTATTTATGCATACTTTTTGTGTTATTTCAATTCATAATTGGATTTTTTATCAATGATATTATGTTTGATCTTCTTAGTACCTTGGAATAAAAAATTTTTGTGTTTATTTTCTCATTTATTTAACCATTTCACATTATTTTTATTGTAATATACTGCAACTCTGAATCCCTTCTCTTGTGAGGCTACATCCCTTTGGTTTGGTTATGTTACATTATCCTTTCTACTTATTGGCTTTAGTAATTCATAATAACTATAAATTTTGTTCAATCGAGATTAAAAAAACATCTTTGGACTCAACCAAATGAGCTATATTTGTCAAAATAATAATTCTTTTATTTTTTGAATATTTTTTAGTTTGGTATACGTTTATTGATTTATGCAACATTTTGATTCGTATCTCTTTTCATAATTGAGTATGTTCCACTAGATCTCTTTAATAACTTTTAATGAAATTTTCTCATATAATTTATCTTATATGTTCAAATTTTTTCTTTGATTGTATTATATTATTATGAAAATTTAATTCTCCACTCATGTGACAAAAAATTCCTATCATTTTGTTAGTTTGTAAATTTTAGTTTTACCTAATTTTATGATGCGATGTTTTTTAATTCTTTATGTTATTTTTTTTCACTTCTTTCCTTTATTTGGTTATACTACTTGTGAGTCAATCTTTTCTTTTATGGCGTTTCCATCACCTTCATTTAGTTGTTTTGCATTACTATAATGTTTTTTCTTTTCTTAAAATTAAAATAATAATTTTTTTCTTGTTGCGCAAAATTACTTTTTTAGTTTAGACTAACCTAGAATGAGGTACAATCTAGAAAAAACAAGCATCATGGGTCTAGTTTGTAAAGTTGTATACAATTAGATATTTCTTTTACTTTCAAAAATATTTTATTTTTTAAAACTTATAAATGCTTTGTTAGTTGTTTTGATTCATACCTAATTTTTTTGATTGAGAATGTTACACTCAAATTAGGTAGTTTCTTTGATTGCAACATCTTTGCATAACATATATCTTTTCCACAAATTGTTTCATATCATTTGGTTTAATCATGAATAAACTTTAATTCTCCTCTTGTGTAAACTTTACACCAGTTTGATTATATGATATTTTGTTTCTTACCTTTATCTCATTTCATCATTATTATATAATTATTTAATATTCAAATTATAATTTTCTTTGTATTTTTTTACATAAATTTGTAATTCATAACAATTCAAAAGAAAGTCTAATTGAAATAAAAATATATTATTTTGCCTCGCTCGATGATCAATGTCGATTTAAATATTCAATTTTTATGATTCAAAGTATTTTTTTTATTTTGGCAAGCATTATGATGCTTTTTTATTTGTGTTTTGCTTAATAAATGAAGACATTACACTTAATCTTCTCAGAATTTTGTACTACAACATTTTCATATAATTTATCTCACTTATTTAAATGTTTGTCATTTTTATTTTGTGATATTACAATTTAACGCTAAATATTTTCTTATGAAATATTTACAATGCCTTGATTTGTTTATATTATATAACTTTAATTTATCTCAATTTAGCATTACAATATATTTAATTATCATTTAAACATTATTTAATTAATATTTGTAATAATTTATTTCATAACTCATAATAAATCAAATGATATTCAATCCAGATAAAATAAATATTATTAGATTCATTTTATTGAGTTAAGTCCTATTAAATATATATTTAATATTTTAAAATATTTAATTTTCATCAATTTATGTGTGATTTGTTGGTTATTTTGATTCATAGTTGAGTTTTTAGTTGAGGATGTTATACTTAATTTACTATCTTGTAATTTAATGCTTCACTATCGTGTAACGTAATGCTTCTGAAATATTCTTTGCCTTTTTTCCAAATGTTTTTCTTTTATTTTGTTCTTTTGTAATTTAACACTAAATATCCTCTCATGTGACCATTAAATAAATTTTATTTGGTGATATTAAAATTCTTAAATTTTTAGATTTTACATATATTTTTTAATATTTAAATAATATTTTTTTTATTTATGCTTATTTATTTTTGTAATTTTAGTACTCCAAATGTACTTCAATAGATATGAAACAAACATTGTTTGACATGTAACAACAAGCAAACTATATTTATAAACTAATTTTTCTATTTTCAAATATTTTATTTTCTAAAATTTTAGAATGCTTTATGAAATATTTTGATTTACAATTGATGATCAAGGATTTTACAATCAATATCCTTGGTATCTTAGTGTGTAATTTACTAGTATAATTTATCTCATTTCTTCTAATATTTTGCTTTTATTTGTTTATGTTATAATATAACTCTAAATCTCTTTTTGTCTGATATTTATATCACTTTGATTTTATGATATTAGACAGCTTCAACTTATTTCTTTTGAGCTATGATATATATTTACATAATATTAAAAGGATAACTTTTTATTATTTTTTGTCACTTACTTTGGAAACTCAGGATAATTCCAAACCCTACGATGTTTTTTTTTCCCCGATTGGACTTCATTTTGAATTAATGCATATTATTGATGTAAATATGAAAAAAAAATAAGAAAATTAATATTATGTTAATATATGCTAAAGAGGAAATGTAATAAATAGTAGATATGTGATACAACTAATTCAGGGAAATTAAAATGTCATACTTAAATTATTTATAATTACTTAGTAATATAGCTAAATCTAAATAAATAAATTTATAAAAATTAGACATATTACATGAGAAAGATGCTCTCTAATATACTAAGAAGATGGTATATAACTTTTTCAATCATCAAATCTGGTAGATATCAAAATATTTAATAAATCCTATTAAAACATTCAAAAATAAAATTTTAAAAAATATAAAAATGAATTAATAGATAAATGTAGCTCAATGAGATGAGTTCATAATATTTTGATTCATCTTAACAATACCTCATTTAGAATTATTGTGAAATTATAAAATTAGTTACACATAAATAATATTAAATAGTGTCACAGAAACTAGAATGTGTCATTAGCATGAAAAATCGCTAAAAATATTACAAAAATAAAAAAGAATATTTAATTTGATAGTGATCTACTAGATTGATCTAATGACATATTTTTTCCTCAATTGAACCTTGTTAAGAATTACAATTAATTACTAAAGCATATATGCTTAAAAAAAATGTTATCTTAATATTAACTAAAAATATATTAAAGCTATAATAAGATAAAATGAAGCAATGAAATATTAGCAATTCAAAGTGATATAATGATCACATAAATAGATCTTTTCAGTTACATAATACTATAAAAGAAGAAAAAAAAATTAAATAAATGACAAATTTTAAGGTAATGTTACATTCTAAAAAACTATGGAGTTCAAGATTACAATCATTAATCAGCAAATAAGACAAATAAAAACAACTTGTAAAGCATTCAAAAATCATTGTGAATAAAATATTTAAAAAAATATAAATGATTATTTAATTAAATATAGATCATTGAGATGAGTTCGGTGAAGTCTGTTTCCACTTTGATGGTACTTGTTTGTAATTACTAAATATTACCAAACTAAGAAAATATAAATAAAAAAAAATTAGTATTAAGGAAACATATATTAAAATTAAAATTAGAGATGTTTAGTTAATATCATTTAACAAAATCAAAGGAATATAAGAGTCAAATGAAAAATATTTAGACTTAGTTATATAATGGAATAATAAAAAGATTTAAAAAATGAGATAAATTGCATGGGAATGTCATATTACAAGATACTAAGATTACAGGCATAACATCCTTAATTATTATATGACATAAGAGTTAAAATTATTTTTTTAAAAATTTGAAAAAAGTATTTAATTCAACAAAGGTCATCAAGTTTAGTCTAACAATGATCATTTCATCTAGATTGCACCACCTTTTATATTTTCACGAAACTAAGTTGAAATAAGTAGATATTGATTAAAGCTTAAATGATATAAATTTATGCTATGTGATATTACCAAATCATGTCGATGTAATGATCACACAAATGAGATGTAGTGTTATAAAGTAAAATGTCCAAATTAGCGCAAAAAAATTGAAGAATGAAGATAAGCAATATTAGAAAGTTGTTTTCCAACATACACAAGAGATCGAGTGTAACATCCATGAGCATCAAAACAAGTATAAACTGAAAATAAACTTATAAAAGAAAAGAAAAAATGTTAGAAAATATAATGTTAAAAAAAAATATAAATTTTTTTTAATTAGTTAGAGTTCATTGAGAAAAGTATAATAATCGTCGAATTATCTCAACTAGACCTTGATTGGAATTGCTACAAATTTGCAATTTAAATAAATATAAATAATAATAAACTATAATTTTAACATAAATAAAGTATATATTCAAGCTAAAATGAAATAAATTTAACCAACATAGTGTAACATAACGAAAAAAAAATTTTGACAAAATAAAATCAATTAATTTAAAAAGGCTCCAATAACAAATTTAGAAAAAACTGTGAAACATCCATGATCATCAAACTAGGTTCCAATTAAAGATTGTCATAAGTCATGCAAACACCTTTGAAAGTAAAATATTAGAAATTTAAAAAATCATCTTTTAATTGGATATAGGTCGCTAAGATTAATATTACCATGTTTGTTTTTGTTTGTTCAAACCACTTTTGCAATTACTATGAATTAAAGAAGTAGACAAAAATAACTAATAATAAAATATTATTTTTATATAAGTAGGAATACATTAAAGTTGAAATGCGTAAAATTTATGCAAGGTAATATAGCTAAGTGAAAAATGTATAAAGGCCATATGAGATGAGATTTAGAGTTATACAGTAGTATAAACAAATAATTGAAAGTTACATTGAAAGAAACTATCAAATTTTGTGTAAAATGAAATATCAAAGAAAATGAAATATTTTAAAATGAAATATTTTAAAATGAAATATCAAAGAAAACACATAGTGACCTTAGAAAATTAAATATTTTAAAATATATACATAGATTGTTAATTTGATAGAGCTCATTGAGACATATCAAGTGACACCTTTTCTTCTTAATCTTACCATGCTTTGGATTATTAAGAAATTAAAAAATAAGTTTCCAGAAAAAGGTGTCATTTTAATATTACGTTAAATATATTAAAGGGAAAATGAAATAAATTTTCAAATAATTATAAAATTCCCATGAGAAAAGCTTTACAGTTATATTGTAATATAACCAAATGATACAAAAAAATTTGAATAAATGACATAAATTGTATAAGAAAGTTGCATTCCATTTACTAAAATAAATTATTGTAAAAAAATCGATTATGAAATTTGGTATGAAATAAAATTTGTTGTTGAAGAAGTCATGACCAATGAGTATAAAATAGTATGATATATAGTAATGAATGTTTAATGTGATAGAGCTCAATAAGAGCACTGCGACCAAGATTGTATCGTCTTGATCTTGACCTTGATTAAAATTATTATCAATTAAACAGTAAGATAAGGACAAATAATAATAAATTATTATTTTTTATTTGATAAATATATATTAAAGTTGAATGAGATAAATTGAAACAATGTAATAAAAATAAATAAAGGTGATATAAAGATCGCACAATAGAACTGTTAGAGTTATATAACAATATAACCAATTAGAAGCAAATAATTTCAAGAAAAGAAGCAAATTATGGAAGGACTTTCCCTTCCAAGATGCTAACAAGATTAAGTGCTACATGTTCAATCATCAAATCAAGAAAAAATATTTCATAAAGCATGCCAAAACAAATAAAATTAACATATTTAAAAAGTAAAAATTTATTTAAATAGATAATGCTCATTGAGGTGACTAAAACAATATTTGCATCATCTCCATGATATCTAATCTTGAATTACTACGTATAAATTAATGAAGTGAACATAAATAATAAAAAAATTAATGTTACTTATGTATACATTAAAGCTAAAAAGACATAAATTGGCACTATAAGTTAGCCAAATCATGTGATGAAAAACCTAACAAGAATAGATTTAGAGTTTCTTAAAAATTAAAAACTAGATTTCCAAAAAAATGTATCATTTTAATATTAAGTTAAATATATTAAAGGAAAAATGAAATAAATTTTCTAATCAAGTCATTGTAAAATTCATATGAGAGAATATTTAGAGTTATATTTTAATATATCCAAATGAAATCAAAACATTTGAATAAATGACATAAATTGTATAAGAAAGTTGCATTCTGTGTACTAAAAGTAATTACTCTAACAAACTCGATTATGAAACTTGGAATGAAATGAAATTTTTTGTTGAAGATGTCATGACCCATGAGTATAAAATATTATGGTATATAGTAATGAATATTTGATTAGATAGAGCTCAACAGGAGCAAAGCGTCCAGGTTTGTAATGTATTGATAAGGTCCTCGATAAAACTTGTTATGATTTAAATAGTAAAATAAGCACAAATAATTATTAAATATTTATTTTTATTAAATAAATATATATTAAAGCTGAACGAGATAAATTGAAACAATGTAATACAAATAAATAAAGGTGTCATAAACATCACACAGGAGAAGGGTTAGAGTTATATAATGATATAATCAATTAAAAGCAAATAATTACAAGAATTGAAGCAAATTATGAGGGAAATTTCCTTTCCAAGGTTCCAAGAAGATTGAGTGCAACATGTTCAATCATCAAATGAAGAAAACATCTTTCATAAATAAAGCAAAAACCATAAAAATAAAAATATTTAAGAAAGAAAAACTTATTTAAATAGATAATGCTCATTGAGGTGACTAAAACAACATTTCTGTCATCACGACGAAGCCCAATCCAAAATTACTATGTATTAATAAATTAAATAAACATAAATAACAAAAAATAATTAATAATAATGTTATATTGTAATTATTAACAATTAATTTAAAAAATTTTAATTACAAACTATCATTTATAATAGTTTCATTTTTTAACATTAATAATTTATTAAAAAAATTTTGTTCATAAGAAAAAGAAATGCTATGAAACGAGAGGTGTAACATGAGGACTTCTCAAGACATCATCCATCTCAATGCTACTCTTACCTAAGAAAGCTTAGCATTATAATTTTAATAATTTCTAATGCCATAATGCTGGAGTTGTTGCACAGGCATATAATAAAAAAGATCATAATTACGTGATTATTGTCTTGAAGATAATCAATCATTTCTAAAATTTTCAAAATTTTTAAGAATATGCACTTCTAAAAAAGTAGTGGAAGAGAGGAAGAAATCTAAAGGAAGGGAAGGTTAAAGAAGAGAGAAACAACACAAGAAAAAAATAATGGTAATTTAAAGAATGAGGTGTCAAATAAGTAAACGATTAGAAGCATAATAAGGAAGCGAGAGAATTTGAGAGATAATGAGATAAAGAGAAAACAATAAGGGAAATAATTAAATTAAAATAAAATATGAATAATTAAATTTCTAATATTTATTAAATATAATAATTTAATCCTAAATAATATTTAATAATAATAAAACATAATAATTAATTTGAGGTTTATTATTACTTTAGATTTTAGAAATAATTTTATTTTAAATTTAATATTACCTTTTTGACACTAAAAATTAAAAATTAATTACATAATAAATAAAATATTTATGTCACTATATTATCTTTATATGATATAGTATAGATAACAAATACAAAAAAGTTTTAAAGTTAATATCATAATTTAAGAATTCTAATATTCAAATATATAATTTTATAATATTTAAAAAATTCTTTTCATAACATATATATATTATTATAAACATAATTTTATTCTAAGTTTTTATATCTGACCTAAGTTATTTCTCTTAACATTAATCAAGATTCATGATATTATTTTATTTTATTAAATTAATAATAATATTATTAATTTATTATTAACAATTAAATAAAAAATAAAAATTATAAGCTATTATTTATAATAAGATATTTTTTAATTTAAATGTTATTTAAATAAATTATCATTCATTAGAAAAGAAAATACTATGTTATCTTAACCTTTTAATTTCAATAAGATCAAGTGCTGTTGTAGTAGTGTGCCCAAGCATGCATAAAAAAGGTAAAAATCTTGGAATTATGATTACCATCTAGAAGATAATTAATGATTTGTAAAATTTTCTAAATTATTAAATAATAGTAGTGTTGAAAAAATTTATACATTTTATATATCCTAAAGCATATTCTAATATCTATATTTATTTAAATAAAACTAATAAAAAATTGCATAAAGCATTTTTTTGATAACATAAACATTAGTACATAAGATTTTTCTCCTTTATGTTATCACATTTTTAAATAAAATATGAAGTTATTTAAAACATATAAATAATAAAATATTTATTTTTAAAAAAATTAATATATTACACAATAAAATAAGAGAGGTTTCTCTTATATTATTGATTGATGACCTAAAAAAAGAGATAATAGAGATGACATTAATTATTCTATAACAGAGAAGTTAATGGATTAAGAAGAGCAAAATAAAGAGAAAATAGTAATAAAGAGATATTAGAGATGATTTAATAAAGAGAAATAGAAAAGTGTGAATATAAAAAAGAAAGAAAGAATAAATGAATTTATAGAACAGAGAAATGAGAACATAGAGTTGGTCAAGAGAGATGGAATATAAAAAGAATATAAATGAGATAGTGACTGAAGAGTCAAATCGGTAAATGATAAAAGTAGAGACAAAGAATGGAGTGAATTTAGGACTTATTAATAATTAAATAAATATTTTTTATTAAATATATTAATTTGATTATAAATAATATTTTAAAAATAATTAAACATAAATATTTTTTTAGGTTTATTATTATTTTCGAATTTAAAAAAAATTTAAAGTTTATTTTGAATTTTAATTTTGTATTATTTTATTCATACTTAAAATTAAACAAATTAATTAAAAAATAAATAATATAATTATCCCAATATATTATCAAATAGGATATGCTATTGTTAATAAATATATAAAAATATATAATAATTTATATTAACGATTAAATTTTTCGTATTTAACATCCTATAATATCAAATTTTTATATTTAAAAAAAATTATATGTACAATATATAATATTAAATAAATAAATTAATTTAATTTTTTTATAATTGATATAAATCATTTTTTAAAATACTAAAATATATTAAAGTTAATATTTTAGAATACTAGATTATGTATTATATTTATTATTATATGAAATTAATGATAATATGTTAAAATTATTATTAATAATTAATACTAAAATATTAATTATTAACTGTCATTTATGATAATTTAATTTTTAAATTTTGACACGTTATTTAAATAAAACTCACTAATTTGAAAAAGGTATGTTTGGAAAATGTTGATGCAACTTGAGAATGTTCCAAGAAGTCACTCATCCAAAGGCCACTCGTACCAAACCGTGCTTAACATTAGAGTTCTACTAAGATCCAATGCTAATATACTATTGTTGTCACATATGCAATCAAAAGACAAAAAATCATAGTTTTGTGATTATTGTCTTGAAGATGATAAAAAATTTAAAACATGTTCTAAATATTCAAGCATAAGCACTTTTAAAAAAGCTTTGTTCTTATTATGAATAAAATAATGTATTATAATATTAAAATTTTATCTAAATAAAAAAAAAAAATAATATAAATTATTATTTTCGATAATATAGATTTCAATACATTTTATTTTCCTTCCTTACATTATCATTCTTATAAATAAAAACATAAATTACATAAAAAATGCAAGTAATAAAATATATATTTATCATAAATATCATATATTTTAAAAAAATGAGTTATTTAACATTAATTTGGCTATTAAAAAAAAAATGAAAAATATGAAAGGTTTATTAGTAAAACATAACAAATATCTAAGTATTTAACATTAATTTGGCTATTAATTTCACAATATTTTATTAACACTTAAAATTAAAAATAGCAAATTATGTAATATAATTATTATAATATTTTACCTTTGTATGATGTAATTTAGATGATAAATATAATTAATTTTTATTATTAATGATATAATTTTATATTTCTAATTTTTTATATGATAATATTATTACATTTTAAAAATTCTATAAACAACATATATATACTACTATAAATATTAATTAATTATAATTTATTATTATTGATATAAGTTTTTTGCTTAATATTAAACTATATTAAAAGTATTATTTTATTATGGATATGTTATGTCATATTTATTATTATATGGAAATGTTATGTCATATTTACTAAAATACTAATTATAAACTGTCATCCTCATAGAACAGTAATCTCAATTTTTATTATATCTTTTTTAACCCATCAATTAAAAATATTTAATAAATTTCTCATGTTCCATAGAATTGAGAGAGAAGCCAAGAAGAATATAAGAGGATAGAGAATAGAGAGAGGATAAGTAAAATATAATAGGAGAGAGAAGAAATTTAGAAAAAATAAAAAACATTAGATAAAGAAAAAACGAGAGATAATTAAATAAAATTTAAATCTTAATAATTAAACTTATAATGTCTGTTAAATATAATATGTTATTCATATATATTATTTCATGTTATGTTATGTTATGTTATTCATATATATCTTATTTAATATTATGTTATTCATCCTTGATTACAAAAGTTAGTTAAATAAAAAAATATTATAATCTTTATAATATATTATCTTTATATGATATAATATAGATATAAATAAAAATAATATTTGACATTGCTCATATAATTTTAGATTTCTATGCTCTTAGTAAAATATTATTGTACTTTAATACTTTTGTTTACAACATATGCATATTATGAAATACATATATTAATTTAAATTTATTATAATTGATAGATGTTATTTTGTTTAATATTAAACTATTTTATTGCTATCATTTTACTGTATCATATGATATATAATATTTAATATTTTATGTAAGTGACAAGAATGTTTTAACGTTATTATTAATAATGAATTACAAAGATTCTTATTATAAACTATCACTTTTGATAATTAAATTTTAAAAGATTAACCAGCTATTAAAGTCAATTGTTATTCTTTAGAAAAAGAAATGCTTTGAAAAATTTGGTGCAACATAAGGACTTTTAAAGAAGTCAATCATCCCATAACTAGTCCCCCATAAGCATTCTCAACTTATGAGTTTTAATGACATCTATAGCCATAATGTTCTTGTGTTCAAACTTGCATAAGATAGAGAAAATTATAGTTGTGTGATTATTGTCTTAAAATAATAAATTATTTATAGAATTTCGAAAATTATCAAAAATATATATTTTTAAAAACATCTATAGTTATTAGATATGTCATAATATATTTTAATAACAAAATATTATTTTGTTAAACATAATAAAAATATATAAACTATTCTTTTTGACATTATAAACACTTAAACATAAAGTTTTCTACTAAAATTTTATCATTCTTATAAATAAAAATTTAATTATTAATAAATAAAAATAATTAATTTTAAATTTATCATAAATATTATGTAATACAAGGGAGATGTAAAAATATTATTTTTTGTTGAACTAAAAAAGAGATAAAAATGATAGAAATAACTATTTTATAAAAGAGAAAGAAAGTCATAGATTGATAATGAAAAAAAGGGAGGAAAATAATAGTAGATGAAATTAAAGACAATTTAATGAAGAGAAAAAAATGAGAACATAGAATAGATAAAGAGAATAAATGTATAAGTAAAAGAGACGACAAAATGAGAAAGTAGAGAAGGTTGGAGGAGAGAGATGCAAAAAAAAATATAAAGAGATGCAGAATAAAGAGACAAATAAGAGAATGATAATAGGATAGAGAAGAGAGAGAATATCAAAGACATTAGAATAAAGAGAAAAAATGATAAATAATTAAATGAATGTTTAATTTTAATAATTTAAAAAATAAAGTTTTTAAATACAATAAAATAATCATATATTATATTTTATAATTATAAAATATAAAGTATATTTTTTGTTCATTATTATTTTAAAATATTACAAAATTTAAAAAGTATTTTGATCATCAATTTAATAATATTTTATTCAGACATAAATTTGAAGACTTAATTACATAATAAATAATATAACTATTTTAATATATTACCTTTATAAGATGTAATATAGATAATAAATAAAAAAATTTTAACAATAAGGTTATAATTTTATTTTTTTAATATTCTATAATGTTGTATTACTATATTTAAAAAATTTAATACACAACATATATATTAATACAAATTTTACTTAATATTAAACTATATTAAAGCAATTATTTTATTATATCATATGATGTGCCATATTTATTATTTATATAAAAATGGTAATAGTGTTAAATATCTATTATTATTAATTGATCAAAAAAATGCTAATTTTAAACTATAATCTAAAATAATTAATTTTTTTATTTTGACATGTTATTAAAATCATTTATGGTTCATTAGAAAAAGAAATGATGTTAAAACTTTGGTGCAACATGAGAACTTCTTAAGAGTTTACTCGTCGCAATACTAGCTACACCCAAGCTTGGTAAACTATGGAGTTTTAATAAGTTCCAGGGCTATAGAGCTAGTATTTCTTTTGATGCATACAGGTGACAAAAAATCATAGTTGTGTTATTATTGTTTTGAAGTTAATGTAACATTTTTAAAATTTTCAAATTTATAAAGCATAAGCACGTTTAAAAAGTTATACATATTATATCTATAATAATATATAACAATATCAATATTTATTTAAATAAACTAAATAAAAAAATTACATAAAGTATAATTTTTAATAACATATATATTTAATAAATAAGATTTTTTCTATTATGTTTTTATTCTTATAAATAAAAATTTAATGTACATAACAAATATAAACAACAAAATATGCATTTATCTTAAATATAATCTATTAAACTATGTAATATGATAGATTTCTTAGATATTATTAATTAATGTTCCAAAAGAAGATAATGGAGATGGAAATATCTATTCAATAAGAGAGATTGAAAGACATGAACTAGTATTATAAAAATAAAAAAAATAATAGAAAGAGATTTGAGATTGTTTAATTATGAAGTAAAAAAGAATATAGAGGAGATAGAGAAAATAAATAAATAAATAAGTGAAAGAATGAGAGTTATTAAAAAGTAGAGAATGATAAAAGAGAGAGGTCAAAAAGTACATAAACAAGATAAAGAATGAAAGGCCAAATAAGCAAATGATAATAAGAGAGACAAAGTAATCAAAGAATGTAAGATACATCAAAACAAAGAGAAAATGTTATAGAAATATCTAAACAATAGCAAACCTTAATAATTAAACTTCGAACATTTTAAAAATATAATAATTTTATCATATACTATATTTTGTAATTATAAAATACTAAAAGTATTTGAGGTTTATAATCATACTAATTTAATCATATATAGTATTTTATGACATTTAATTTACTATTATTTTAATTATAATTTAATTTTTAAAAATTAATTAAAAGCTTAATAATATTTTTATTCTAAAGTACTATCTTTATATGATATAATATAGATAATAAATATAAGAAATATTTAATTATAATGAGTAATTTTGAATTACTAAAATTTAATAATATAATGTTATTATATTTAAAAACATTTTATGCATAATACAATTAAAAAATTAAATTCATAAATTAATTAAAATTTATTATGATTCATATAAGTTATTTTAATTAATATTAAAATATTTTAAAAGTGTTATTTTATTAAATCACATAATGTGCCACATTTCTTAATATATTAAGTTTCCAATAATATTATAAAGTTATTATTAATAATTAATTACTAAAATACTACATAAAAACTATCATTTCTAATATTTTAATTTTTTAAAATTAATTTGTTTATAAAATTAATTGTAATACATTAAAAGAAGAAATGCTATGAAAAAAATGGGTGCAACACATTAACTTCTCCAAAAATCATTATACATATACTACTATTCCTAAGTTGCTTAACTCTAAAGTTCTAATAAGATCTAGTGTTATAATACTTGCCAACTGGTACAAGCAGAAAATATATAAAAAAATAGTAATTACGTGATTATTATCATGAATATAACTTAAAATTTCTAAAATTTTCTATACTATAAAACATATGCATATTTTTAAAATTGTATTCTTATTATATATGTTATGGTATGTTATAATATAAATATTTTATTTTTATCAAATAAGAAACACATAAATAGTTTTTTTATAACATGTATTGCAATATAAAAGAATTTCTTCTATTATATTATCATTTGAATAAATAAAAATTAAATTAATTTATAAGAATAAATAATAAAATATATAATTAAAATAAATATTACATGTTAAATTGCATAATTTGAGAGATTTCTTAAATATTTTTAATTGATAAGTTGACAAAAAGAGCTAATAGAGATAGAGATAATTATTATATAAGAGAAACATAAAATCATGGATTGATAACAAAAAAATAAAGTGAATAAAAGTAATAGCGAGATATGATTTAATAAAATAGAAAATAAAAGATAATACATAGAAGAGATAGAGAGAACAAATAAATAAATGAAGGAAAGAGAAATCACAAAGTAGAGAAGGATAGAGGATAAAGATAGATAATGAATAACTTGCGGAGGAAGAGAATTATGAGACAAATAAGAGAATGATAATAGGAGAATGAAGAAAGTGATTACATGATGGAGTCAATGAGACAAAGAGAAATAGTTTCATAAATAATTAATTATGTATATTATAATTTATAATATTTATTAAATATGATGCAATAATGATATATAATACTTAATAATAACAAAATATTAAACATATTTAATTTTTATTATCATTTTAAAATTTTTCAAATATCTAAAGAATATTTTTATCATTAATTTAATGTTATTCTATATATATATTAAATTAAAAAATATAATTAAATAAAAAGAATAATATAATTATTTTATAACTTTATCTTTATATGATGTAATTTAGATAACAAATATAAAAAATTTTTAATATTTTTTATATAATTTTAGATTTTTAATACCCCAAAATGTAATATTACTATATTTACAAAATTTTATACTCAAGATATATGTTGTATTATAAACATAAATTAATTATAATTTGTTTTAAGAAGTAGAAGTTATCTAATTTTATATTAAATTATATTAAAGTTATTATTTTGTTATATCATATCATATGGCATATTTATTATTATATGAAGTTGATAATAATGTTATAAACTATGATAAACAATTATTTAGTAAAATATTATTTTTAAGCTATCATTTATAATAATTTAATTTTTAAATATTTACATGTTATTAAAATTTGTTATTTTTTTATTAGAAAAGGAAATGCTATTAAAATATTAGTAAACCATGAGATTACACAAGTTCACCCATCCCAACACTACTCGTCACCAAAACATGTTTATCTTTAATGTACTATAAAGATCAAGAGCTATAGTAATTTTATTGTCACTCATGTATACAGAAGAAAAAACATCTTACTTTTGTGATAATTATTTTTGAAGATAATGAATAATTTGAAATATTTTCCAAATTTTTAAGAATAAGAACTTTAAAAAAATAATGATATTGTGTATGTTATAAGATATATTAATAAAAATATTTTATTCACATAGAAGTAATTAAAAATTACATAAACTATTATTTTTTATAACAAAAACATTATTGCATAACATTTTTTTACTATACTATCATTCTTATAAAAAACTAAATTACTAAATAAATATAAAAAATAAAATATATATTATTCATTAAAAGTATATGATAAAATAGGCAACATGAGAGATTTCTTAAATATTTTTAATTGATGGGTTAAAAAAATAGAAAATAGAGATGGAGACAACTATTCTAAAAGAGAGAAAGAAAGTCATGGACAAATTAGAGCAAAATAAAGCGAAAAATAGTAATAGAAAGAGATGAGAGGTGATTTATTGAAGTGAAAAAAGGGGAAAAAGGAAGAGATAGAGAGAATAAATGTGCAAGTGAAAGAGAGAGAAATGAGAAAGTAGAAAATGGTAAATGAGTGAGAGAGTAGCCAACAATAATATAATATAGATAAGAAAAAATGAAGAGACAAATAAGAGAATGAAAATATGAGAGAGAAGAAAATTACAGACATAAAGATAAAGAGAAAAAGTTAGACGAATAATTAAATAAAATTTAAATCTTAAAATTAAGCCAATAATATTTATTAAATGTCATAAGTAAATAAGATATAATATTTAAATAAAAATAAAATTTCAAAAATATTTGACATCTGTTGCTATTTTAGAATATTACAAACATTTAAAGAAAATTTTAACTATTTATTTACTATTATTTTATTCATATTGAAAAAATAACGTTAATTAAATAATAATTATTATAATTATATAAATTTATTATTTTACATGACATAATATAGATAATAAATATAAATAATGGTTAACAGGCATAATATAATTTTATATTTTTAATATTAAAAAATATAATTTTAATGTCTTTAAAAAATTTTATGCATAACATATATATACTATAATAAACATAAATTAATTCTTATTTATAATAATTGATGAAAGTTACTACGTTGATTATTAAACTTGATTAAAGTAATTTTTGTTCCATCAAATGATGCATCATATTTATTATTATATGAAGTTGAAAATAATGTCACAAAGTTATTATTAACAATTAATTACTAAAATGCTAATTATAAACTATAACTTATGATAATTTTTTTAAAATATTAAGTTGTTATTAAAATCTATTATTGTTCATAAAGAAGGAAATGCTTTGAAAACATTTGTGCAAAATTGAAACTTCTCATGAGGTCACACACCATAGTTATACTTTCACCTAAACAACATTTACTTTTGAGTTCTAATGAGATCAAGGGCTATAATACTAATATGGTAACACATGCATAAACATGATAAAAAATGTAGTTGTGTAACTATTTCAACAAAGATATTGATTAATTCTAATATTTTCTTGATTATCAAGAGTAAGAACTTTTAAAAAATAGTTATGCATGTTATATATGTAATAATATATTGAAATATAAATATTTTATTTTTATAAATTATAAAATAGATTTATATAAACTGTTATTTTTAATAAAGAGACATTAATATATAAGATTTTCTTTCTTTATCTTATCAACCTCCTTCAAAAAACATTAAATTGCTTAATAAATATAAATATTAAAAATATATATTTATCATAAAAAATATATATGAAATTAAGAAACATGAGAAATTTCATCAATATTGTTAATTGATGAGATGAAAAAAATGAGATAATGAAGATCAAGATAATTATTCTATTAGGGAAAGAGAAAGTCATGGATTGATAATAGAAAAAAAGAAAGAAAGGGAATAATAGAGGGAGATGAGAGATGTTTTAATGAAGAAAAGAAAGAAACATAAAGGACAAGAGAGAATAAATAAATAAGTGAAAAAGAGAAAAAATAAGAAATTAGAGAAGGTTAGAGAAGAGAGACGCCAAGGAGATTTTATAAAGAGATAGACATGATGAGACAAATTAGAGAATAATAATATGAGAGAGACACAAAGATAAAGTGAAAAAAATTGATAAATAATTAAATGAAATTTATTGTTGATTATTAAAATTACAATATTTGTTAAATATAATAATTTAAAATTTTAAATAATTAACAAATTATATAAAAAACTATTTGAGGTCTATTACATTTTAAAATATTACAAAATTTTAAAAATATTTTTACTACTAATTTAATATTATTTTTTTAAAAATAAAAATTAAAATAATTAATTAAATAATAAGTAATATTAATATTCTAAAATATTATCTTCGAAAAATATGATATAGATAAGAAATACAAATAATATTTAATGTTAATGATATAATTTTAGATAACTAATATTCTATAATATAATTTTATTACATTTAGAATTTAAAAATAGAACTTTTATATATTATTATAAATATAAATTATACCTAATTAATTATCATTAAAATAGTTATTTTAGTAAATATTAAATTACTTTAAATGAATTATTTTTTAAATCATTTGAAGTGATATATCTATTATTTTAGTAAATATTATTTCTTTTCAAAAGAGGTCACTCATCTCAAAACTACTCTCACCAAAGCTTAATAAGCTTTAGAGTTATAATAAGGTCCAGTACTATACTATAGGTGTTGTCACACAACATTAGAAAATAAAAAAAGTTGTGGTTATGACATTTTTGTCTTCAAGGTAATGTACCATTTGCTAAATTTTCTTGGTAATTATGCATGGGCACTTTTCAAAAAATTAAGCATATTATATATCATAATATATTCAAATATCTGTGTTAATTTATGTAAAATTGATAGAAAAATTTATATTCACTATAATTTTTAATAACTAGATATTATTATAATTTTTAATAATAAACTTTATAACGTTATTTCGAATTTTATGTAATAATAAACATGTCATATCATTATAAAATATTTTATATTATTAAATTATTTTATTTAATAAATACTATAAGTTTAACTATTAATATTTAACCTTTATTTGAATATTTCTCTTATATTTTTCTCGTTACTATATTGTCTCTCATATTTTCTCACTTTCTACTCTATTTTATTGTCATTCCCTTATTTGCCTCCTAGCTCTCTATCTCTTTATATTCTTCTTGACCACCAATTCTTATCTATTATTCTTTAATTTCTCATTTTTCTTTTTTTGACTTTTTTATTTATTCTTTTTATCTTCTCTATGATTCCTTGTCAATTCAATGCTTGTGTGGCCATACAAATATTATAGCATTAGGGCTCGTTAGAACTCTAAAGTTAAGCATGCATGGATAAGAGTGGTATCGTGATGGGTGGCCTCTTAATAATTCTTGATTTTTTACAAATATTTACATTACATTCCATATTCTAATGAATGACGTTATATTTTTAATAAATTGTTAATGATAAACAATCAAACTATTATAAATGATAGTTTAGAATTATCATTTTATTAATTAATTTTTATTAATAATTTGTATCACTACTAATAATTTTATAAAATAATAAAAAGGACACATAATATAATAAATAAACTAATAATTTTATATATTTTAATATTCAGATAAAAAACATATATTAATTATAATACATTAGAATTAATTTATGTCTATAATTGTATATATGTAATGTGCTTAGAATTTTTTAATAAAAGTAATATTATGTTGTAGAATATTAGAAATGTAGAATTATATTATTGAATTTGAATATTATACATAATTATTATCTATATTTCATCATATAAAGATAGTTTATTAAAATAAATATATGATTTATTACCTAATTAAAATTTTAAATTAATTTATGATTAAAAAAATTTAAATTAATAGTTATGTATTCTTTAAATATTTTTTAATATTCTAAAATAATAAAAAAAATATTTTTCTATTTCATTATTTCTAAATATTATATATGATTAAGTTATTGTATTAATAATTATTATATGTTTAATTATTATGAATTAATTTTTTTTTAATTTTTTTCTTGTATTTTTCTCATCATCTCAATATCTCTCAGACTTTTCACTTTTTACTATTTCTGATTATTATTCTCTTGTTTGTTGATTCATTCTCTATCATATGTTTTTCTAAGCCTCCAACTCTCCTTTATCATTCTTTACCTTCCCATTTCTTTTTCTCTCACATTTTTATTTATTCTCTTTATCTCTTATATGTTCTTTTTTTTGTTTCTCATTAATAAATTGTCTCTCATCAATCCCTTTTTCTACTTTCCTCTTTATTTTGCTCTTATTAATTTGTGACTTTCATTTTCTATTAGAAAATAGGTGTCTTTATCTTTATTATTTTTTCAGCCCATCAAGTAAGTGATTGAAGAAATCTCTCATGTTTTAAAGTTTATAAATACAATTTTAGGAATTAATTTTTAATAATTATGTTATGACTATATTATCAATTTTATATAATAATAAATATGTCATATCATATGATATAATAGACTAATGAAATTAATATAATTTATTAATGAGCAAAATAAATTATATAAATTAAAATAAATTAGAATTAATTTATTTTGAAATTTTAATAAGATCTTATTCTATAATATAGGTATGATTTCATATGCATACCTACGATTGTAGGAAAACGTTAAAATACTTCATTATCTTCAAGACAATAATCACATACCTACGATTGTTTTTCTATTATATGCAGGTCTGATGACGCCAACATTATAACATTGGACATTATTACACCTCCAAAGATAAGCTTGCTTGAAAAGAGTAGTATTGGGACGGATGACCTCTTAAAAGGTCCTCGCATTGCATAGATGTTTCATAACACATCTTTTTCTAAAAATGACACTTTAATATAATAACATCTGATTCTTAAAAAAGTAATTTATTATAAATGATAGTTTATTGTAATTATTTTTGTAATTAATTAATAATAACAACTTTATAACGTTATTTCGAATTTTATGTAATAAAAAACATGACATATCATTATAAAATATTTTATATTTTTAAATTATTATATTTAATAAATACTATAAGTTTAACTATTAATATTTAACCTTTGTTTGAATATTTCTCTTATATTTTTCTCGTTATCATATTGTCTCTCATATTTTCTCACTTTCTACTCTATTTTATTGTCATTCCCTTATTTGCCTCCTAGCTCTCTATCTCTTTATATTCTTCTTGACCACCAATTGTTATCTATTATTCTTTAATTTCTCATTTTTCTTTCTTTAACTTTTTTATTTATTCTTTTTATCTTCTCTATGATTCCTTGTCAATTCAATGCTTGTGTGGCCATACAAATATTATAGCATTAGGTCTCGTTAGAACTCTAAAGTTAAGCATGCATGGATAAGAGTGGTATCGAGATGGGTGGCCTCTTAATAATTCTTGATTTTTTACAAATATTTACATTACATTCCATATTCTAATGAATGACGATATATTTTTAATAAATTGTTAATGTTAAACAATCAAACTATTATAAATGATAGTTTAGAATTATCATTTTATTAATTAATTTTTATTAATAATTTATAACACTACTAATAATTTTATAAAATAATAAAAAGGACACATAATATAATATAATAAAATAATAATTTTATATATTTTAATATTCAGATAAAAAACATATATTAATTATAATACATTAGAATTAATTTATGTTTATAATTTTGTATATGTAATGTGCTAAAATTTTTTAAAAAAAGTAATATTATGTCGTAGAATATTTGAAATGTAGAATTATATTATTGAATTTGAATATTATACATAATTATTATCTATATTACATCATATAAAGATAGTATATTAAAATAAATATATGATTTATTACCTAATTAAAATTTTAAATTAATTTATGATTAAAAAAATTTAAATTAATAGTTATGTATTCTTTAAATATTTTTTAATATTCTAAAATAATAAAAAAATTATTTTTCTATTTCATTATTACTAAATATTATATATGATTAAGTTATTGTATTAATAATTATTATATGTTTAATTATTATGAATTAATTTTTTTTTAATTTTTTTCTTGTATTTTTCTCATCATCTCAATATCTCTCAGACTTTTCACTTTTTACTATTTCTGATTATTATTCTCTTGTTTGTTGATTCATTCTCTATCATATGTTTTTCTAAGCCTCCAACTCTCCTTTATCATTCTTTACCTTCCCATTTCTTTTTCTCTCACATTTTTATTTATTCTCATTGTCTCTTATATGTTCTTTTTTTTGTTTCTCATTAATAAATTGTCTCTCATCAATCCCTTTTTCTACTTTCCTCTTTATTTTGCTCTTATTAATTTGTGACTTTCATTTTCTATTAGAAAATAGGTGTCTTTATCTTTATTATTTTTTCAGCCCATCAAGTAAGTGATTGAAGAAATCTCTCATGTTTTAAAGTTTATAAATACAATTTTAGGAATTAATTTTTAATAATTATGTTATGACTATATTATCAATTTTATATAATAATAAATATGTCATATGATATGATATAATAGACTAATGAAATTAATATAATTTATTAATGAGCAAAATAAATTATATAAATTAAAATAAATTAGAATTAATTTATTTTGAAATTTTAATAAGATCTTATTCTATAATATAGGTATGATTTCATATGCATACAAAAGATTAATAAACATAGTTTTGTGATTATTATCTTTTAAAAAATGAACATTTTTAAAAGTTTGTAAATTATGAAAAATAAGCACAATACAAAAAGTTTATGCTCATTTTATAAGTGACAATATACTCTAATATACATATTTTATTTATATAAAATTAAAAAAAATTACATAAAATATTATTTTTATGCCAAAATCATTAATAAATAAGATTATTCTCAATTATGTTATCATTCTTAGAAATTAGAAAATTAAATTATGTAACAAATATTAAAAATAAAATATGTATTTATCATTAATATTATACATTAAACTATGTAATTTGAGAGTTTTCTTAAATATTATAAATTAATGGGCTAAAAGAAAGGTAATTGAGATAGAGATAATGATTCTACAAAAGATAGAGAAAGTCATATAATTATAATGGAAAATAAAGAGGATAATAGTGAGAGAAAGAGAGATGATTTGAATAAGTGGAAAAAAGAGTGAAGATAATGAAGATAGAGAGAATAAATAAATATGTGAAAGAGATAAAAATAAGAAAATAAATAATGATAGAAGAGAGAGAGAGGCTAAGAAGAATATAAGAAGATAGGAAATGAAGAGATAGAAAAGAGAATGATAATGAGAGATAGAAAAAAGTGAGAGAAAATAAGAGACATTGAGGTAAACAAAAAAGAGAGAAATAATTAAATACAAGTGAAATCATTATTATAAGTTATAACATGTTAATAATTTATAATATATAAAAATAATAAATTATAAAATAATATTTTATGTTTATTATTATTTTAGAATATTGTAAAAATTTAAAGGACATTTTTATTATTAGTTTAAAATTATTTAATTCATAATTAAGATTAGAAACATTTATTAACTAATAGATAACATAATTATTCTAATATATTTTTTATAGTGTAATATAGATAATAAGTATAAATAATATTTAATATGAATGATATTATTTTTATTTGTAATATTCTATTACATTATATTACTACATTTAAAAATTTTTATACTAATTATACATATATTATTAAAAGTAATAATTAATTATATTTTTAATATAATTTATTTAAGACATTTTTCTTTATATTAAACTATATTAAAGTTATTAGTTTATAATACCAAATTATGTGTCATTTTTATTATTACATGAAAATGATTGTAATGTTATAAAATTATTACTAGTAATTTATTAAAAAAAATAATTGTAAAGTATCATTTAGAGTGACACATTTTTAAAATTTTAACATGTTATTAAAATAATTTTTTGTTTATTAGAAAAGGAAATACTAATAAAAAATAGGAGCAATAGGTCGACCACTTAAGAGGCTACCCCCCCAAAAACTACTATCATCCTAGTAGGCTTAACTTTGGAGTTCTAATATTATTCAATATTATAATGATGCTGTACTTGCACATGCATATAATTAAAGAATAATCATAGTTATGCGATGATTATCTTGAAGATAATGATTTATTTGGAACAATTTTTAAATTATGAAGCATAAAAACTTTCAAAAAATTGTGTTTATTATTTATGTCATAATATATTTGAATATATAAATTTTTTTTTAAAATTAAATAAATATTTTATAAATATTTTTTTTGATAATGTAGACATTAATAGATAACATTTTCTTTCATTATGTTCTTAGTCTTATAAATAAAAAATTAAATTATCTAACAAATAAAAATGATAAAATCTATATTTATGACAAATAATATGTATTAAAATATGCAACTAAAGAGATTTCTTTAAAATTGCTAATCGATGGACTAAACAACTGATAATTAATGTATGAGTAGAAATGAGAAGAAAATATTAATAAAGAGAGATGATTTAATAAAGAAAAAATAAAAGAGAAAATATAGGTGATGAAATGAATAAAAAAATATTTAAGAGAGAGAAATTACAAAGTTGGGAAACATAAACTTGAGGTTAAGAAGAATATAACAAGATAAAAAATTAAATGATAATTAGCAGAATTTTAATATGGGAGAGAAAGAAGTGAGAGACATTGAGGCAAAATGGGCAAATATGAGAAATAATTAATTAAATGTTAAATCATAATAATTAAACTTATAATATTGATTAAATTTAACAAGTTAATCATATATAGTTTTTAATAATAAAAAATATAAAAAACTTTGAGGTTTATTATTATTAAATATCATAAATATTTAATAAATATTAAGATAATTATTTTAACTTATTTTATTCATACTTAAAATTCAAAATTTTAATTAAATTAAAAAAATATAATTATTTTAATATAACAACTTTATATGATGTAATATAGATAATAAATATAAATAGTACTTAACATTAATAATATAATTTAAGGCTTATAATATTGTATCATATAATGCCAAAATTTTTAAAAAATTGTATTCACATATCTGTATGGAATTAAAAAAATGTTAATTAAGATTTGCTATAATTGATAAAGTTATTATTGATTAATATAAATCAATAATAAAGTTATTATTTTATTATATCATATGATGTGTCACACATATTATTATATGAAATTAATAATATTTTTAAATTTATTAACAATAATTTATTATTAAAATTGTAATTACTAGCAATTATTTATAAAAATTTATTTTTTTAGCAACAATATTTTATTAAAATCAATTGTCATTCATTAGAAAAAAATGTTATTGAAAAATATGTAAAACAATAGCGCTTTTGAAGTGGTAACCAATTCCAATAATACTCTTGCTCATGAATGGTTAACTTTAGGGTTCAAATACGTTTAAGAGCTATAATGTTATATTGTCACACATGCAAATAAATGATAAAGAATCATAGTTGTGGGATTATTTTCTTTAAGATAATCAATGATTTCTGAAATATTTAGAATTATGAAACATTTGTGTTGGGTCACCCTTGTATTTCATGAGTTAAGCCTTAAATATATAACATTTTTTCTAATTGACTTGTTTATTGTGTGATATGTTTACATGTAAAGAATAGGCAATGCACTTTGAACATGGTGAATTAGTTGTCTTCAAAGAGGTATGGAGTGTTCAACTAGTTTTAAGCATTGAAGTCAAGAGCATAAGCTTTGGCAAGGTTATATTTTCCTATGAAATAGAATGTTAGCTAGTTTATTTTAAGGTACTCACCTTTCATATCAATTTTAAATCATACTCAAGCACCAAAATCATTTAATCATCTTCTTTATTTAACAAATTAATATGATTAAATTTTTCAATCTCCTAATTCTTGCATTACATCAAATGCAAACCATTTGTTGATTTAAGTAACATAACATTATTCCTTAATATTTGTTTCATTGGTTAAATCATACTTTGTATTTTTGCTAATTTTTATGTTAAGTTGATTGTCAAATATTGATTACATTGTAAAACTTATTTTATTAAAACTTTCATCATTAGATAAACGAAAGAAATTGTTTCATATCCAAACCTTTGCCGGAATGCTAAGGTCTCGAGCTAAATTTATGCCCATATATTAGGTCAGAAAAACAACCCAAACAAGATAAGGTCGACCAAATCTGGTTTATGGCAAATTCGTTAACCAAATGAAGTAAGAAGTAGAATGAAAAGGATAGACATTTGAGCTAGATATAGGCATAGATCTTCTCAAATGCGGATAAACTTGTTTGTTACTAGTATGCCCAAGAGATTAAATCTCGCGCACATTAGTGCAGAGCTAACAACAATTAGACACCCAACATATAACCACACGAATACTTATAAAGTCCAAATAAGTTCCTATTCCTATAATAGTGGTGTGGTCATACATACATAAAATTTAGACAAAATCATAATTGAGCAATGATTGTGTTAAAGATAATGAACTATTTCTAAATTTTTCTATATTTTGAAACATAGGCATTTTTAAAAGAATAATAATAATTATATATATCATAATACATTTAAATATAAATATTTTATTAGTATTGATTAACAAGAAATTTATGTAAACAATTATTTTTTATCACATAGATATTAATAGATAAGATTTTCTTTTAACACATTATTATTCTTATAAATAAAAAACTAACTTATATAAAAAATAATAAGTAATAAAATATATATTTATAATAAATATTAGATATTAAACTATTCAGCATGAGTTATTTGCTTAATTTATTAATTGATTAGTTAAAAAAGAGAAAATAGAAAAGAAAGATCACTGTTCCATTAGAGAGGACATGGATTTATAAGAGAAAAATTAAGAAGAAAATAGTAATAAGAAAAGAATAAAGACAATTTAGTAAAAAAATAAAATAAAAAGGAGAACATAAAAGAAATGGAAAAAATAGATAAATATGTAAAACAGATTAAAAAATGACAAAGTAGAGAATGATAGTGGAAAGACCATCAAGATTGTAAAAAGATAAAGATTGAGATGATAGACAAAATAATGATAATAAGAGAGAGAATGATGTGAGTGAATTTGTGAGACTATGAGATAATGAAAAAAGTGAGATAAATAATTAAATAAAATTTAAATCTTAAAAATTAAGCTTATAATATTGATTAAATATAAGATGTTAAACAAATAGAATATTATGGAATAATAAATTATAAAAACTATTTAAAGATTTTTATTATTTTAGAATATTATAAACATTTAAGGAATATTTTTATTATTAATGTTAAATTATTTTATTCGTACTTATAACAAAAACTATTAATGAAATAATAAATTATATAATTATTTTTATATGATTTAATATATGTAATAAATAGATGTAGTATTTAATATTGATAATAAAATTTTAGCTTTCTAATATTCTATAATATAATATTTCAAAATTTGAAAATTTTCATAAATATACAATTATTAATATAAATTAATTCTAATTTACTATAATTTAACTTAATTATTTTATTGAATACTAATCTATTTTAAAATATTTATTTTATTTTATAATATAATTTGTCTTATTTATTATTATTTAAAATTGATAATAATGTTATGATGTTATTATTAATAACTAATTATTAAAATACTAATTATATGTTATAATTTATAAAAATTTAATCTTTTAACATTAACAAATTGTTAAAAACAATTATCATTTATTATAAAAAAGAATACTATGAAAAAATATTTGCAACTCAAGGACTTATCAAAAGTTCACTATCTCAAGACCACTCTTAAGCAAGCTTGACTTATAACTTCTAATTAGCTCAAGTGTTAGAATGCTAGAGTAGTTGTACCTATGCTTTGAAGAAAAAAATTATAATTGTGTTATTATTTAGTTATTAAGATTTATTTTTTATTTAATTATTTCTCACTTTTTTCTCTTTATCTCAATATCTCTAATATTCTCTTATTTTCTACCCTATCTTATTATCATTGTATTATTTGTAACTTTATTCTTTATCTTCATATACTTTTTTTGTCTTAAAACTCCCATTTATGATTTTTTACTTTCTTATTTTTCTTTCTCTTTCAAATTTTTATTTATTATCTTTATCTTATTTGTGTTTTATCATTTCTTTTTCTTTTCCCTAAACCTACAATCATTAATCTCTATTACAATTTAGTTATAAATTTGTGACTCTCCCTCTATCTTATAAAATAGATAACCCCACTCTATTATCTTTTTCTTAGCCCATCAATTAGAAATATTTTCAAAATCTCATATATTACATAATTTAATGTATAATATTTATTAAAAATATCTATGTTTCCATTTATATTTTTTAAAAAATTTTATTTTTTGTATATAAGAATGATAACATAATGGAAGAAAAACTCATGCAGTATTTAATATAAATAAGAGTTTTTGTAAATATTTATTTATTTAATGTAAATAAAATATTGATATCAAAATATATTATTATATTTACTAAACATAACGTTTCTTAAAAGTGCATATGTATGATAATGTTACAAATTTTAGAAATAGTTAATTATCTTGAACACAATAATCATATAACAACAATTTTTTATCCATTGTACGCATCTGCAACTACTCTCAGGAAATCCTCATGTTACAAATATTTTTTCATATTACTTTTTTTAATGAACAAAAACTTATTTTAATATGTTAATTTAAAAAAATTAAATTATTTTATATTTTTGTTTCTAATTAAAATTTTAGAAGCTAAATATTAATAATAACAACATAATAATATTTCCTATTCTATATAATAAAAAATATGATGCATCATATGATATTATAAAATAATAACTTCAATATAGCTTAATATTTAGGAAAATGGCTTATATCAATTATAATAAATTAGAACTAATTTATATTTATAATAGTATATATATTATGTGTGTAATGTTTTTTAAATATAATAATATTATATTTTAGAATATAAGAATTTTAAAATTATACGATTAATGTTTAATATAATTTATTTTTAATATCTATAATATGTAGCACAAATATAATATATTATAATAATTATATTCTTTATTATTTAAATAACTAATAAAATAATAATAAATCATTTGTACGAAATTCTTTAAATATCTTTAATATTTTAAAATAATAATAAAACTAAAATTTTATTTTTATTTTATAATTATTAAATATTATATATTATTAAACTTATATATTTAATAAATTTTAAAATTTTAAATTCTTAATATTTAAATTTTATTTAATTATTTCTCACTGTTTTTTCTATTTATGTTGATGTGTCTCGTTTCTCTCTCTTCTATTATCAATTTCATATTTCTCTGTTTATTCTCTATCTTCTTATAGAACTCTTGGCATCCCTCTCTAATCATCCTTTTCTCTTTTCTTCTCTTTCTTTTTCACTTTTTTATTTAATCCCTCTGTCTCCTCAACATTCTTTCCTTTTTTGTCTTCATTATATGATCTCTCATCTCTATTTATCACAATTTTCCTCTATATTTTTTTCTTATGAATCAATCAATGACTTCCTCTCTCTTCTTGAATAATTATCTAATTTTTAATATCACTTTTTATGTCCATTAATTAAAACTATTAAAAAATCTCTTATGTTTTGTAATTTAATTTATATTTATGATATTTATATATATTTTAATTTATATTTATTACATAATATAAGTTTTAATTTAGAAGAATTATAAAGTAATGAAAGAAATTCTAATGTATCAATGTCTACATTACCAAAAATAATAGTTTATGTAACTTTTATAGTTTTAATATTAATAAAATTTTCATTTTAATAAATATTATGTCAAATATAAAAAGCATAAAAGTTTTTTAAAATTTCATATGCTTCATAATTTTGAAAATTTTAGAAATGGTTCATTATTCTAAAGATAATAATCACATAATTATGACTTTTTCTTTTACATGCATTTGTGGCCAAACTAGCATTATAACATTAGAAATTTTTAGAAATGTTAATTTAGGCATTTTTAGGTGAGTGTTTGTTGGGATGGGTGACCATTTAACAATTCTTAATGTTGCATTTTTGTTTTATTAAATGATAATAGATTTCATTAACAACTTAATATTAAAAAATTAAATTGTTATTAATGATAATTTATAACTATCATTTTAGTAATTAATTATTAATAACAATTTTTTAATATTTTTTTAAATTATATTTAATATGTTTTGTAAATTTAATATTTAACATTTTACTGTTATTTAATTATTTTTATCAATTATTTTTCTTTATCTTAATATCTCATATTTTTTGTACTTTATTCCCTCTCACATTGTTGATCATTTATTTAGCTCTTCATTCTCAATCACCTTATATTCTTGTTTGCTAATCACTCTCCTTATCCTTCTTTACCTTCAAATTTTCTTCTCTTTTTCACTTATATATTCATTCTCATTATCTCTTCTATATTCTACCTTTTTTGTTTAATTAAATTATCCCTCATCTCTCTCTATTACTATTTTCTTTTTTTATTTTACTCTTATCAATCTATGCCTTCTTCCTCTTTCTCTGATACAATAGTTATCTCCATCTCCATTATGTCTTTTCAAACCAATCAACCAATAATATTAAGGAAAGCTCTTGTGTGTCATTATTTAATGTATAATATTTATGATAAATATAACTTTATTATTTATATTTGTTAAAAATTTGATTTTTTTATTATTACTTGCAAATATTTTTTGATATTCCTTTTTCTAATTAATAATATTTTATTTGAATAACATGTTAATATTAAAAAATTAAATTATTATAAATGATAGTTCATAATTACCATTTAAGTAACTAATTATTAATAAAAGCAATATAACATTTTTCTTAATATCATATACGATAAATATGGCACATCATATGAACTATAGTTAACTAGAATTAAGCTATTTTTATAATAATATATAAATGATGTATAGAATTTTTAGATACATTAACATTATATTATAGAGTATTAAAAAATTCGAATTATGTTATTAATGTTAAATTTTATTTATAATTATGGTCTACATCATGTATATTAACATAATAAATTGGAAAAATTAAATTATTTATTATTTAAATAATATTTTTTAATTAAAGTATCAATAAAATAATACTAAACTAGTAGTCAAAATATTTTTCTAATGTTTGAAATATGATAAAATAATAAGCATCACTTGTTCTTTACATGTAATGGTTAAACACTTAATGCTTGACTAATGAAATATAATGGTGACCCAACAGACATGCTTGATAATTTAAGAACTTTTGGAAAATGGTTCATTATCTTCAAGGTAATTATCACACAACTATTATTTTGTCTTTTGGATGCATGTGTGACCACACCAATATTATAACAATGGGTCGTATTAGAACACCAATATTATGTATAGTTAAGATGGGTGAACTATTAAGAAGTCCTTATGTTGCAGATATTTTTAGCCATCAGTTAAATATATTTAAAAAATCTCTTATTATCATATTTTAATATAACATATTTATATCAAAGCAAACATAGTTGATGAAAATCTTATGTATTGTTTTCTACACTATCAAAAATTTAAGTTCATGTAATATTTTCTTATTTTTATAGTAATAAAATAACAAAATTATAATTTTTTATGGCATATATAATAAGCACAAAAATTTTTCAAAGTGCATTTTCCTGATTATTTATAAATTTTAGAAATTATTCATTATCATCATGAAAAAATCAAATAACTGTGATTTTTTTATTTGTAAGCATGTGCAAGAACGTTAGTATTATAACAATTGATCCTCATTATAGCACCAAAGTTAAGATGCTTACGTGTGGGTAATATCTCTTAATAATGTGTTTAAGTTAAAAAAAATTAAATTGTTATGAATGATAACTTATAATTATTATTTTAGTAATTAATTGTTAATTATAACATTACAACATGATTAGTAATTTCATATAATAATAAATATGGCACATCAAGTGATATAATAAAATAATAATTTTAATGTAGTTTAACAGTGTGTAAAATAATTTCTATCAATTATAATAAATTAGAAGTAATTTATGTTTATGATATTATATATATGTTTTGTATTAAATCTTTTAAACATAGTATTATTATACTATAGAATATTAGAAATAAAAATTTTACAATTGATGTTAAATATTATTTTTATTTATTATTTATATTACAACATGTAAAGACAATATATTATAAAAATTATTTTATGTATTATTTAATTATATTTTTTAATTAATGTATGAAAAAATAAGTATTAAGTTTGTAGTCTAAATATTTTTAAATGTTTGTGTTTCTAAAAAATAATAATAAAACTCAATTTTTTTTATATTTTTTGGTAAATATTAAATATGATAAACTTGTTATATATTATAAATATCACAAGTTAAATTATTTAGAATGAACTTCTATTTAGTTATTTCTTATACTTTTTTTCTCTTTATCTCAATGAGCCTCATATTCTCTCATTTTCTTCTCTCTTTTATTATCATTGTCTTATTTATCTCTTTAATCTCAATCTTCTTATATTCTTGTTGGCTTCTCTCTCTTATCTATCACTCTTTATTTTGTCATTTCACACTCTCTTTTACCTTCTTTATTTTTTCTCACAATCTTCTCTTTGTTTTCTCTTTTTTTAAACTTCATTAAATCGTCTCTCATTATTTCTATTTTTCTCTTAATATTTGTCTTATCAATTTATTACTTTCTATCCATCTTATAGAAATGTCTCATCTCTCATTATTTCTTTTTTTCTCTTTATTTTTGTCCATGTTATAGAATGTTTATGTCTATTTTTGTAAACAAATTTTTAGCCATTAATTGTTCATATTTGAGAAATCCCTTAAGTTATATTTTTTAATATACAATATTTATAAAAAAATATATTTTATCATGTTTAATTATTATGCAATTTATGCTTTTTATAAGAATGATTATATAATGGAAGAAAATCTTATGTATTGATTTCTAAATAAAAAAATTAATTTTATCTCAATTTTTGTTAATTTTATATTAAAAAAGTTTCGATATAAGAATATATAGGAGTATGTATAATAAAAATAAACTTTTTAAATTATGCATATGCCTAATAATTTAGAAAAGTTTTAAAATGATTCATTATCTTCAATATAATAATAAAAAACTGTGATTTATTTTCTTATATGAATCCACAACTACAGCAGTACTATTATACTAGATCTCATTCAAGTTGTAGTGATTATTTATCTTAGAATTTCATTTTCTGATAGATGATACTTTACTGTAATATCAGGTTAATACTAAAAAAACTAAAATATTATAAACGATTATTTATAATTAGTATTATAATAATTAATTATTAATTAATACTTTATAACATTAGTGTTAACTTTATAAAAAAAAAAAAAACACATCATATTAAATAATAAAAAAATAAATTTAATTTACATTATCAATGGGCAAAATAACTTAAATCAATTATAAAAAATTAGAATTGATTTATGTTTATATTATTACAAATCATCTTTTTTATAGACTTCTCTAAATAAAGTTATATTATATTATAGAATTTTAGAAAAAAATTATATTGTTAATTCTTAATAATTTTTGTGTTATTTATCAACATTTTATGATATAAAGATAATATATAAGAATAATTACATTATTTTTAATTTTATATATTTTATTAGTTTATTTAAGTGTAAAGTAGTATTAATTTTGAAGTCAAAAAATTCATTAAGCATTTTAATATTATAAACTAATAAAAAACCACAAAATTGCTTCATATTTTACTATTATTAAATATAATATATGTTTAAATTACTATAATTAAAAAATATTATTAGTTTGATTTTTAAGATTTTACTTTTATTTAATTATTTCTCTTGCTTTGTTTTCTTTATATTAATATCACTCACTTTCTCTCACTTTATTCTCTCTCTTATTATCATTATTTTATTTATGTCTTTATTGTTTATCTCTTTATATTTTTTAGCCTCTCTCTATCATTTATCCTTTTCTACTTTCCTATCTCTCTATCTTTTCCTTATTTATTTATTCTATCTATCCTTTTTATGTTCTATCTTTTCATTTACTCTTTATTAAATCATTTCCCACCACTCTTTATTATTATTATTTTCTTTTTTATTTTTCTCTTATCAACTCTTTCCCCTCTCTCTTTCTTGTGAAAAAATTACCTCTATCTCTGTTAACTCTTTTTCAATCGAAAAATTAGAAATATTAAAGAAATCTCCTAAATGGTGTAGTTTAATATATAATATTAAAGATGAATATATATTTTATTATTTTGATATCTTACATAATTTTATTTTTTATTAATATGGATGACAACATAAAAAGAGACAATCATCTATATAAATGTCCATATTATAAAAAATAGTTTATGTAAATTTTTCGAAATTATATATAAATAAGATATAAATATTTGATTATATTATGACATATATATGAGCACAATGTTTTTAAAGATGCATATGCTTTATAATTTAGAAATTTTAGAAAATGATTAATTATCTTCAAGATATTAATTACACAACTATTATTTTATCTTTTATATGTCAGTGTAACCACACTAGAGTTATAGCAATAGATCTTTTTAGAACTCCAAAGTTAAGCATTTTGTTTGAGATTAGTATTACGATGGGTGACTACTCTAGATGTCCTCGTATTGCATATAATTTTTTATTGATAGATTATTTCATAAAGAATATATACAAATAGTCATCTGATAAATTTTCACGAGATGATGACCATTAGAAGGATGGATCAGTTACAATAGATGAAGTAGTAACCATCTAATCATCTTATCAAATGGATCATTGGATTGACTAGGAAGGCATTTTAAACGCATAAGAAATCTCCGCCATGCGATCACAAAAATTTGCAATCAGACTGTGCATAGCATTGCTAGTTTTGGATGGAGATAATCACAAGGGACATAATCCCACTTTGTAAGAAATAAAAATTATTTGGTCTTTGTGAGCATTCATGGAGGTGTAACTTGACAACATAAAATAAGCTGGATCTTTCTTTGTATTTATGTGTTTATCTTTTTTTTACGTTACCTTTACTTATATTTAGTTTGAATGCTTCCAAATTAGATCTAATGGCTTACCTAAATTGGCACAGGAATTTGTTTTCAAGTAAATGTGTTGACCCAATCTAGATATGAAAGACTTTCTTCACCTGATGCTCGAGTTTAAGCATGGCCAGAGACTTTTGCATTTGGGCACAGCTTGTGAAGTGGCATAACGTTTTTTATTTATTTAATTATGAAAAATTTAATAGAATTATTTTTATATAATAAAAATTTATTAATCAAGTAAATTTATAATTTGGGAAAAATACCAAAGTATGATTTAACCAAAGAAAATGATTTAAAAAATTAATTATGGCTTAAATAGGTTTTGAACCAAGAAATAATTTAAGAGATTAAAAAATTAAATCTTATTAATTTGTAAATCAAATAGATGATTAAATAATTTAGATTGCTAAATATAATTTGAAATTTATAAGAAGGAGAGTGCCTTCAAACCTTGAAGCTTGCTGATCACTCCAAGGTGTTCTAAAGATAGCTAGTTTAGCATGTACAAAGTGCATAGCATTTTCTTTACAATTAAACCTACTTCACAATAAACAAGGCCATTAGAATAAAAGGCTAAATATTTAAGCGTTGACCCATCCAGAAGAAAGGTGACCTAACACATATGCTCGTTAATTAAAAAAATTATATAATGATTCATCATCTACAAGACAATAATTGCACTACTATGATTTGGTTTTTTGTATGCCTATGTGACCATGCCAGCATTATAGCACTAGAACTTATTAGGACTCAAAATTCAAGCAAGCTTATGTTACTATAGTATAATGTCATGGGATTTCATTGTGTTGCACACATTGTTTCATAGAAATCTGTTTTCTAATAAATGACAATTGATTTAAAAAATGTATTAATGTTAAAAAAATTAAATTATCATAAGTGAAAGTTTGTAATTTTTATTTTAGTTAATAATTATTAATAATAATGTCATAATATTATTCTTCATTTTATATAACAAAAGCCAAAGAAAATAATTTGATATAACATAATAAAAAATTAAATAAATTTTAATATTTATCAAAATAACTTATATAATTATAATAAATTTGAATTAATTTATTATTATATTAATAAGTATAAATTATGCATAAAATTATTTAAATATAATAATATTATATTATATAATTTTAAAAATCTAAAATATAATATTAAATATTAGATTAAATTTTATTAGAATAATGATATAATTGATTATTTAATTAATTTTTTTTAATGTCAAGTACGATAAAAAATATAATATTAGCAATAAATATATTCTTTAAGTATTTTTAATGTTATAAAAAATATAAATCTCAAATATCTTTTGAAATATTAATTATCTCTTGCTTTTTTATCTTTATCAATATTTTACATATTCTCTCACTTCGAACTCTCTCCTATTATCACTTTCTTATTTCTTCTTTTATTCTTTATCTCTTTGTATTTCTTTTGGCCTCCAACTACCCTCTATTTTTCTTTAATTTCTCATTTCTCTTTCTCTTTCACTTATTTATTTCTACTCTTTATCTCCAGTATGTTCTATGTTTCGTTTTCCACATAATTAAATCATCTCTCATGAATCTCTATTACTACTTTTGTTATTTTGCTCTTATTAATCTTTGACTTTCTCTCTCTAATAGAATAGTTATCTTTTTCTTTAACATCTATTGTTTAGATTATCAATTGATAATATTTTTAAAAATTTATCATATTGTATAATTTAATTTAAAATTTCAATGATAAAATTTTTATATATTTCTAAAATAATTTATTTTTAAATTAAAAAATTATAACAAAATTTAAGAGGCTCCTTTGTCCAAACATCTATATTATAAAAAATTATAGTTTTTGTTGCTTTTTCTTAATTTTATTCAAATAAATCTTAATATTAGTATACATTATGACATATATATTAAACATAATTTTTTAAAAATAACCATATGCTTTAAAATTTTGAAAATTTTAGAAATGGCTGATTATGTTCAACATAATAATTAGTTAATAATGATTTTTTATCTATACTATGCATGTGTGACAGCATACACTATTCGGCACTAGATCTTATTAGAATTCCTAAGCTTGCTTGTATGAGAGTTGTATTGGGATTGGTAACCTTTTAAAAATTCCTCATTTTACAAATTTTTTTCTATTTCTTTTTCTAATGGATGATAATTTATTTTAACAAGATTTTAATGCTAAAAAGTGAAATTGTTAAAGATGATAGTCTATAATTATAATTTTATAAAATTATTTGTAATAATAAATTTTTTAATATTATTGTTAATTTCAAATTATAATAAGTATAAGATGTCATATAATATAACAATATATTAATTCTAATATAGTTTAATGTTGGGCAATATATCTTATATCAGTTATAATAAATAATAGTTAAGTAATATTTACATTGGAACATATAAGATGCGTATAGAATTATCTAAATATAGTATTATTATATGACAGAATAGAAGAAATTTCAAATTATATCATTAATATTAAATATTACTTATATTTATTATCCAAATTACATCATATAATGTTGTTATATTTTATAATTATACTATTTATTATTTGGTAAATATTTTTTATTGTATCTATGAAAAAAATTATATTAAATTAATAGTCATTAAATTTTTTAAATAATAAAAATTATTTAATATATTAATAAAAAAAATATATATTTAATTAATATTAAATATTATATATTACTAATTTCTTATATTTAGTAAATATTGTTTTTTTTAATTTTAAATATTTATCTTTTACTTAATAATTTCTCTCAATTTTACTTTTTATCTCATTGTCTCTAAAATTCTTCAACTTTTTTCTCGCTCCCTTTATCATTCTATATATGTCTCTTCATTCTCTATTTCGTTATATTTCTGTTGGCTTATCTCTCTTCTCAATTTTCCATATTATTTTATTTTTTATTTTCTTTATTTATTTATTTATTTCTCTTTATCTTGTCTATGTTTTCTATTTTTTTTTCTTCTTTATTAAATCTTCTCTCATCCCTGACTATTTTTATTTCTTTCTTTATTTTTTTCTTATAATTGTAAGTGTATCTCTCCCTTTTCATGAATAGTTATCACCATCTCTGTTATCTCTTTTTGGGGCCATCAAATAACAATATCTATGAAATCTCTTAAGTTACACAGTTTAATGAATAATATTTATGATATATATATATTATTTATAATTATTACATAATTTAATTTTTTTATCCATAAGAATGATAATGTAAAGAAAATAAATCTAGTATATCAATATCTATGTTTTTAAAAGTAATTTTTATCCAATTTTTCATTTATTTTATAAATAAAATATTAATATTAGGATTTATAATAACATATATAAAAATAATGCATTTGTTTAAAACTACATATTGAAGAAAAAATAAGTGTGTCAATCCCACAAGAGTTGGTCAATTATGGTTGTAATTTTCTTTTAATAATTTTATGATTGCTTTTAATTTTAATTTTTTATTTTTGCAATGAAAAAAAAATTTGAAATGGTACATAAAAAATTTTATGAAGATTGGTTCAACAAAAATCTACATCTACCACCAATAAAGGTAAAAAAGCACCATTGGTAAAAGAATTACAAGGTGAGCTTTTTTCTTATGGTACACCTCTAATGTACAAACTTTTATGAGTTTAATTATAACATGAGATTTTATGAGCATAATATAAAACAGTGGTACATAGTTTAATATATATCAATTATGATAAATATATTTTTTTCTTTTCATTTTATTATGTAACTTAATTTCTATTTACAAAAATTGTAACATAATAGAAGAAAAACTTATGTATTTCTATCTATTTTATCAAAAATAATAGTTTATGTAATTTCTTTTTAATTTTATATAAATAAAATAATTATATTAGAATATATTATGACATATATAATAAAAATAATTTATTTTTAAAAGTAAATATGCAATATAAATTACAAAAGTTAGGAAAAATTTTATTATCCTCAAGATAATAATAACATAACAACGATTTTTTGTTTTCTATGCATGTGTGATGAAATCAGCATTATAACACTCAATGTCAGTAAAGCTCCAAAGTTAAGCATTTTTGGGTGAGTAGTGTTAGGATTGATGCCCCCTTATGAAAACTTCGTGTTACATCAATTCATCATAGCATTCTTTTCTCCAAAGAATAATAATTTTTTTAAATCATGTTAATGTTCAAAAAATAAATTATAATAAAAGATATTTAATAATTTGCACTCAAGAAATTAATTATTATGAGTAAATTTATAATATGGCACATCATATTATCTAACAAAATAATAACATTAATATAGTTCAGTGTGGACTTAAACAACTTACATGCATGAGAATAAATTAGAGATTATTTATGTTTATAATAATATAAATTAGGAATAACTTTTTTAAAATATAATAATACTATATTATAAAATATTAAAAAATCTAAAATTATATCATTAATGTTACATAATTATTATAATTATTATCCATATTATATGATATAGAGATAATACATTGGAATAATTATATTATTTATTATTTTATTATATTTTTCTAATTATTGTGTGAATAAAATAATATAAAATTCATAGTGAAATTATTTTTTAAAAATTATTAATATTGTAAAATAGTAATAAAACTCAAAATTATATATGATTAATTACATATATCTAATAAATATCATAAGCATCATTTCTAAGATTTAACTTCCATTTAATTATTTCTCTCGCTTTTTCTCATTTTATTGGAATGTCCCGCAAATTAAATCACTTCTTTGTCATTCCTATTATGATGCTGTTATTATTCCATTTATTGTCCATTTCTTTATTTTTTTCTTGGTCTCTCTACCTCTCCTTTCCTTCCTTATTTTCTCAATTCTCTTGCTCTTCTAATTATTTATTCTTCATATCTTCTTCATGTTCTATCATTTCATTTTTTTTATAAAATCATCTCTATCTCTCTCTATTATTATTTTCTTACATTCAAAATAAATTTATTTAGAATTATATTTTATTTTTTATAATTTTATTTTTTGTTTATAAAATTGATGAAATAATTGAAGCAAATCATATGTATTTATATCTATGTTATCAAATATAATGACTTACATAATTTCCTCTTTATTTTGAGCAAATGAAATATTAATGTTAAAATATATTATGACATATATATAATCATAAATTTTTCTTAAAAATTTATTTCTTTGATAATTTAGAAAATTTTAAGAAAAGATTCATTATCATTAAGACAATAATATCTCATCTAGGCCTTTTTCATTTTTTATGCACTTGTGATCACAATAATATTATAACAATAGATCTTATTAGACTCAGAAGCTAAGGTTGCTTGGTGAGAGTAGTATTATGATTGGTCACCTCTTGAGAAGTCTCATTCTGTCCCATATTTTTTCATAGTAATATTTTTTGTAGTAAATGAAAAATATTTTAATGTGTTAATGTTAAAAAATAGAATTATTATAAATGGTAGTTTTTTGAAAATATTTTAGTAATTAACGATTAATACTAACTTTATAATATTATTTTCAATTTCATTTAATTTTATGTATGAAATATCATATGATATTAAAAACTAATAACTTGAATTTAGTCTAACATTTGCAAAATAATCTATATATAATATCATAATTAAAATTAATTTATTTTATATATTAATAAATATATATTATAGAAGATTTGAAATCGAAAATTATATCATTAATTTTAAATATTACATATATATTTATTATCTATACTACATCATATAAAGAAAATATATTATAATAATTATATAATTAATACTTTAATTAGTTTTTTAAATTTTAGTTTCTAATAAAATAGAATAAAATTAATAATTAAAATATTCTTTAAAATTTGTAAAATTTTTAAAAAATAGAAAACATAAAATATTTTGTTATATGTTTTTATTATAAAATATTATATATGATTAACTTATTATATTTAACAAATATTATCAGTTTAATTATTAGGATTTAACTTTTATTTGGTTATGTTACACACTTTTTCTATTTATATTAAATGCCTATTATTCCCTCACTTCTTAATTTCTCCAATTATCATTATCTTATTTGTCTCCTAATATTTTTCTTTGCCAGCAATTATCCTTTATTATTCATTATCTTCTCATCTCTCATTAATCTAGTATTTTCATTACTATTTTGCTTTCATCATTATGTTACTTTGTATCTAGACCGAAATTATCTTTTTTTGGCTAATTAATTAACAATATTTAAGAAATATCACATGTTGCATGATTTAATATATAATATTAATGATAAATAAATATTTTGTTATTCATATTGATTATATAATTTAATTTTTATTTTAAAAACTGATAAAATTTTTTATGGAAATTTTATGTATTAATTTTGATGTTATAAAAATAATAGTTTTACATTTTTTTATTTGTTTTATATAAATAAATTGATTGTATTGGAATATACAATAACAAAAAAATTTAAAAATACATATTTTTCATAATTTATAAAATTTTAGAAATGGCTATTAATCTCAAAAATAATAATTACAAAACTATGATTTTTTGTCTATTGGCTGTATATATGATCACACAAGTATTGTGCCACTTAATCTCTTTAAAACTCAAAAGTTAAGCTTGCATGGTTGATAATGAATTTGTGATGGGTCACCTCTTAAGGAGCTCTCCGATTTAAAATTTTTTTTTTATATTCATTTTTTTAAATGAATGAAAATTAATTTTTAATAACATGTTATTTTTAACAAATTAAGTAAAATAAAATAAAGTACATAAATTATAATAAATAAAAATTTAAATATATTTATAACACTATATAAGATGTGCATATATTTTTTAAAATATACTAATGTTATATTATAAAACTTAGATTTTTAAAATTATATAATTATTGTTAAATATTATTTTGTTTATTTTTTATATTACATCATGTAAAAACAATATATTAGAATAATTATAATATTTATTATTTTATATTATTTGATTAATGTATTAATAAATCAATAATAAATTAATCTTTAAGATAGTTTTTAAATATTTAAAATTTTTTAAAATAATTATAAATCTCAAAATTTTTTATATATGATTATTATTAAATTTTATAAATTATTAATTTTTTTTTGATAAAAAGAATTATTTTAAATTAATTTATGTAATTTTAGTTTTGTTATGTTTCTCACTTTTTTCCCTTTATGTTAATGTTTATCCATTCTATCTCCTCATTGTTCTCACTTTTTTCTTTTTCGTTAAATAATCCCCTATTAATCTCTATTACTATTTTTCTTACTATTTCACTTTCATCATTCTGTGACATTGTTTTTGTTACATAATAGTTATCTCTACCTATATTATCTCTTTTTAAGACCATCAATTAAAAAGGTTTAAGAAATATCTTATCTTGCATTGTTTAATAAATAACACTTATGTTAAATATATATTTTTATTATTTATATTTATTACATAACTCATTTTTTTAATTTTAACAAAATGATAACATGATGGAAGAAAATCTAATGTATTAACATCTAGGTTATTGAAAATAATAGTTTATTTAATTTTATATTATTTTGATATAAATAAAATATTTGTATTAGAATATATTATGACATATATAATATGAAAAAATTTTAAAATGAATATTCTTGATAATTTTTTAAATTTTAGAAATGGTCCTTTATCTTGAGCATAATAATCACACAATTATGACATCTTTTCTTTTGTACGCATTTGTTACCACACGAGTATTATGCCACTATATCTCATTAGAGCTCAAAAGTAAAGCTTGCTTTGGTGAAAGTGGTGTTGGTATGGGTGACCTTTTGAAGTTTCTTTGTGTTGCAAATACTTTTTGATATTCCTTTTTGTAGTGAATGATAATTTACTTTAATAAAATATTAATGTTAAAACAACTATTATAATTGATAATTAGTAAATGCCAACTTAGTAAATTAATTATTAACAATAACACAATAACATGTTTATCAATTTTGTGAAACAATAAATATGACACATAATATAACTTAATAAAATAATAACTTTAATATCATGTAATATTTAGAAAAATAATTATGTAAAATATTGTATATAAGAATTGAATTGAATTTATAATTATATATATTCGGCATTTATAAAGGTTTTAAAAAATTAGTAATATTATATTATAAAATATTACTATTATGAAATTATATCATTAATGCAAAATATTATTTATATTTATTACTTCATATAAATATAATATATTACAATAATTATTATTTTTCTTATTAAATAATTCTTTTAATGATATGAATAAGTTTTTATTAAATTAATAGTAAAAATAAATTTTAAATAATTCTTTTAATGATATGAATAAACTATTTTTAATATTTTATTATAGTTTAATATTATAAATTATTTTTTATTTGTTTTATTAAAATTATAGTATTAATTATTAAGTTTTTAACTTTTGTTGAATTCTTTTTCACTTTTTCTCTTTATCTCAAATATCTCTTATATTCTATCATATCATTCTCTCCCATATTATCATTCTTTATTTGACTTTTCATTTCTTGCCCTATCTTTCTTCACAATCCTTCTCTACTTTCACATTTCTCTATCTCTTTCATTTATGTATTTATTTTCTTTATCTCCTCTATCTTTTCTCATTTCTTTCCTTTTAATTAAATCAACTCTTAACTCTCTCCATAACTATTTTCTACTCTTTTTTGCTCCTATCAATCTATGCCTTTATCTTTTTATAGAATAGTTATCTCTATTTTAATACCTCTTTCTCAACCTATCTATTAAATATTTTTAAAAACTCTCTGATGGTGGATAGTTTAATATATAATGTTTATGTTAAAAATATATTTTGTCATTTATATTTATTATGTTATCTAATTGTTTTTATAGCAATGAAAATATAATAAAATAAATCTTAGGTATTACAATCTACACTACCAAAAATGATATTTTATTTAATTATTTATTTATTTAATATAACATAAATAATTATATAAGAATATTTTATGACATATATAACATGAATAAATGTTTTTTAAAAGTTCGTATTCCTCATAATTAAGAAATGTTTTTAATTTTCAAGGTAATAATCACATAACTATGATTTTTTAAATTTCATATGCATTTGTGACCACACCAACATTATAACACTAGATCACTTTAGAGCATCAAAGTTAAGAGTTCTTTTGTCAGAGTACTATTGTGATGTATGACTTCTTAAGCAAAACAAAAGTGGCACATCATATGATATAACATAATAATAACTTTTATATATTTTAAAATTCAGTAAAATAATTTTAATGAATTATAAAAATTTGATTTAATCTATTTCTTTAAAATTATATAAATATTATATGCTTTATATAAAATTTTTTAAATATTATAATATTATTTTACAAAATGTTTGAAATCTAAAATTTTTATATTCCTAATATTAAACATTATTTATATTTCTTATCTATATTAATGTAAAAGAAAAACATATTTAAATAATTAATATTATTTAGAGTAAAAAAAACTTTAAATATTTGTAATATTTTAAAACAATAGTAAGCCTCAAATAGTTTTTAAGTTTTATTGTTATAAAATTTTATATATGATTAAATTATTTTATTTAATAAATATTATAAGTTTAATTATTAAGTCTTAACTTTTATTTAATCATTTGCTTAACTGTTTTATCGTTGCTTTAATGTCTCTTTTTTTTTTACACTTTCGACTCTTTTCTATTATCTTTTTCTTATTTGTCTCTTCATTCTCCATCTCATATTTTTCTTGACATCCAACTCTCCTCTATCATTATTTATTTTCTCATTTAACTTTCTTTCTTAGTTATTTGTATATTATCTTTATCTCTTTTATGTTCTATATTTTCTTTTTCTTCTTCATTAACTAATCTGTCATTAATCTCTATTACTATTTTCTTCTCTATTTTATTTTTATAAATCTATAACTTTCCCTCTTATAGAATAATTAACTCTATCTCAATTATATCTTTTTCATCCCATTAATTTATTAAATTTAGGAAGTTTCATGTGTTACATTATTTTATATATAATATTTATGTTAAATATTTATTTTATTATTTATATTAATTGTAGTTTTATTTTTTAGTAATAAAAATGATAACAAAATGGGAGAAAATCTTATTTTTTAATGCCTACATTATCAAAAAAAAATGTGTATATTATGGTATATTATGGCATGTATAATAATAAATAATGTTTAATCCCTAATCCCTAATCCCTAAAGAGTATATTAATAAAAAAAATTTAATAATAGTTTTATAATATTTTTATCAATTTTATATATTAAAAATAGGACACATCATATGATGTAATAAAATAATAATTTAAAATATTTTTTTTAAAATAGTAAATAGTATTTGGGTATAAATTTTTTAAGTTAAACTATATTATATTAAATAATATTTTATTTTTAAAAGTTATATCATTAATATAAAATATTATTTATATTTATTATTAATATTATATAATATAAAAGCAATAATTTAGAATAACTATATTATTGAAAATTTAATAATATTTATTAAATATAAGTGTTACTAAAAAAGTATTAGATTAATATTCAAAACATTTTTTTAATACTAGAAATATTCTATGATAATAACAATCTTCAAACATTTATTATATCATTTGCTATTAAATGTTATATATGGTTAACTTATTATATTTAATAAATATTATAAATTTATTTATTTCTCTCACTTTTTTCACTTTATCTCGGTGTCTCCCACAATCTCTTCCATACTTTTAACTCTTCTTATCATTATTTATTTTTTTTTAAAATCTATATCTCTTATTATTTTTCTTGGTCTCTTTTTATTATCTCTCTATATTTTCATTTTCTCCTCTATTTTCTCTCTTTCATTTTTTTATACATTAAATCATCTCAAATCTCACACTTTTTCATCTTATCAATCCATGTCATTCTCTCTCTATTAAAGAATAATTATTTATATTTTTATTATCTCTTTTTTTGAATGTTAGTTAATAATATTTTAGAAATCTCTTATCATGTACGCCTTAATATATAATGTTTATGATAAATATATACTTTGTTATTTTTATCCATCACGTAATTTAATTTTTGCCATAAAAAATAGCATAATTTAAGAAAATCATATGTATTAATTTACATACTAAAAAATAATTGTTTATATAATTTTTTATTAGTTATATATATATATAAAATATTAATTTTAGAATATATTATGATATATATAACAAGAATAATTTTTTTAAAAGTCTGTAAACTTGATATTTTATAAAATTTTGGAAAACGATCATTATTGTAAAGACAACTATCAATTAACAACAAAGTTTTTCTTTTATACGAATGTTTGACAAAACCAACAATACAACATTGGATCTCATTAGAGCTTCAAAGTTAAGCATACTTTTCGAAGGTAGTAGTGGGATATATGACCTCTTCTTTCTTCTAATGAATAAAAATTTATTTTAATAACATGTTAATGTTAAAAACTTAAATTATAATAAAAAATGGCTCATAATAGATATTTTTGTAATTAATTATCAATAAAAGCATTATAATATTATTATGAATTTCATAAGAAAATAAATATGCAAATTATGTGATATAATAAAATAATAACTTTATTATACATTGATATTATGCAAAATAAATTATATGACTTATAATAAATAAGAATAAATTTATTTTACAAAATTATTTATATCTTATGTGTAGAATTCTTTAGATATGTTAAGTGCCTCAATTTTTGTATAATAAAAAATAATAGTTAATGCATTTTTTTCTTTATTTTATATAAATAAAATATTTACATTAAAATATAATATGACATTTGTATTAAGATTAACTTCTTTAATGTGTATATGATAAATAATATAGAGAAATGTTAAAATGGTTCATTATCTTCAAAACAATAATCATATAACTATGATTACTTTTCTATTATTTGTAGTTGTGACCACACCAGTATTATACAATTGGATCTTATTATACTTCCAAACATAAGCTTGCCTAATAAGCGTAATATCGGGATGGGTGGCCTCTTAAAAGTTGTTATGTTGCACTTATGTTTCATAACACTTCTTTTCTAAATAATGATAATTGATTGTATAATAACATTTTATTTTTAAAAAGCTAATTTATTATAAATGATAGTTTATAGTGATTATTTTTGTAATTAATTAATAATAATAACTTAATAACATTATTTTTAATTTTATATAATAATAAACGTGGCATATCGTAAGATGTAATAAAATAAATAATTTAATATAATTTAACAGTATGGAAAATAACTTATATAAATTATAATAAAATAGAATTAATTTATCTAGTTATTAATATATGCATGTCATCTAAAGAAATTTTAAAATATTAGAAATAATATAATATTAAAAGTCAAAGTATTCTCTATATATCTTTAATATTCTAAAATAAAAATTAACCTCAAATAGTTTTTATATTTTTAGATTATAAAATATTTTATATTATTAACTTATTATATTTAACAAATACTATAAGTTTAGCTTTTAATATTTAACATTTATTTGAATATTTCTCTTACAGTTTTCTCTTTATCATAATGTCTCTCATATTCTCTCACTTTCTACTCTCTTTTATTATCATTCTGTTATTTGTCTCCTTGCTCTCTATGTCTTTATATTCTTCTTGACCACCAATTCTCATCTGTTATTCTTTAATTTCTTATTTCTCTTTTTTCACTTTTTTATTTATTCTTTTTGATCTTCTCTATGATTCCTTATCAATTATATGCATGTGTGGGTATACAAATATTATAGCATTAGGTCTCATTAGAAGTCTAAAGTTAAGCATACTTGGAAAAGAGTGGTATCAGTATGGGTGACCTCTTCATTATTCTTGATGTTGTACAAATGTGTACATAACATTCGATATTCTAATGAATGACACTATACTTTTAATTAATTGTTAATGTTAAACAATCGAACTATTATAAATCATATTTTAGAATTACCATTTTAATAATTAACTTTTATTAAAAATTTATATCATCATTATTAATTTTATATAATAATAACTACGACACATAATATGATATACTTAAATAATAATTTTACTATATTTTAATACTGAGATAAAAAACTTATATTAATTATAATACATTGAATTAATTTATGTTGATAATTGTATATATGAAATGTGTTTAGAATTTTTTAATTAAAGAAATATTATGTTATAGAATATTAGAAATGTAAAATTATATAATTGATTTTGAATATCATATATAATTATTATATATATTACATCATATAAAGACAATATATTCAAATAAATATATTATTTATTACTTAATTAAAATTTTTAATTAATTTATAAATAAAAAATTTTAATTATAAGTTGAATATATTTTAAATATAATAAAATAATAATCAAATATATTTTTTTACTTTATTATTACAAAATATTATGAATGATTAACTTATTATATTAAATAATTATTATATTTTAGCTATTATAATTTAATTTTTATTTAATTTTTTTCTTATGTTTATCTCAACATCTCAATATTTGTCACAGTTTCTCCCTTTCTACTCCCTCTGATTGTCATTCTCTTGTTTGTCGCTTCATTCTCTAGCGTATGTTTTCCGAAGCTTCAAACTCCCTTCTATCATTCTTCACCTTCTCATTTCTTTTTCTCTCACATTTTTTTTTTATTCTCTTTATCTCTTATATGTTCTCTTTTTTCTTTCTCTCTTCAATAAATTATCTCTCATCAATCTCTATTACTACTTTCCTCTCTATTTTGCTCTTATTAATTTGTGAGTTCCATTTTCTTTTAGAAAATAGTTGTATTTATCTTTATTATTTTTTTTAGCCCTTCAATTAAGAGCATTCAATAAATCTCTCATGTTTTAAAGTTTATAAATACCATTTTAGCCATTAATTTTTAACAATTATTTTATGTTTATATTATAAATTTTATATTAAAATAAATATGGCATGTCATATGTATAATAAAATAATGAAATTAATATAATTTATTATTGATAAAAATAACTTATATAAAATAAAACAAATAATAATTAATTTATTTTGATGTTCTAATAAGGGCCTATTCTATAATACAAGTATGATTGCACATGCATACAAAAGATTAAGAAATATGCTTTTGTGATAGTTACCTTTAAAAAAATGAACTTTTTTGAAAAGTTTCTAAATTATAAACATAAGCACCTTACAAAACGTTTATTATCATTATATATGTGATAAAATACTCTAATATTAATATTTTATTTATATAAAATTAACCAAAATTACATAAAGTATGATTTTTATATCGTAATCATTGATAAATAAGATTTTCAATAATTATGCTATCCTTTTGAGAAATTAAAAAATATAATTATGTAACAAAGATAAAAAAGGAAAATATATATTTAACATGAAACTATGTAATATGATAGTTTTCTTCAATATTATAAATTAATGGGCTAAAAAGTGAGAATTGAGATGGACAAAACTATTCTATAAAAGAGAGAGAAAGTCACATAATTATAATGACAAAATAAAGAGGAAAATAGTGAGAGAGAGAGATTAGAGAAAATTTGAATAAGTGGAAAAAATGAAGAGAAGATAATGAAGATAGAGAGGAATAAATAAATAAGTGAAAGAGATTGAAATAAAAAATAAATAATAATAGAAGGGAGAGAGTGGCCAAGAAGAAAATAATAAGATAGAGAATGAAGAGATAGATTAGGAAATTATAATAGGAGATAGAAAAAAGTGAGAGAAAATGAGAGACATTGATATAAATAAAAAAAGTGAGAAATAATTAAATACAAGTTAAATCATTATTATTTGTCATAACATGTTAATGATATATAATTATTTAGTAGTAATAAATTATAAATTAATATTTTATGTTTATTATTATTTTAGAATATTGTAAACATTTAAAAGATATTTTTATTATTAGTTTAACATTATTTGATTCATAATTAAGATTGCAAACATTTATTAAGTAATAGATAACGTAATTATTCTAATATTTTTTTTATAATGTAATTTAAATAATAAATATAAATAGTAATTCAAATGAATGATGTAATTTTTGCTTTGTAATATTGAATTATGTAATATTACTACATTTAAACATTTTTATACTCAAAATACAAATATTATTATAAACATAAATTAATTCTAATTTAGTATAATATGTTTATGCAATTTTTATTAATTTCAAAATTTATTAAAGTTATTATTTTATAATAGCAAATTATGTGACATTTTTATTATTATATGAAAATGATTATATTGGTACAAAATTATTACTAGTAATTTATTAAAAGTACTAATTATAAATTATCATTTAGAGTAACAATTTTTTTTAGTTTTAACATGTTATTAAAATAATTTTTTGTTTATTAGAAAAGGAATTAATAAAAAAAAAATAGGAGAAACATGTCGACCTCCCAAGAGGTCACCCATCCAAATACTACAATCATGCTAGTACGCTTAACTTTTGAATTGTCATAATTTTTTAGTGTTATAATGATGGTGTGGTTGCACATGTATATCATTGAAAAACAATCATAGTTATGTGATTATTATCTTGAAGAAAAAAATCTATTTCAAATCATTTCTAAATTATGAATGATATACACTTTTAAAAAAAATTATAATTATGATTTGTGTCATAATATATTTGAATATCTAAATAAAATATATTTGAATTATTATCAATATTTTAAATAATATTTTAATAATTAATCATTATAATATACATGTAAATATGAAATATCGTATTATATAATAAAATTAAAGCATTGATATAGTATAATATTCAGCAAAATAAATTAAAATTAATTTATGTTCATAATTCATTAAAAATGTTTTGTATAAAATTTTATAAATATAAAAATAATGTGTTGTTAAATTTTAGAAATAAAAATTTATATCATTAAAATAAAATATTACTTCTACTTATTATCTATACTATATCATCTAAAGATAATATATTAGAATGGTTATATTATATGTTATTTAATTAAATTTTAAATTAATTTATAATAAAATAATATTAAAATAGTAGTCAAAATATTCTCCAAACATTTGTAAAATTCTTAAATAATTATAACCTTAAATATTTTTTATTTTTTTATTTTTAAGTATTATTTATTATTAACTAATTATATCTAAACAATTATGTATTTAATTCTTAATATTTAACTTTTATTTAGTTATTTATCTCTTTTTTTCTCTTTATCTTAATACACCATATATTCTCAAATTCCATTTCTCTTATATAATCAATCTTTTATTTTCTTTTTTATTCTCTATCTCCATATTTTTTTATTAGCCTTTCCTTCTTCTCTATCCTTCACTACTTGCTCATTTGTCCTCTCTTTCCCTTATTTAGTCTCTGATCTCCTTTTTGTTGTCTCTTTTCTTTTTGTCTTCATTAAATCATTTATCATCTCTCTTTATTATTACTTTCTTCAATATATTTCTCTTATAAATAGGTATCTTTCTCTTTCTCTTAAAAATTATTCCTTTTACGCATCACCTCTTTTTGGCCCACAAATTAATAATTTTTATGAAATTGTTTATGTACCTTAATTTAATATGTAATATTTATGATAAGTATATATACAGCTTTTATAATTTATATAAATAAAATATTAATATTAAAATATATATGACATATATGTATATAAGCATAACTTTTTAATAGGGAATATGTATGATAATGTAGGAAATTTTATAAAATTTTTCAATATCTTTAGGATAATTGTTACACAAGTACGATTTTTTGTCTATTCTATTTGTGCAACACTAGATGCACTATAGCAATAGATCTTCCCAGAGCTCAACAGTTAAGCATACTTGGATGAGAGTAGTATTATGATGGTTGATCTTCAAAAGTCTTATTATTGCACATGTTTTTTGATAGCAATCTTTTTTAATTAATGATAATTGACATTAATAACAAGTTAATGTTAAAAAATAAATTTAATATAATTTCTATTTTATAATTATGATTTTAGAAATTAATTATTAATGTTAAATGTATAATCTTATTATAAATTAGTAAAATAATAAATATATGACATCATTTCATATAATTATATTAAATTAATTATTGGTGTAAGTATGATTTAAACTAAGAAAAGATTAATGAGATTTGAAAAATAGAATCCTATTTATTTTATAAATCAAAGAGATGATTAAAAAATTTAATTACCTAAATATAATTTGAAATTCTTGTGGAAGTGAAGTTACTTAAAATCAATAAGCTAACATTCTATTTTATAATAAAATAAAACCTTATGAATGATGACGCATGTCTTCAATTCTTGAAATTTACTGAACACTCCAATGTGCTTTCACTACCATGACTTTATCATTCTCAATATGCATAACCTTTTTTACATCTAAACAAATTTAACATTGAAGAAGTCCATTAGTAGAAAGAGCTAAATGTTTAAGGTTTGTCCCATCAAACACAAGGGTGACCCAAAAAATATGTTTCATAGTTTAGAAAATTTTGCAAATGCTTCATTATCTTGAAGGCAAAAATAAAACAATAATGACTATTTGTTATTTGTATGCATGTGTGACCACACAAATACTACAGTACTATATCTAATTAGAATTCCAAAGTTAAGCATGCTTAGGAGAGATTAGTATTAGGATGGGTGACCCCTAGATAAATCCTCATGTTCTGTCTTTTTTACATAGTGTTATCTTTTCTAAGACATGATAATCGATTGTAACAACTTAATAGCTAAAAATTTAAATGATATAGATGATTTTTTATGGTTATAATTTTAGTAATTAATAGTTATTAATGACTTTATAACAATATTAATAATGTTATAAAATAATAAATATGATGCATCAAATGATGAAATAAAATAATAACTTCAATTTAGTTTAATATTGAGCAAAATATGCTACATCTGTTAAAATAAATTACATTAATTTTTGTTTATAATAAATAGATTTTTTTCATTTGCATGCATGAAAGGCTTCACAGATGTTATAATATTTGATCTCATTAAAGCTCCAAAAGTAAGCATGCTTTGTCAAAGTAGTATGAGGATGGGTGACCCCTTGAGAAGTCATCACGTCATACCAATTTTTCAAAAAGTTTGTTTTTCAAATGAATGATAATTGATTTTCGAAACATATCAATGTTAAAAAATTAAATTATGATAAAAAAAATTTATAAATAATATTTAACAAATTAATTATTAAAAATAAATTTAGAAAAAATATTATTATTTTTATTTAATAATAAATAAGGGACATCATATGATACAATAAAATAATAATATGTTTAATATAGTTTAATAATGAGGGAGATAACTTATATGAATTATAATAAATTAGAATTAACTAATGTTTATGATAGCAGATATATGTTATATGTAAAAGTTTTTAAATATAATAATATTATATTATAAAATATTCGAAATAATTTTTTAGAAGAATAAAGTTATTTTTTAATTAATTAACTTTTTAATTTTAGGTATGAATAAGATAAAATTAAAGTAATAACAAAACTATTAATTAAATATTGGTAGTACTATAAAATAATAATAAATCTCAAAAGTTATTTTTTTTTCTAATAATTAAATATAATATACGATTATCTTATTATATTTAATATGTTTTATAAATTTAATTTTTAAGATTTAACTTTCATTTTATTATTTTTATCAATTATTTTTCTTTATCTTAATGTATCATATTTTTGCACTTTATTCCCTCTCTCATTATTGATCTTTTATTTAGCTCCTCATTCTCTATCACCTTATATTCTTATTAGTTAATCTCTCTGCTTATCCTAATTTACCTTCACATTTTCTTCTCTCTTTCACTTATTTATTTATTCTCATTATCTCTTCTGTGTTCTATCCTTTTTTAATTAATTTATCCCTCATCTTTCTTTATTATTATTTTTTTATATTTTTCTCTGATCATTCCTTCTTCCTCTCTTATAGAATTGTTATCTCCATCTCCCTTATGTCTTTTTCAGCCAGTCAACCAATAATATTAAAGAAAGCTTTCATGTTTCAATATTTAATGTATAATATTTATGATAAATATAACTTTTATTTTTTATATTTGTAGCAAAATTTAATTTTTTAATTATAAGATGAAACTATTTTTTCATATTCTTTTTTCTAATGAATAAAATTTTATTTAAATAATATGTTAATATTAAAAAATTAAAGTATTATAAATGATAGTTCATAATTACCATTTTGAGTAGTTAATTATTAATATTAATATAACTTTTTCTTAATAACATATAATGATAAATATGGCACATCATATGAATTATAGACAAATAAAATTAAGTTATGTTTATAATAATATATAAATGATGTATAAAATTTTTTAAATATATCAACAAAATATTATATATAATTAAAAAAATTAAAATTATATCATTAATGTTAAACGATATATATAATTATGGTCTATATCATGTATATCAAGATAATACATTGGAATAATAAAATTATTTATTTTTTTATAGAAGTTTTTAATTTTAAGTATTAATAAAATAATACAAACCTGATAGTCAAAATATTCTTTTAATATTTGAAATATTATAAAATAATAATAAATCAAAAATTACTTTTATATTTTATTATATTAAGTTTATATTTTGATTAAGTTTTATATTTTATTTTTTTTGAATTCAACTATAACTTAAGTTTTTATGAGCTCAACACCAATAAGATTTTTATGAGATAAAATCGAACTTAGTCTTTCCTAAATTCTAATCAATGAAACCCAAAAAAACAAGAACATAAAAAGAAAAAAAATTTTGTTAAAAATGTTTAAAAAATTATGCTTTATAATTAATGTAAAAATGCTTGAAGAGGTCAAAATTATGAAAAGAACTAAGAAAATGAATGCTTAAAATAATTTTGTGACTTAACACACATGCTTGATAATTTAAGAACTTTTAGAAAATAGTTCGTTATCTTCAAGATAATAATCACACAGCTATTATTTTGTCTTTTGTATGCATGTGTGACCACACTAATATTATAGCATTGGATCATGTAAGAACTCCAACGTTATGCAGAGTTACGAAGGGTAAACTCTTAAGAAGTCCTTATATTGTACATATTTTTAGTCATCGATCAAATATATTTAAAAAATGTCTTATTATCATATTTTAATATAAAATATTTATGATAAATATATTTTTTATCATTTATAAGTATTATATAATTTAATTTTTTTATTTATAACAAAGATAACATATTTGATGAAAATATTATATATTATTCTCTACATTGTAAAAAATTTTAGTTTATGTAATATTTTCTTATTTTTATATAAATAAAATAAGAAAATTATAATTTTTTATTGCATATATAATAATATTTTTTTTAAAAGTGCATTTTTTTGATAATTTATAAAATTTAGAAATTATTCATTATCTTCATGAAAAAAATAAAATAACTATGATTTTTTTATTTATATGCATGTGCAAGCACATTAGTATTAAAGCACTTGAACTTATTATAGCAGAAATGTTAAGACGCTTAAGTGTTAGTAATACCTCTTAGTAATGTGTTAAAGTTAAAAAAATTAAATTGTTATGAATGATAACTTATAATTGTTGTTTTAGTAATTAATTGTTAATTATAACAAAATAACATGATTACTAGTTTCATATAATAACAAATATAGCACATAAAGTGATATAATAAAAAAAGAATTTTAATGTTGTTTAAAATTGAGTAAAATAATTTCAATCAATTATAACAAATTAGAAGTAATTTAAGTTTATAATAGTATATATGTTTTACATTAAATCTTTTAAATATAATATTATTATATTATGGAAAATTAGAAAAAAAAATTGCACAATTGATGCTAAATATTATTTTTATTTATTATGCATAATACAACATATAAAGATAATATATTACAATAATTATTTTATTTATTATTTAATTAACTTTTATAATTAATGTATGAAAAAATAAGTATTAAGTTAATATTATAAATATTCATTAAATATTTGTGATTCTAAAAAATAACAATAAAACTCATTTTTTTATATTTTTGGTAAGTATTATATATGATAAATTTGTGATATATTATAAATATTCCAAGTTAAATTGTTTAGATTTAACTTTTACCAACTTATTCCTCATATTTTTTTCTCTTTATCTCAATGAGCCTCGTATTCTCTCATTTTCTTGTCTCTTCTATATCATTTTCTTACTTATCTCTTCATTCTCAATCATCGTATATTCTTGTTGGCTTCTTTCTCTTATTTATCATTCTCTATTTTGTCATTCCACACTCTCTTTTACCTTTTTTATTTATTCTCACTATCTCCTCTTTGTTTTCTCTTCTTTAAACTTCGTTAAATCATCTCTCATTATTTTTATTTTTCACATTACATTTGTCTTATCAATTTATTACTTTCTATCCATCTTAAACACATTTCTCATCTCTCATTATCTCTATTTTTCTCTACATTTTTATATTATGGATTTATGACTTCCTATCCATCTTATATATTAGTTATCTCTATTTTTGTTAACCATTTTTCCACCATTAATTATTTAAATTTAAGAAATCCCTTAAGTTGTATATTTTAATATACAATATTTATAAACAATATATATTTAATAATGTTTGCTTATTAGGTAATTTAATTTTCTATTTATAATAATTATAATATAATGGAAAAAAATCTTATTTATTGTAGCCTACATAATAAAAATTAATTTTATGCAAATTTTTGATAATTTTATATAAGCAAAATATTGATGTAAGAATATATTATAGTATGTATAATAAACATAAACTATTTTTAAATAGTGCATATGCCTAATAATTTAGAAAAGTTTTAAAATTATTTTATATCTTTAATGTAATAATAAAAAACCATGATTTATTTGTTTTATCTGCATGTACAACTACACCAGTACTATTATGCTAGATGTCATTCAAGTTGAAGTGATTATTTATCTTAGGATTCCCTTTTATAATGAATGATAATTGATTTTAATATTAAGTTTATATTAAGAAAACAAATTATTATAAATGGTTATTTATAATTATTATTTTAATAATTAATTATTAATTAATACTTTATAACATTAGTGTTAATTTTATATAAAAATAAATATCACACATTATATGATATAATAAAAATAAATTCAATTTATATTATTTTTCCAAACTAACTTAAAGTCAATTATAATAAATAACGATTAATTTATATTTATATTAAAACAATTGTCTTTATTATAGACTTTTATAGATAAAGTATTATTATATTATAGAAGAAAAAAAGTATTTTTAATATTCAATAATTTTTTACATTATTTACCAATACTGTATAATATAAAGATAATATATTATAATAATTTTATTACATTTAATTTTATTTAATTTTTAATTTATTTAAGTATTAAATACTATTAAATTAGAATAAAAATATCCTTTAAGCTTTTTTAATAATATAAACTAACAAAAAACGACAATTTTTTTTTCATATTTTATGGTTATTAAATACAATATTTTTTTTATTATTATAATTAATATATATTATAAGTGTAATTTTGAAAATTTGACTTTTATTTTATTATTTCTCATGTTTTTTTTTCTTTATCTCAATATCATTTGCTTTTCCTCATTTTATTCTTCTTTACTTTCCTTTTTCTCTCTTTCACTTATTTATTTATTCTCTCCATCTCCCCTATGTTCTATCTTTTCTTTTACCCTTTATTAAATCATCTCCCGTCATTCATTATTATTATTTTCATTTTTATTTTTCTCTTGTCAACTCTTTCACTTCTCTCTTTTATGAAATAATTATCTCCAACCCTATTATCTCTTTATCAATCCATCAATTAGAAATATTAAAGAAATCCCTTTGATGATATAGTTGAATATATAATATTAAAGATAAATATATATCTTATTATTTTGATATCATACATAACTTTATTTTTTGTTAAGAGGGATGACAACATTAAAAAACTAATTCATTTGTATTAATGTATACATTATAAAAAAATAGTTTACGTAAATTTTTCCAAATTATATATAAATAAGATATTGTTATTTGATTATATTATGACATTTATATCAGCACAATATCTTTAATGGTGCAAATGCTTTATCATTTTGAAATTTTAGAAAGTGATTCATTATGTTCAAGATATTAATTACACAACTATTATTTTATCACTAGACCTTTTTAGAACTCCAAAGTTAAGCAACCTTGTCTAAGATTAGTTTTACGATGGGTAACTACTGGAGAAATCCTCGTGTTGCACGTAATTTTTTATTGATAAATAATTCATAAAGAATAAATGCAAATAGTCTTATGATAAATTTTGATGAGACCATGACCATTAGAAGGATCGATCAATTGCAATAGTTGAAGTAATAACCATCTAATCATCATATCAAATTGATGATTGGATTGACTATTAAGGCATTTCAAAGGAAGAATAAATCTCCACCATGCCATCACAAAAATGTGCGATCAGACTGTGCTTAGCACTATTAATTTTGGATGGTGACAATTACAAGGGACATAGTCCCCCTTGGTAAAAAATTAAATTTTTTTGGTCTTTATGAGCATTCATCGAGCTGTAACTTTAACAACTTAAAATAGGTTCGATCTTCCTTTGTATATATGTGTTTATCTTTGTTTTACCTTACCCTTACTTATATTTAGTTTGAAAACTTCCTGGTTAAATCTAATAGCTTACCCAAATTGGTTCAAGAATTTGTTTTAAAGTAATTGTGTTGACACAATCTAGAATGAAAGTTTTTCTTCACCTGATGCATGATTTTATGCTTGGCCAGAGATTTTTGCATGAGCACAGCTTGGGAGGTGGCATAACTTATTTTTATTTATTTAATTATGAAAATTTTAAAAGAATTACATTTTTGATATAATAATTATTTAAAAATGAAGTGAATATACAATTTGGAAACAATACCAAAGTATGATTTAACCAAAGAAAGAATGATTCAAAAAAGAATTATGTTAAATAAATGAATGGCTTAAATTAGCTCTGAACCAAGAAAACATTTAAGGGATTAAGAGATTGAACCTTATGAATTTGCAAATCAAAGAGATGATTAAATAATTTAGATTCCTAAATATGATTGGAAATTTATAAGAAAGGAGAGTGCCTTTTAGTTGATAAGCTAACATTCTACTTGGTAAAAAAAATAAAACGTTATCATAGCTGATGTGCATGCCTTCAAACCATGAAGCTTGCAGAACACTCCAAGGTGTTCTAAAGTTAATTAGTTCTCCATGTTCAAAGTGCATAACATTTTCCTTACAATTAAACCTATTTCTCAATAAACAAGGCCATTAGAATAAAAGTCTAAATATTTAAGGGTTGACCCATCCAATTGATGGGTGACCAACACATATGCTAGATAATTAAAAAAATTATAAAATGGTTCATCATCAACAAGTCAATCATTGCACAAGTATGATTTTGTCTTTTGTATGCTTGTTTGACCATGCTAGCATTATAGCACTAGAACTTATTAGAACTCCAAATTCAAGCAAGCTTATGCGAATGTAATATTGGGATGGCTAACGTCTTGGGATGTCATTGTGTTGCACATATTTTTTTATTGCAATCAAATTTCTAATGAATGATAATTAATTTAAAAAGAATAATAATGTTAAAAAAAATTAAACTGTCATAAATGAAAGTTTGAAATTATCATTGTAGCTATTAATTGTTAATAATGACATCGTAATATTATTATTTATTTTATATAATAATAGCTATAGCACATCATTTGATATAATAAAATAATAAATTAAATAACTTTCAATATTTATCAAAATAAATTAATTAATTGTAATAAATTGGAATTAATTTATTTTTATGCTAATAAATATATATTATGTATAGAATTATTTAAATACAATAATATTATATTATATAATATTAGGAATCTAAATGATAATATTAAATATTTATTTAAGTAATATTGGAATAATAATATTATTAATTATTTAATTAACTTTTTTTAATTGAAGTGTGAATAAAATAATATTATATTAAAAATAAAAAATATTCTTTAAGTATTTTTAATGTCGAAAAAATATAAATATCAAATTATTTTTTTAATAATAATCATTTCTTGCTTTTTTCTTTTATCTCATTGTTTTTTGTATTCTCTAACTTCTTACTCTCTCCTATTATCGCTTTCTTAAATCTCCCTTTATTATTTATCTCTTTATATTTCTTTTGGCCTCCATTTCCCTTTATTATTCTTTAATTTAACATTTCTCTTTCTCTTTCACTAATTTATTTCTTCTCTTTATCTCTTGTATGTTCTATGCTGTATTTTCCACATCATTAAATCATCTCTCATCAATCTCTATTACTACTTTCTTTATTTTGCTCTTATTAATCTTTAACATTCTCTCTTTAATAGAATAGTTATTTTTTCTCACTTAACTTTTCTTTAAACTTTTAATTTATAATATCTAAGAAATCTTTCATGTTGCATAATTTAATATAAAATTTCTATGATAATATTTTTTATATATTTATATTATAATTTCTTTTTAAATTAAACAATTATAACATAATTTAAGAAGCTCATTTGTTTTAAAATTTATAATATAAAAAATAATTGTTTTAGTCATTTTTTTTAAACATAATTTTTTAATATGCATATTATGATGTATAAATTAAACATAATTTTTTTAAAATATCCATATGCTTGAAAATTTAGAAAATATTTGAAATAGATCATTATCTTGAACACAATAATTAGACAATAATAATTTTTTATTTATTGTATGCATTGGTGACTACATAAGCACTTTGGCAGTAGAACTTATAGTAAATATAGGATGTCATATAATATAAAAAAATATTAACTTTAATATAGTTTAATGTTGGGCAATATATTCAGTTATAATAAATAATAGTTAAGTTATATTTATAAAACTACATATAAGATGTGTGTAGAATTATTTAAATATATTATTATTATATTATAAAATTTGAGAAATTTAAAATTATATCATTAATGTTAAATATTACTTATATTTATTGTCAAAATTATATCAAATAAAGATGTTATCTTTGATAATTATATTATTTTTTATTTAGTAAATATTTATAATTTTTTAAGTATGAATAGAATAATATTAAATTAATAATAAAAAATTGTATAAATATCAAAAATTATTTATTATATTAGTAAAAAAAATGAAATAATTTTTATATTTAATTAATATTAAAAATTATATATTATTAATTTGTTATGTTTAACAAATATTATTTTTTTATTTTTAATATTAATCTTTTACTTAATAATTTCTCTCAATTTTTATTTTTATCTCATTGTCTCTAAAATTCTTTAAATTTTTTTCTCTCTCCTCTTATCATTCTATATTTGTCTATTCATTCTGTATCTCTTTATATTTTTATTGGTTTATCTCTCTCTTCGATTATTCACTACTTTCACATTTTTATTTTTTCTATTGATTTTTTTTCCCTCTATCATGTCTATGTTCTCTCTTTTTTTTCTTCTTTATTAAATCTTCTCCCATCTCTATTTATTATTATTTATTTCTTTATTTTGTTCTTATCATTCCATGTGTTTCTCTCCCTTTTGATGAATAGTTATCACCATCTCTGTTATGTCTTTTTGAGCCCATCAACTAACATTATTTAAGAAATCTCTTAATTTACATAGCTTCATGCATAATATTTACCATATATATATATATTATTTATAATTATTACATAATTTAATCTTTTATCCATAAGAATGATAGCATAAAAAAAATAAGTCTCGTATATCAATATCTATGTTTTTAATAGTAATTTTTATGCAATTTTTCATTTATTTTATAAATAAAATATTAATATTAGAATATATTATAACATATATAACAATAATACATATTTTTAAAAGTACACATTGAAGAAAAAAAAGTGTTTCAATCCCACAAGAAAAGAAATTAATAAGAAAAAATAGGAGCAACAAGTCGACATCTCAAGAGGTCAGCCATTCAAATACTATTGCCATTTTAGTGTTATAATGATGGTGTGGTTGTACATGAATATAATTGAAAAATAATCATAGTGATGTGATTATTATCTTAAATATAAAAACCTATTTCAAATATTTTCTAAATTTTGAAGCATATAATTTTAAAAAAAAATTATTATTATTATTTATGCCATAAAATAATTGAATATATCAATTTTATTTATTTAATATTATTTAAAATTTTCTTAAATAATTATTTTTGATAAAATAGACATTCATTAGTAACATTTTCTTTCATTATGTAATCATTTATAAATAGAAAAATAAATTACACAAATAATAAAAATTATAAAATATATATTTATCACAAGTATTATGTATTAAAATATGCAACTGAAGAAATTTCTAAAAGATTTCTAATCGATGAACTAAAAAAGATAATGGAGATAGAGAGAGCCATATTAATAAAGAGAGAAAATGTAATTGACGTATAAGATTAGAAATGAGAAGAAAATAGTAATAAAGAGAGGTGATTTAATAAAGAAAAAAGATAAGAGAAAATAATGGTAATAAAAAAATAAAGAAAAATATTTGAGAGAGAGAAATCATAAAGTAGAGAAACCTAGAGTAAAGGTTAAGAAGAATATAAGAAGATAATGAATGAAAAGACAAATAGTAGAATGTTAATATAAGTGAGAAGAATATAACAAGTTAATCATATATAGTATTTAGTAATAAAAAATATAAAAAATTTGAGATTTATTTTTATTAAATGTCATAAATGCTTAATAAATATTTTTATTATTAATTTAATATTATTTTATTCATACTTAAAATTTAAAATTTTAATTAAATAATAAAATATATAATTATTTTAATATTAAATATTTATATGATGTAATATAGATAATAAGTACAAATAATACTTTACATTAATGTTATAATTTTTGGATTATAATTTTGTATCATATAATGTCAAAATTTTAAAAAAATTCTATTGACTTATGTGTATCGATTTAAAAAAAATGTTAATTATAATTTATTATATTTGATATAAGTTATTTTGAAAAATATAAATCTATAATAAAGTTATTATTTTATTATGTCATATGTTGTGTCACACGTATTATATTATGAAATTAATAATAATGTTATAAAATTATACACAACAATTTATTACTAAAATTGGAATTACTAACAATTATTTATAAAAATTAATTTTTTTAAATTAACATGTTATCAATTTCATTTTTCATTCATTAGAAAGAAAATGTTATTAACAAAATAGTTATAACAATAACACTTTTGAAGTGGTGACCAATTCCAATACTAGTCTTGCTAATGAATGGTTAACTTTAAAGTTCGAATATGTTCCAGTGTTATAATGCTAATATGGTCACACATGTAAATAAATGATAAAGAATCAAGGATGTTTGATTACTTTCTTTAACATAATTAATTATTTCTAAAATTTTTAGAGTTATGAAACATATGTGTTGGCTCACCATTGTATTGCATGAGTTAAGCCTTAAATGTAAAACCTTTTCTCTAATTGACTTGTTTAGTGTGTGATATGTTTGCATGCAATGCACTTTGAACATGGTGAATTAGTTGTCTTCAAAGAAGCATGGAGTGTTCAACTAGCTTTAAGCATTGAGGTGAAGCGCATCAGCTTTGGCAATGTTATATTTTCCTATGAAATAGAATGTTAGCTTGTTTATTTTAAGGTACTCTCCATTCACATCACTTTTAAATCATACTCAAGCACCTAAATTATTTAATCATCTCCTTTATTTAACAAATGAATATGATTAAATTTTTCAATCTCTTAATTCTTTCATTACTTCAAATGCAAATCATTCGTTGATTTAAGTAACATAACACTATTCTTGAATAATTAATTCATTGGTTAAAACAAACTCTATATTTTTGACTAATTTTATGTTAGGATGATGGCTGAATCTTCATTACATTAAAAAATTATTCCATTAAAACTTTCATAATCAGATAAATAAAAAAAATTTGTCATATCTAGGCCTATGCCTGAATGTTAAGGTCTCCAGCTAAATTTATGCCCAAACATAGGGTCAAGAAAAAAAATCCAAACTAGGCAAGAGTGACCCAATCTAGTTCATGGCAAATTCCTGAACAAAATGACTTTAGGTGTTGGATCAAAAGGAGAGACATTTGAGCATAATATAGGTATAGGTATGGTCAAACGTGGAGAAAGTTGTATGTTGATAGTATTCCCAGGTGCTTAAATCTCGAACACATTAGTACAGAGCTAACACTAATTGGGCACCTAGCATATACCCACACAAACACTTATAAAGACAAAGTAAGTTCTTATTCCTACAATATTGGTTTTTTGGTACACACTTACAATTGAGACAAAATCTTAATTGAGCGATCATTTTATTAAAGATAATTAACTATTTCTAAATTTTTCAAAATTTTTAAACATAACCACTTTTAAAAAAATAATTATTATTATATATATCATAATACATTTTAATGTCAATATTTTATAAATATTGATTAACCAAAAATTTATGTAAACTATTATTTTGAATCACATAGATATTAATAAATCATATTTTCTTTTATTATATTATGATTCTTATAAATAAAAAATTAACTTAGATAAAAAATAATAAATAATTAAATATATATTTATAATAAATATTATATATTAAACTATTCAAAATTAGATATTTGCATAATTTATTAATGGTTTTGTTAAAAAAAAGAAAATAAAAATATATATCACTATTCTATAAGAGAGAAAAGGACATGGATCGATAAGAGAAAATAGAGAAGAAAATAGTAATAAGAAGAGACTAAAGAAAATATAATAAAAAGAATATTAAAAAGGAGAATATAAAAGAAATTGTCAAAATAGATAAATAAGTAAAAGAGATTGCAAAATTAAAAAGTAGAGAAGGATAGTAAAAGGACCAAGAATGTAAAAATATAAAGTTTAAAAGGATAAATAAATTAATAATAATAATAAGCGAGAAGGATGTGAGTGAATTTGTGAGACAATGAGATAAATAAAAAAGAGAGATAAATAATTAAATAAAATTCAAATCTTAAAAATTAAGTTTATAATATTTATTAAATATAATATGGTAATCATATAGAATATTATGTAATAATAAATTATAAAAACTATTAAAGGATTTTTATTATGAGAGAATATTATAAACTTTTAAACAATATTTTTATTTTTAAATTAAAAATTTTATTCATGCTTATAATGAAAAAGATTAATTAAATAATAAGTTATACAATTATTTTAAAACATTATCTTTATTCGATGTAATATATGTAATAAATAGATGTAATATTTAACATTAATGATAAAATTGTAGATTTCTAATGTTCCATAACATAATGTTACAAAATTTGAAAAATGCTACATATAGCATATATATACTATTATTAATATAAATTAATTCTAATTTACTATAATTTTACATAGTTATTTCATTTAATATTTGTCTATATTAAAATTTTTATTTTATTTTATCGTAAGATGTGTCTTATTTATTATTATTTAAAATTGATAATAATGTAGTGATGTTGTTATTAATAACTAAATACTAAAATACAAATTATATAATATGATTTATAATAATTTAATTTTTTTAGTATTAACAAATTATTAAAAACAATTATCATTCATTAGAAAAAAATGATACGAAAAAATATTTGCAATCCAAGAACTTATCAAAAGGTCACTATCTCAAGACTACTCTTGCTTAAGCATGCTTGACTTCAAACTTCTAATTAGATCAAGTGTTAGAATATTGCAGTAGTCCCATTTACGCATAGATAAAAAAAATTATAGTTGTGTGATTATTGTCATTAAAATAATGAAATATTTCCAAAAGTTTTAAAATATGATGGAAAAACTTTTAAAAACAATTTTATTTATTATATATGTCATAATGTATTCTAATATATACATTTTATTTACAACAAAATAAAAAAAGATTATGTAAACTATTATTTTTGAGAAAATAGATTTAATACAAAATGTTTTCTTTTATTATGTTGCGATTCGTAAAAATAAAAAATTAAATTATGCAAAAAATGCAAATAAAAAAATATATATTTATAATAAATAATATACAACAAAATTTCCTACATTATAGATTTCTTTAATATTATTAATTGATATATTAAAAAAATAACAATGGAGATAACTATTCCATATCAGACAGAGGGGGAAAAACAAAGATTTATAAGAGAAAAATAGAAAAAACATAATAATCGAGAGAAATGAGGGTCTATTTATTGAATGAGGAGAACAAAAAAGAAAACACAGATGAGATAGAGAGTAAACAAATAAGTGACAAAAGAGAAAAATGAGAAAGTAAAGAAGTATAAAAAAGAGAGAGAGAAGCTAACAAAAATTTAATGAGAAAGATAATAAAGATATAAATAAAAGAATGATAATAGGAGAGAAAAAATGAAAGCATGTGTCAAACATTAAGAGAAAGAGAAAAAATCATAAAAAATTAAATCTTAAAAATTAAACTTATAATATTTTTTAAATATTGAATGTTAATCATATATAAGTTTTAATAATAACAAAAAAATAAAAATTTTTAAGTTTTATTATTATTTTTTAGTAAAATAATTATCTAAGAAATATTTTGATTATTAATTCTCTTTTTCATCTACCCTTGTCTTCTTTATCATTTCCCTCTATTTGTTTCATTTATTTGTTTATTCTCTCTATGGCTTCTATGTGCCCTCTTTTTTCCACTTAATTTAATTATTTCTCATCTATCCCTCTTAGTTTTTCTTTCTCTAATTTACTCTTCTTAATTCATGACTTTCTCTCTTATAAAATGGGTATTTCTATTCCTTTTAATGCCATTTTAGCACATCAATTAATAATATTAAAAAATATCTTATGTTGCATATTTTTTAATATAATACTCATGATAAATATATGTATTTTAGCATTTATATATATTGCATAATTTAAGTTTTTATTTTTAAAATGATAACATAATGAAAGAACATCTTAAGTGTCAGTGTGTACACCACAAAAAATAATGGTTTATGAAATTTTTTTATTAATTTAATATTAACAAAATTTTGTCATTTAAAAAAATAAGACATTAATAAGAAAAATATTTTTTTTTAAAAGTCCATATGCTTAACAATTTTGAAAATTTTAGAAAACATTCATTATCATAAAAAAAATAATCACACAATTATGATATTATATTTATTATAAGCTAGTGTTTCCACATGAGCATTAGAGAACTAGATCACATTAGAACTCAAAAGGAAAGCTTTTTTTAGGTGACAATGCTATTGGGATGGTTGACCTCTTGGTAAGAACTGGTGTTACAAATTTTTTTTCTTATAGCTTTTTCTGATGAATGATAATTTCTTTTAATAACATATTAATGCTTGAAAATTAAATTTTTAGAAACATTTATTATAATTACAATTTTACAAATTAATTATTAATAATAAATTTATAATATTTGATTAATTTTATATAATAATGAAAGAGGTATATCATATGAAATAATGAAATAATAATTTTAAAATAGCTTAACATTAAGAAAAAAAATCTTGTATCAACTATAATAAATTACAAACAATTTAAATTTAAAATAGTTTGTACATGATGTGCATATAAATTTTTAAATGTTATAATATTATGTTATTAAATATTAAAACTTAAAGTTATATTATTAAATATTAATTATATTTATAATCTATAATATGTCATATAAAGATGAAAGGTTAGAATAATTATATATATTATTATTTAATAAATTTTTTCAATTTCATATATTAATAAAACTTCATAAAATTAATAAAAAATATTTTTTAAAAATAATTTAAAATATTATAATTTAATTATTAATATGTAACTTCTATTTAATTATTTCTCTTTGTCGTTTTCTTTATCTTAATTTCTCTCATATTCTCGCACTTTCTTCGTTCTTTTATTACCTATATTTTTCTCTTTAGTCTCTCTCTCCTTGTATTTCTCTTGGCCACTCTTTCATTTATCTTTCTCTAATTTCTAATTTCTCGCTCTTTTACTTATTTATTTATTCTCTTTATCTACTCCATGTTCTCTCGTCTCTTTTCTACTTCATTAAATCATTTCTCATGTTTTAGTATGACTAATTTGTTCTACATTTTGCTAATATGAATCGATTTTTTAGCGCTCTTTTATAGAGGAGTTATCTCCATCATAAATATCTATTTTTTAGCTGATCAATTACAATATGTAGGAAATCTCTTATGTTTTTTTATTAAATTTATATAAACACAAAATTGTTACTAGAATATTTTATGACATATATAATGAGTATAAAGTTTTTTCACACTTACATATTTGAAAGAAAATCATTGTAGGAATCCTACAAAGGAAGGTGAATTATGTTTTTTAAACATTTTTGTAAATTTTTTAATTATATTTTTTCAAAAAAATTCATTACAAAAAAATTTTATGTTTATAAAGATTTCGAATTTACAAATATAATAATTTGTAATTTTTATAATATAAATAAATTTTAAAAATAGCATAGAAAAATGTTCTTGTTGTTTAGGTCAAACTAGAACTGAAATCCACTACCAATAGAGGTCTAAAAATCTCCACTAGTAAAACAACTATAACTTGAGGTTTTTCTTATGATTAACTTTCACATACTTGCTTTTAAAGTTTTAATTATAACTAGAGCTTTTACAAGCTCAAACATAACTCTCTTGTTTATGTGATCAACCAAACCAGGGTTTCTCAAATGCTATGACACCCAACCCAAACAAAAAATAAAAATAAAGCATGAAACAAACTTCTGATAAAAATGTAAAAATTTTTCTATACTTCTTGATGAATTTAAAAGAGCACAAAGATCTGAAAATCATGAAAAGAAATAAGAAAATGAAAGCTTAGAAGAATTTTTCTTTGTTGGAAGAATTTGTAATTTCAAGTAGTCAGAAGTTGCAGGTGCTACTAGAGAAAATCTATGGAAGTGGAGTATGATACCTTCCTTCTTTGAGATGTTGAAATCTTATTCACATTCATTTAACATTCAATTTACAATGGTTAGGTATTTAAAGAAAATGATATCATAGTGATTAGAAAGCATGTTAAAAGTTGTAATAAAAGCTACTTCTAAGCAACTTAAAAAGATCTTAACATATTCTACCAAAATGGCTAATGCAATAGCATAATGATAGGTAGTTATTTAGCTATTAGGTAGGATTGACTAAAGCTACAAGATCTACATAGAGGCCACTAGATGAAGTCAGATGAGATGTGGATCATTCAAGTAATTTATTGTATAATCAAAATTAGAACTTGATTGTATGTTTTAAGTAGGACCAATCTGGAACATCAAATCAAGGATAGAGTTCTCAATTTTTAGAAATAATAATAATCATCTAATGAATTTGGATGAGATAACGATCATGAAATGGATTAATTGGTTATAGTGAATGAAGTAGTAATCGTCCAATCTCTTTTTAAAGGCAAAACTGATCTCCTGTATGTCATCACAAATTTGCATGATTATATGGTTTTGAGCACTAAATATTTTGGATGGAGACTATCATAAGGGACATAGTCTCATATTGTAAGAGAGACAACTTATTTGGCCTTTATTAAAATTTGCCCAATTATCACATATGAACCTAATGGATTTATTTTGGTTTAATCAACACCAAAGTTATATTTCATTCAAATTCTTCTCAGTTTGATCCAATGCCTTTTCCTATCCATTTCAAGGAGTCACTAACTAGAATTGGTTGACCTTATTTGGATTCGACAGATTCCCCTAACTGCATGCTCGGGGTTAAGTTTATCCCACGAATTTTAAATCTAAGCACATCTTGGCAAGTAGCATACAATTCTTTTATTTCTTTAATTATAAAAATTTTACTAAAATTATTTTTTTATGTAATCAAGATTTAGCAATCAAACGAACAATGAATTTGAAAAAAGTATAACATTCTTTTGCTTCATATTATACCTATCATGGGACTTTTAAATTTATTCATAGCTTGAGATGTAGCATATATGTTATTTATTTATTTTGTTTTGAAAATTTTCATTTAATTCATTTTCGAAATAAACAAAATTTTATAATTAACCTAACATAGAATTTGGCAAAAATATGAAAGTATGATTAAACAAATTAGATTCTCAAATATGACGATAAATTGATATGAACTGAGAGTGTCTTAATATCAATAAGTTAACATTCTATTGCATAATAAAATAAAATGGTATCAAAGCTAACACTCACGTCTTCGATCATTTAAACTTGGTAAACACCCGAAGTTGCTTTTAAGTGTGCTATTTGACCATCTCAAAAATACATAGCTTGTTCTTTACATGTAAACCTACTTCACATTAAACAAGCTCATTACAATAAAAGGCTAAACATTTAAGGCATGACCCATCAAACACAAAGGTGACCATGCCAGCTTTATAGAATAGGAACTCATTGGAACTCTAGTGTTAAGCATCCATTGGAGAAAGTAGTTTTAGAATTGGTGTCCTCTTGAAAAGTGCTCATGTTCCACAAATGTTTTTAAAACATTCCTTTTTCTAATGAATGATAGTTGATTTTAAAAATATGTTAGTGTTAAAAAATTAAATTATCATAAATGATAGTTTATAATTATCATTTTAGTAATTGGTTTTTATTAATAATTTGTAATATTTTTTTTAGTTTTATAGAATAATAAAAAAAACAAAATATATGATATATTAAAATAATAACTTTAATATTGTTTGATATTGAGTAAAATTATTTATATAACTTAAAATGAACTAGAATTAGCTTATGTTTATAATTATATATGTAATGTGCATAGAATTTTCTAAATATATTAATATTATATAATATAATATTAAAATTCTATAATTATATCATTGATGCTAAATATTTTTAATATTTATTACCTAAATTTTTCTTACATCATATAAAGAATATAAAAAAAATGTTAAATTATTTATTATTTAATGCACTCTTTTAATTTTAAGTACAAATAAAATACATCAATTTATAATAAAAATATTATTTAAATTTTTATAATATTGAAGGATAACATAGAAATTTTTTATATTTATTTTACTATTAATAAAAATTAAATGCGTTTAACTTATTATTTTAATAAATATTGTACATTTAATTATTAAGATTTTACTTTTATTTTATTCTTTTCTTCAATTTTATTTTTCTCTTCATTCTCTATCTTATATGTTTCCTAACCTCTCCAATTTAATTATTTAATTATTCTCTCTACCTTCTCTATGTTCTCTCCTTTTTTCTCTTCATTAAATCATATGTGATCAATGTTTATTATTCATTTCTTGCCTTTTTTGTTATTACCAATTTATCACTTTCTCTTTCTCTTATAAAGTAGTTATGTCTATCTCCATTATCTAATTTTCAAATCATTAATAAAAAAAATTTATGAAATCTCTCATGATGCATTCTTTAATGTATAATATTTTTGATAAATATATATTTTATAATTTATATTTTTTACTTAATTTAATTGGTTATTTATAAAAATTCTAACATAAGGGAAGAAAATGTTTTATAATTTTTTTAGTAAGCAAAATACTTTATATCAAATGTGACAAATTATAATTCGCTAAAATTTACAATAACATATTTATATATATATATATATTTTAGATATATGTTTTCAAATATATTAATATTAAATTATAGACTATTAAAAATATATAATTATATCATTAATGATAAATATTATTTATACATATTTTCTAAAATAAATTGAACAAAGATATTATGTTTAAATAAATACATTATTTATTATTTAATTATTTTTAAATTTTAAGAATAAATTTAATAATATAATTTTACTAATAAAAATAATCTTTAAATATTTACAATATGTCAAAATAATAATAAAATTTTTTTATTTTTATGCTTTAGTATTATGAAATATTATATATGATTAATAGCTTTTATTTAACAAAAATATTTAGTTTACTTTGCCAGATTTAATTTTTATTTAATTATTTCTCACTTCTTTCTCTTTATCTCAATGTCTCTCACATTCTCTTATTTTTTACTCTATCTTATTATCATTGTACTATTTGTTATATTATTCTCTATCTTGTTATATTTTCTTGTCCTAAAACACCCATTTATGATTCTTAAATTTCTCATTTCTCTTTCTCTTTCAAATTTTTATTTGTTATTTTTATCTTATCTATGTTCTATCTTTTCTTTTTCTTTTCCTTAAACCAACACTCATCTATCTCTATTAATATTTTTACTTATTAATTTGTCACTTTCCCTCTATCTTATAAAATTGATATCCCCACTCTACTATCTCTTTCTTAGTCCATCAATTAAAAATATTTTCAAAATCTCTTATATTACATAATTTAATGTATAATATTTATTACAAATATTTATATTTGAATTCATATTTATTTAACAATTAAATTTTTTTTATAAGAATGATAACTTAAAGGAAGTAAATCTTATGCATTATATATTATAAATTATAATTTATGTAAATATTTATTTATTTAATATAAATAAAATATTTATATCAGAATATTTTATGATATAAGATAATCTTAATGTTTCTTAAAAGTGCATTTGTATGATAGTTTAAAAAATTCTAGAAGTGGTTAATTATCTTGAACTCAATAATCACATAACTATGATTTTTTATCCATTGTACCCAGGTGGAACAACGCTCACATTATAGCACTTGATCCCATTAGAGCTCAATAGTCTAGCTTACTTCTATAGGAGCCGTATTTCAATGGGTCAACTCTTGAGAAGTTCTCATGTTCCAAATATTTTTTCATATTACTTTTTTTATTAAACAAAAATTTATTTTAATATGTTTATTTTAAAAAATTATTATTTCTTATAAATTTTTGTTCATAATTGAAATTTTAGAAGCTAGTTATTGATAATAACATCATAACATTATTCCTAGTTCTATATAACAAAAAATGTGATACATCATATGATACGATAAAATAATAACTTCAATATGGGTTAATGTTTAAGAAAATGACTTATATCAATTCTAATGAATTTGAACTAATTTTTATTATAATGTTATATATATTTTGTGTGTACAGTTTTTTAAATATATTAAAATTATATTATAGAATATAAGAAATTTAAAATTATACCATTAATGTTTAATATAATTTATATTTATTATCTATAATACATAATACAAATATAATATATCACAATAATTATTAGTTTTATTAATTTTATTATTAATAAAATAATAATAAATTATTTGCAAAAAATTCTTTAAATATCTTTAATATTTTAAAATAATAATTAAAATTAAAATTTTTTTAAATTTGTTTTTATTTAATATTATATATAACTAATATGTTATATTTGATAAATATTAAAACCTTAATTATAAAGATTTAAATTTTATTTAATTATTTCTCTCACTTTTTCCATTTATCTTGATATGTCTTGCTTCTTTCTCTCTTCCATTATCATTTTCAGATTTCTCTCTTTATTCTCTGTCTTCTTATAGTACTCTTGGTATCCCTCTCTGGTCATCCTTCCCTTTTTTCTTCTCTTTATTTTTAACTATTTTATTTAATCTCTCTATCTCCTCTATGTTCTTTCCTTTTGGTCTTCATTATATGATGTCTCATCTCTATTTATAACTATTTTCTCTACATTTTTCTCTTATCAATCAATCAATGCCTTCCTCTTTTAGAAAAATTATCTCCATTTTCACTATCTCTTTTTATGTCAATCAATGAAAACTATTAAAAAAATCTCTTTAAGTTTAATAATTTAATATATATTTATGAAAACAAATATATTTTTTCAATTTATATTTATTACATAATTACATTTTTTAATTTGTAAGAATGACAACTTAATGAAAGAATACGTTACGAATCAATGTCAACACTACCCAAAATAGTAGTTTATGTAATTCTTAATTTTTTAATATTAATAAAAGACTCATATTACTAAATATTATGTCAAATATAATAAGCATAAAAGTTTTTTAAAATTTCATATGCTTCATAATTTATTAAATTTTAGAAATGGTTCATTATTCTCAAGTTAATAATCACATAGTTATCACTTTTCTTTTACATCCGTTTGTGACCAAACTTGCATTAACATTGGATATTTTTAGAGCTACCAATTAAGGCATTTTTGGTTGAGTGTTTATTGGGATGGGTAGCCATTTAAGATTTTCTAATGTTGCATTTTTGTTTTACTAAATGATAGTTGGTTTCAGTAACATCTTCATATTAAAAAATTAAATTGTTATTAACGATAATTTATAACTATCAATTTAGTAATTAATTATTAATATTAATTTTTTCAATATTTTAAAATTTCATTTAATAATAAAAATGGCATAACATATGATATAGTGCTATATAAATGTTAAGTACAAAAATCTTATATCAATTATATTAATTTATAATTTTTTAATAATTATAATAGTATAAGTGTTTTTTATATAATGTTTTTTTAAATATATTAATATTAAATTATAAAAAATTCAAAATCTAAAATTATATCAATAATGTTAAATATTATCTATAATAAATCAAATAAAAATAAGTTATTAGAAATATTTCATTATTTCTTTTTTAAAAATTTTCACAAATAATATAATGATGAAATTATTTTAAGTTAATAATAAATATATTCTTCAAATATTTCAAACATTATAAATAATAATAAACATATAATAACTTTTTATATTTTTCTCTCTATTTTGCTCTTAGTAATCCATGGCTTTCTCTCTCACAAAATACTTATCTTCCTTTCTATTGTCTTTTTCTTAATCCATCATTTAATAAAATTTAGGAAATGCCTATTATTCCACGCCTTAATATATAGTAGTTCTAATAGATATTTATATTTCATAATATATATTTCTTTTATAATTTTTTTTTAAGAAAAATAACATAATAGAAGAAAATCCTTTTTATTAATGACTACACTATAGTCAAAGTATATTTTATATATTATTAAATTATGAAAAAAATAATAAATTTCAAATATTATATATTTTATTACTATAAAATATTATATATGATTATCTTATTATACTTAATAAATATTACAATTTTTTGTGTTATGTTTCAACTTTTATTTATTTATTTATTTCGTTTTTTTCTCTTTATCTTAATGTCTCTCATATTCTCTCACATAATGGTCTCTCTTGTTATTATTCCCTTATTTTTCTATTTATTCGTTATATCTTTATATTTTTCTTGGCCTCAACCTCTCATCTATCATTCTTTAAGTTCTTATTTCTAGTTCTCTTTCATTTTTCTTATTTTATTCTCTTTATCCCCTTTATGCTCTATCTTTTCTTTTCCTCTTTATGAAATCATCACTCTTCAACCTCCATTACTACTTCCTTTTGTTTTACTTTGTTAACAGTATGTGAATTTTATCTATCTTACAAAAAAGTTATCTATGTGTCAATTATCTTTCTTTTAACACAACTATTAGCAATATTTAAGATAACTCCCCAGTTAAATTTTTTAATATATAGTGTTTATGATTACAATATAGTATAATATATATATTTGACAGATAATTTAATTTTATATTTATAGAAGTTATAACATAATAGAAGAAATATTATATATTAATGTCCAAATTATTAAAAAGAATATTTGATGGAATTTTTTTATTAATTTTATATAAATAAAATCTTGACATTAGAATATATTATGACACATGTAAAATGCATAATTTTTTTAAATGTACATACGGCTGATAATTTTGAAACTTTTAGAAATGTGTCATTTTCTTCAACACAAAATGACACAACAACCACTTTTTTACTATTGCATACCTATGCATCCACACGAGCATTATGGCACTAGATCCCATTAGAACTCCAAAGTAACGTTTTCTTCGACGAGAGTGGTATTTACATTTGAGACCACATCAAAAGTTCAAGTATTTTCCATTTATTTCATTTTTTCCTGACTTTTTTCTCTTTAACTTATTATTTCTTATATTGTCTCCCTTCTCTATCCTGTTATAATTCTCTATTTTTCTCTTCTTTTCATATCTCTTTATATTTTTCTATGCCTATCTCTCTCCACTTTCCTTAACTTTCTCATTTCTCTCTTTCCATTTTTATTTACGATATCTATCACCTCTAAGTTGTCTCTTTTATAAAATAGTTATCTTTGTCATTATTATCACTATTTTTTTCCATCAATTAAAAATATTTAAGAAATCTCACATGTTGCATAGTTTAGTATATTAGTTTTATGAGAAATTTATATTTTATTATTTATTATTTGTTATTTAATTCATTATTTTAAAATCAAACTACTCACATAAAGGAAAAAAATTTTATGTGTTAATATATATGCTATAAAAAACAATAGCTTATGTAAAGTCTTACTAATTTTTTTTAGAAATACATTATTTTTAGAATATGTTATGACAATTACAATAAACACAATTTTTTTAAAAGTTCATATACTTGATGTATTTGAACATTTTTGAAATGGTTCATTATCTTTAATGTAATAATCACATAATTATGATTTTTTATCTATTATACGCATGTAGGATTGCAAATATTTTTTCATATTCATCTTTCTAATGAATGACAATTTGTTTTATTAAAATTTTAATGTTGAAAAATGACATTATTATAAATTATAGTTTATAATTACAATTTTAAAATTTAATTATAGATAATAATTTTATAACATTATTGTAAATTAAGTATAATAATAAATGTTATACATCATATGATATAAATCTTTATTGTAGTTTAATATTAATTAAAACAATGCATGTATATTACAAAAAAATTAGAGTTAGTCTATATTTATCATAATATATAAGATGAGTATATTACTATTTTAAATATAGTAAAATTATATTCTAGAATATTAGAAATTTAGAGTTATTAAAATAATGGTAAATATTATTTATGTTTATTATCTATGTTATATCATGAAAAAGATAATATATTAGAATAATTATATTATTCATTATTAAATAAAACTTTTTAATATTACATGTGAATAAAATATTATTAAATTAAAAATGAAAAATTTTATTAAAAATTTTAAAATACTCTAATATATTAATAAACCTTTATATCTAAAAGATAATTTTAAATTTTTTATTGTTTAATATTATGTATGAATACTTCATTACATAAAATAAAAAATATTTGTTTAGTTATTAATGTTTAATATTTATTTAATTTTTTCTCTTATTTTTTTGTCTCAATAACTTTCACATTCTCTCACTTGCTTCTACCTCCTATTATTAATCTCTATTTATTTCAACATTCTCAATCATTTCATATTTTTCTTGGTCTCTCCCTTTTTTATCCTTCTCTACTTTCTTATTTCTAACTTATTTATTTATTTATTTTACATATCTCCCTTATATTATTGATTTTCTTTTTGTCTTCATTAAAACTTTTCTCGTCCTTTCTATTGTGATGTTTTTCTTTATTTTTCTTTTATTAATCCATGTGTCTCTCTCCCTCATCATTATAGAATAATTGTCTCCATCTCAATAATTTATATTTATAAAATCTCTTATATTACATAATTTAATATATAATATTTATGATAATTAAATATTCTATTCCTTATATCTAAAAGTTTGTTTTATTTATACGAATAATAATAAAATTAAGGAAAATATTATATATAACAGTTTAGTTTATCAAAAAAAAATAGTTTACATTGTTTTTTATTAGTTTTATATAAAATAATATTTATATTAGATTATTCTATGAAATATATAAAAAGTATAAATTTTTTTAAAAGTGCATATTGAAGTGGAAATGAGTGTGTAAATCCTAAAGTAGTGGGCGAATCATTATTTTAAAACTTACAAATTTTCTCATCGTGTTTATTTTGAAAAATTCATTATAAAAATAATTTTCTGTTTTTTAAAAATGTTTATCTAAAATAGAGTAATTTATATTTTTAATAATGAAAATAAAAGTTGAAAAAGTATACTACAATTTTTGGGGTATTTCTTTCAATCTAAAACCTAAGTGCACCCAACCACATAGATCAAAAAAATCCATTAAAAAAATAACAAAAATATGACCTATTTCCTTACACTTCACCTCCAACACTACTAGCTTTTACTAGTTAAAATATAACCTTGGCTTTAATGAGCTCAACCATAGCACAATTTTCAATAGATCAAAGCAAACTTAGGCTTTTGTAAATGTCATCCCACCAAACCTAAAAGAATAAATATAGCTTGAAATAATTAACTAATAATAATGTTAAAATATTTTTACACTTGCTGATGAATGTTAAAATTTATGAAATGCTGAAAATTAGGAAAACAATTGGTAAAATTAATGCCTACAAGATTTAGGCTTAGTTGCAAGAATTTAGAATTTGAAATAGTCATAAGTTGTACATGCTAATAAGGAAATTCAAACTAGAAGAATGTGTGGTAGACCTTTCTTGTGATGTAAAAATTTTGTTGACATTCAAGGTGTCTTAATTCATAATTGTTAGGAATTTATGGAAAAATTTTTGTCATAGCAGTTAGAAAGGAGTGAAAAGCATTTACTAAAGTAACTTTAAAATAGCTTAAAAGGTAGTCAAAATATTCTTCCAAAATAGCTACTTTAACAGTATAGTAACGACTAGTTTTTCATTCATAAGGTTGGATCTACTGGAGCCATTGGATAAATACTGAGGAGGTCTCAATCACCTGTTCAACAATTCATCGTGAGTAATAAGGTGTCAACATTGTGTTTTTCCCATCTTTTATCCTTAACTGATGCGGAGGCTTAAGCTACGCCCATGATTTTGCATTCGGGCAATGCTTGGCATGTTGCATAAAATGTTTTCATTTACTTTATTATTAAAATTTAAACATTATAATTTTTTTTATTTAGACAATATTTAATAATAAAAATGACAAAATTTGAAAAAAAACAAAAGTGTGATTTAACCAAAGAAAGAATGACTCAAAAATAGAATTACGTTAAATTAAGGAACTGTTTAAGTAAGTTTTAAACCTAAAAATAAATTAAGAGATTAAAAAATTAAATCTTTTTTATTTGCTAAACAAAGATTAGATGCATGAATTTGTTTATATGAAAGGAGAGTGTCAGAAAATAAACAAACTAACATTCTATCTCTAGTGAAATAAAACAATATAAAAGCTAATGTGTATGTCATCTATTCTTGAAGATTCTTAAACATGCCAAGGTTCTTTGACAACTTCTAGTTCACCATGTTGAAATTGCATCGCTTAGTCTTTATATGTAAAGTCATTTCACATTAAAGCCCATTAAAATAAAGGACTAGACAATTAGGGCTTTACTCAGCAACCACAAAAGTGGCAAACATATTTGTTTGATAACTTAGAAAATCTTAATGGTTCATTATCTTAAAGATAACTTAAAAAAAATTTAAATTGGATTATATTACGACATACATAATAAGTATAAACTTTAAAAAAACTGCATATTAAAGTTGAAATGATTTTGCAAATCCAAGAAAAAATGGGTGAATTTTTAATTTAAAAGATTTTGGAAAATTTTTTCATTGGAATTATTTTGGAAAATACATCAAAAAAAATTTATGTCTAATAAAAATTCTTATATAATAGGAAATAATTTATAATTTAAATAATTATTGGAGAGAATAAATAAATATTTGAAAGAGAGATAAATAAGAATGTAAAGAAAGAAAATAAGAGAGAGAGGCAAAGAAAAATATAATGAGGTAGAGAAAGAAGAGAGAAATATGAGAATTATAATAAGAGAAGAAAATGAGTTAATCTGAGAGACATTAATATAAAGAGAAGAATGTGATAAAAAAAATTAAATAAAAATAAAAATTAAATAATTATTCTAATAATTTTTTTAAGCCTCTTAATTAACAATATGTAATATATCACTTATGTTGAATTACTGAATATATATTATTTTTGATAAATAAAATTTGAATAATTTATACTTATTCAAAAAATTTAGTTTTCTATTTAAAAGAATGATAAAATAATAAAAGAAAATTTTTCTAATTTATATCTATTTTTTCAAATATAATAGTTTATGTAATATTTTAGTACTTTCATATAACTAAAATATTGATATGAGACAAGATTATCATCTGTGACCTCCTCAGAAGTCTTCATGCTACACATATTTTTTCTTATTAATCCATTTTCTAAAGAACGATAATTGATTTTAACAACTTAAAAGTAAGAAATAAAATTATTAAAAATTATAATTTATAATTTCCATTTTGGAAATTAATTTTTTGTAATAAATTTATGATATTATTGTTAATTTCATATAAAAATAAATATGGCATATCATGTGATTAAATAAAGTAATAATGTTAATTTAATTTAATATTGAGTAAAATAAAAAAATTATTATAATAAATTAGAATTAAATTATGTTAATAATAATAAATTTTTATTAATTATAAATTTTTTTAAAAATATATATTTTATATTATAGAGTATTCAAAATTTAAAATTACCTCATTAATGTTATATAATATTTATATTTATTATCTGTATTACATCATATAAAGATAATATATAGTAGAAATTATATTTTTTCTTTTTATAAAAAATTTTAAAATTTATGTATGAATAAAATAATATAGTATTAATAGTGAAATTTTTTTTTAAATAACTTTAATATTTTAAAATGGCAGTTAACCTTAAAAATTTCTACATATTATTAAATTTTTTCTTTCACTTTTTTACCTTTATCTTAATGTCTCAGATTCTCTCTCTTCCTTCTCTCTCTTATTATCCTTTTTTATTTGTCTCTTCATTATTGATCACCTTATAAACTTCTTAGCCTTTCTCCTTACTCTATCCTTTTTTACTTTCACATTTGTATCTCCTTTTCAATTATTTATTTATTTTCACTATATCTTTTATGTTCTCCTTTTTTTCTTTTCATTAAATAATCTCTCATATCTTTTCATAACTATTTTTTATCTATTTTTCTCTTATTAATGTGCAAGTTTTTCTCTTTTGTGGAACAGTTATCCTCATCATAGTTATCTCCTTTTCAACTTATAAATTAAAAATATTTAAGAAATCTCTCACGTTGCATATGTTAACGTTTAATATTTTTTATAAAAATGATAATTACTATTAATATTTCTTAAATACTTAAATTTTTAATTTATATGATTATTAATGTAACGAAAGAAAATCTTATTTATTGGACTCTATGTTATTAAAAAAATATTTTGGTTGGTTTGTGTAATAAAATATTAAAAACCTAAAATCATTTAACTAATATTAAATATTATTTATATTTTTTATCTATATTCTATTATATAAAGATAATATCATAAAATAAATATATTATTTTCTATTAAATTAATATTTTAATTTAATGCATGTATGAAATAATATTAAAGTTAAAATTCCAAATATCCCTTTATTATTTCTATTGTTGTAAAAAAATAATAAACTTCAAATATCGTTAATATTTATCATAATTAAAAATTTATCTATTAAATCTCATTTATTTAATTATTTTTTAACTTTTTACACATTATCTCAATGTCTCTCATATTCTATTACTCCTTACTCTCTTGCTATAATTTTTTCATTTGTCTCTTTATTCTCTTACTTGGCTTTCTTGTTCTTTTATCCTACTCTGCTTACTTGTCTGCACCTCTTTAACTAATCTATTACTTCTTTTTATATCCTCCACATTTTAACATTTTTTACTGTTGATTAACTCATCTCTCATCTCTTTTTATTGCTATTTTTCTCTCTATTTCGTGTTTTCAAATAATTGACTTTCTCTCTAGCAAAATAGTTATTTATATCTTCATTGTTTTTCTAAATCCATCAATTAATAATATTTAAGAAATCTCCCATGTTACATTGTTTGATATATAGTATTTTTGATAACTAATTTTTTACTATTTATATTCCTTATGTAATTAAAGCTTTTATTTATAATAATGATAAAATAACAGAAAAAAATCAAATGTATTAATTTGTACATTATAAAAAAATTTAAAAATATTTTTAAATTATTTTATATAAAAAGAATATAGATATTAAATTATATTAAGACAAATATAATGAGTATAATTTTTTAAAACTATTGATATGATTGATAATTTAGACAATTTTAGAAAATGGTTCATTATCTTTAGCAAAGTAAACGCACAAGTAAGATTTTTTTCTCTCGTATGCATGAGCAACTGCATCGACATTATAGTAATAAATCTTATTAAAACTCCAATGCTACACAAGCTTAGGCAAGAGTTGTTTTTGGATAGGTGACCTCTTGAAAAGTCCTTGTGTTGTACACTATTTTCGTAGAAATCTTTTTTCTAATGATCAATAATTAGTTTTAATAAGATGTTTTTGTTAAAAAATTAAATTATTATAAATCATACTTTATTAACACTACTTTAATAATTAATTCTCAATAAAAAGTTCGTAAGATTATTATCAATATTACAAAGAACAAAAATGGCATGTCATATGTTATAATAAAATTATAATATTATTATAATCTATGCACACCAAAAAAGCTTTTATATGTTGCGCATATTATTTTTGAAATATAGTTAATATATTATAATAAAATATTAAAAATCTAAAATTATATAACTAATGTTGAGTCATATAATGATAATCTTTTCGAAAAGTTATAGTCTTTATTATATAATTAGTCTTTTAGTGTTAATTTTTAATAAAATAATGCAATATTAAATGCCAAAATGCTCTCAAAGTACATTTAATATTAAAAAAATAATAATAATAAGAAAGTTTTTTATTTTATTATCACTAAATATTATATATGATAAACTTCTTATATTTAATAAATATTGCCATTTTAATAATCAGGATCTTTTTTTAATTAATTATTTCTCTTACTTTTTTTCTTATATAAATGTCTCTCACATTCTCTCTCTACTTTCTCTCTCTTATTAATATTCATTTATTTGTCTCTACGTTCTCCATATCCTTATATTTTCATGCCTTCTCTCTCCTCTATCCTACATTGCTTTCTCATTTCTCTCTCTTTCACTTATTTATTTATTCTCTATATCTCTTATATGATCTCTCTTTTCTTTTTCTTTCAATTAAATCATCTCTCATCTTCTATTAATAATTTTTTCTCAAGTTTTCTCTTATAATTTTGTGTCTTTCTATTTATTATAGTATAGTTATCTATGTCTCCATTATCTCTTTTTCAACCCATGAATTACAAATTTTTAAGAAATCTCTTGTATTCTATAGTTTAATGTGTAAAATTTGTGACAAATATTTGTTTTATATTTTAAATTTATTAAATAATTAACTTTTTAATTTATAAGAATGATAACGTAATAGAAGAAATTCTTGTGAATTATTATCTATGTTATCAAAAGTAATAAGTTATGTAATTTTTTTAATTAATTTTATGTAAATAAAATATTTATATTAGAATTATTTTTTATTGTTATAATATGCACAATTTTGCTTTCAAAATTGCATATGCATCATAAGTTTGTTAATTTTAGAAATGGTTCATTATGCTCAAGACAATAATCAAACATTTGTAACCATAATAGTGTTATAACACTAGATCACATTAGAAGTCAGAAGCTAAGGAAACTTTGGTAAGAGTAGTTTTTAGATTATTGGCTACTTGAGAAGTCATCATGTTGCTCTTATTTTTTCATAGCGTTTAACTTTCTAATTAATGATAATTGATTTTAATACATGCTACTGTTAAAAAAAATTAATTGTTATAAGTGATTGTTTATATTTATAATTTTTTAAATTAACTATTATTAATAATTTTTAATATTTAAGTTAACTTTATTAAATAATAAATTTGACACATGATATGATAAAATTAAAAAATAACTTTAATATAATTTAATATTTAGGGAAACTACTTATATCAATTATAATAAATTAGAATTACATTATGTTTATAAGTTTATATATATAATTTTTATAAAATATTTAAAATATGATGACATGATATTTTATATATTAAATACCTAAAATTATTTCATTAGTATTAAATATTATCTATTTTTATTATCATTAGTATATCATGTAAAGATAATATACTATAATATATATATTATTCATTATTTAATTAAATTTTTATATTTAAATATTTAATAAAGTAGTACTGAATTAATTTTTTAAATATTATTTAGATATTAGTTATATTTTAAAATAATAATAATCTTAAAACATTTTCGAATATTTATTAATATTAAATATTATATGGGGTTAATTTGTAATGTTTAAAAAATATTATAATTTTAAATATTTACATTTTAATACCTATTAAATTGCTTCTTTTAACCTTTTTCTATTTATCTTGTTATCTATTTTATTCTCTCACTTCATTCTCTCTCTTATTATATTTCACTCATTTGTCTCTTAATTCACTATCTTCTTATATTCTTTTTAGCCTCACTCTTTCCTCTATCCTTCTCAATTTTCTTATTTGTCGTTCTCTCTTTCACTATATTCACTAAATTTTTTCTCTCTTCTCTATATTATTTTTTTATTCTATATTAAACCACCTACCATCTCTCTTTATTACTATTTTTTCTATATTTTTTAATGATCAAATTGTTATTTCTCTCTCTAATAGAACCATTATCTCTATGTTAATTATATCTTTTTTCTATTAATTAATAATACTTAAGAAATGATTTTGTTGTATTCTTTAATATAAATTATTTACGAAAAATATATGTTTTATTATTTATATTTGTTACATGATTTAAGTTTTTATTTATAAAAATGATAATATAATGGAAAAAAATCTTATAAATTAATGTTTATATTATAAAAGATAATAGTTTTTGTAATCTTTTTCAAATTTTATATTAATAAAATATTTATATTATAATTTATTATGACTTATAGAATTAGCATAAAAGTTTTTAAAAGTGCATAGACTTTTTAATTTACAAAGTTTAGAAAATTTTTTTAATATTTGAAATAATGATAAATAACAACGATTTTTTTACCTTTTCCATGAATTTGCAATAATACCAATATTATGGTATTAGATCTCATTATGACTCCAAAGTCAAGCATGCTTGAGTGAGAGTATTATTGGTGTGGGTGACCTCTTGAGAAATCATCATGTTCATCCTATTTCTTCATAGCATTCTTATTCCTAACCTCTAAATGCTTATTGTAATAACTTGTTAATATTAAGAAAACTTATTATAAATGTTAGTTTGTAATTACCATTTTAGTAATTAAATATTTTTATTAATTTTATAAGATTATTATTAATTTTATAAAATAATAAATATGATATATCAAATGATATTTATAAAATAATAACTTTAACATAGTATAATGTTTTGTAAAAAAAATAATATAAATCATAATAAATTATAATTTATTTATTTTTTTAATTGTAAACATATAATTTGTATAAGCTTTTTTGAATATTGTAATATTACATTTAATAATACTAAAAAGCTAAATTTTAACATCAATGCTAAATATTATTTATATTTATTATCTATATTACAATATACAAAGATAATATATTAGAATAAATATATCATTTATTTTTTAGTTAACTTTTTAAATTTAATGTACAAATAAAATAATATTAAATTTACTGTCAAATATTTTTAAAATTTTTTTAGTATTTTAAAAACATAACAATCCTAAATTAGTTTAATATTCTATTATTATTATTATACATTATTTAAAACTAACTTCTTACATTTAATTAACATTATAAGTTTAATTTTTAATATTTAACTTTATTTCCCTAAATTTTTCTTTTTATCTCAACATCTCCTACATTCTCTCACAACCTTCCCACTACTACTATCATTCTCTTATTTATCTCTTTTTTGTTTATCTCTATATTCTTCACACTGACTCCCTCTCTCTTCTACCCTTCCTTACTTTCTCATTTCTCTCTCACCCTACCACTTATTTATTTATTTTCTTAATTTCCTCCAGGATGACTCCTTTATTTCTCTATTTATTTGATAGTCTTACAACTCTCTCTATTATTATATTTTTCTTTATTTTACTATTATAAATCAATGACTTTTATCTCTCTAATAGAATAGTTTTCTCCATCACAATGATCCCATTTTTATCTTATTAACAACTAAAAAAAAGGAAATAAAAAAGTTGTAATATTTAATATATAATATTTATTATAAATAAAATTTATAATCCTTATTTATTAAGTAATTTAAGATTTTATTAATAAAAATGATAAAATAGTGAAAGAAAATCTTTTTTGTTAATGTCTCTTTTTTAAAAAATAATTGTTTATGTAATTTTTAATATTTTTATTAAAATAAAAAGTTTGATATTAGATTTTATTATGATAATTATAATAAAAATAAATTTTTTGAAAGTGATAATTCTTGATAATTTAATACATTTTTGGAAATGGTACATTAACCAGAAGAAAATGATCACAAAACCATGATTTTATCTTTTGTGTGTGTGTGTGACCAAACAAGCATTATGGCTCAAGATCTTATTAGAACATAAAAGTTAAGCATTCTTGAGTGAATCATAAAGTATTTTAGTAATATGTCCTTGTCAAAAAATGAAATTATTATAAAATATACATTATAATTACAATTTTAGTAATCATTTGTTAAAAATAAAATGATAACATTATTATAAATTTTATGTACTAGTAAATATGGAGCTTCGTATGATATAAAAAGACTATAACTTTAATGTAGTTTAATATTAAAAAAAATAATTTATATCAAATATAAAAAATTATAATTAATTTATCTTTATATTAGTATCAATATTATATACAAAACTTTAAAACAAATAAATATTTTATTATAAAATATTAAAAAATCTAAAATTATATCGTTAATGTTAATTAATATGGATATTTATTATCAATATTACGTTATATAAAGATAAAATATTAAAATAACAATATTATTGTTTATTAAAATAAAAATATTATTTAAATAATTGTGATATCTTAAAATAATGAAAAACATCAAATGTATATTTTTTATTTTAAAATATTACATACAATTAACTTATTATTTTTAATAAATATTATATGGATAATTTTTTAGATTTAACATTTATTCAATTATTTCTCACTTATTTATCTTTATTTAAATGTCTCTCATATTCTCTCACCACCTTCTCTCATCCATTACTATTTTTTATTGGTCTCTTTATTATCTATTTCTTTACATTTTTCTTGCCCTCTTTCCCCTCCATGCTTCCCTACTTTCCTATTTTTCTCTATGCCTCACTTATTAATTTATTCTCTCTATCTTCTTTATATTCTCTCTTTTCTTTTAATTTTAATTAAATTATCTGTATTCTCTTCGGAGTACTATTTTCTTCTCTTTTTTTCTTTTATTAATTGAAAAAAATTCTCTCTTTTGTGTTATATAGTTTAATATATAATGTTCATGGTAAATATATATTTTAATAATTATATGCGTTACATAATTTAATTTTTACTTTAAAAGAATGATAGCTTAATAGAATAAAATTTTATGTGTTGATATATATTTATTTTCTAAAATAATAGAATATATTATGATGTATACAACAAGCATAGTTATTTTAAGAGAATATTGCCTAAAAATTTTAAAAAATTTAGAAATTGTTCATTTTATTAGACAATAATCAAACAACTATAACTTTTTATCTTTTGTATGCATGTTCATCCACATTAGCATTATGGCACTTCAACTTATTAGAACTATGAAGTTAAGCATGCTTGCGAAAGAGTAATAAAGGGTAGCTCCCTCTTAATAAGTCATTGCATTGCACAAATTTTTTTATAGTCACCTTTGTTTTAAAAAATCAAAATTGTTTATAATTACATTTTAATGTTAAAAAATAAATTATTAAAAATAATAATATAAAATTAGTATTTTAGTAATTAATTGTTAATAATAACTCAAACACTAATAAATATGACACATCATATGATAAAGTAAAAAGTAATTTTAATATATCTTAATATTTAAAAGAACAACTTACATCATTTATAATAAACTAGAAATAATTTATGTTTATATTTATGTGCATATATTATGCATAAACTTTTTTAATATAATATTATTATATTATAGAATATTAGAATTCTAAAATTAAAATTATTATGTATATTACGTTATATAAAAATAAATAATTTTAATAAATATATTATTTATTATTTATCTAATTTTCTTAATTTTATGTACGAAAAAAATAAAATAATATTAATAGTCAAAGTAGTCTTCAATTATTTGTGATATTTAAAAAATATATTATATGTCAATGTCTACTTAATCTTAATTAATTGTTTATTTAATTTTAAATTGATTTAACAAAAATAAAATATTAAAATTAGATTATATTATAAAATTTATAATAAACATAATTTTGTTATAAGTACTTAAGCTTGAAAAATTACAAAAATTGTAGAAAGTTGTTACTTATCTTGAAGACAATAATCATATAATAACGACTTTTTGTCTTTTGTATTCACGTATGACCATAATAATATTAGATACTTGATCAAATTCAAAACTTAAGCAAGCTGGGTCAGAGTAGTAATGGGATGGGTGACCTCTTTTGAAGTTATCCTATTCTAGCTTTTTTTTCATAACAGTCATTTCTCTAATGAATTATAATGTGTTTTAATAACATATTAATGTTAACAAATTAAGTAATCTTGAATGACAATTTTTAATTATTTTTTTAATAATTAATTATTATTAAAAAATTTATAACATTTTCATTTATTTTATATTATAATATATATAATTTATCATATGATATAATTAAATAAAATTTTAATATTATTTAATACTGAAAAAAAATTTGTATCAATTATAATAAAGTAGAGTTAATTTATGTTTATAGTTATATTTATATGTATAATATGTGAAGAATTTATTTAAATATTGTAAAATTATATTAAAGAAAATTAGATATCTAAAATAATATCATTAATATTAAATATTATTTATATTTATTATATATATTGTATCATGTAAATATGACATATCAAAATAATTTTGTTATTTTTTACTTAATTATATTTTTTATTTCATGTATGCATAAAATATTGTAATATTACTATTAAAAACTTTCTTTTTAATATTTGTGATATTCTAAAATAATATTAAACCTCAAATATCTTTTTAAATTTTATAATTATAAAATTATATATATGGCTAACATGTTTTATCTAAAAAACATTATAAGTTTAATTATAAAGATTAAGCTTTCATTTAATAATTTCTTGCTTATTTCTTGTTGTCTTAATGTCTCATATTCTCTAACTTTCATTTCTCTTATTATTAATTTCCAATTTGTCTCTTCAGTCACATTCTTGTTGCCCTTGGTCTCTCTTTCCAATCTATTTCTATATTACCATTTCTTTCTCTCTCTACAATTCACTTTTTTATTTATTCTATTATCTCCTTATGTTTTCTCTTTTTTCTCTTCATTAAATCATCTCTTTTCTCACTTTATTTCTCTTTTTTCTTTAACATTTCTATTATCAATTTGTGTCTTTTTCCCATGTGTAGAATCATTATCTCAATCTCTATTTCCTCTTTTTAGACTAATTGATTGATAATCTTTAAGGAATCACTAATAATCGATATAACTTAATGTATGAAATTTATGATAAATATATTTTTTTACATTTAAGAATGATAAGATAAAAGAAAAAAATTTATATATTGTTTCTTTAATATTTTTATTAATTTTGTATAAAGAAAATATTTATATTAAAATATATCATGAAATATATAATAATTATTAATTTTTTAAGAAGTGAAAATGAATTATAATTTAGAAAATTATTTAAAATATTAATTCTTTTAAAGAAAATAATTACATAACTATGACTTCTGTCTTTTGTATGCTTGTGCCACCATATTAGCATTTTAATACTAGATCTCACTTGAATAGCAAATTTAATGGTGCTTAGGATAGAGTAGTATTGAGATGGCTCACCTCTTTATGAAGTGTACAAGTTTTAATGAATGACAAATAATATTATTAACATGTTAATGTTAGAAATTAAATAATTATAAAAGATAATTTATAACTATCATTTAAGTAATTATTTATTATGAATAACATTAAAATATTATTATAAATTCCATAAAATGAAAAATATGACAAATCATATGCCAAAATAAATTAATAACTCTAAATAAACTAAATAAAGCAATATATATAGAATATTAAAAATAAAAAAATATATAATTATTGTTAAATATTATTTATATTTGTTATTTATATAATTTAATATCAAGAAAATATATTGTAATAATTATATTGTTTATTTTTAATTATTTTTTAACTTTAAGTACAATTAAAATAATAATAAATTATTAATAAAAATATTTTTAATATACTTATTATTATAAGATAATAATAAATTTCAAATAATTTTATATTTTATTGTAATTGAAATTTTATATAGTTAACTTCTTATATTTAATAAATATTATAACTTTAAATTTTAAGATTTAATTTTTATTTAATTATTTCATTAAATTTTTTTCACTTTATCTCGACATCTCTCACACTCTCTCATGTCCCTCTCTCTTACTATCATTCCCTTTTTGGTCTTTTAACTCTCTGTCTTTATATATTCTTTTTGACCTTTTTATCACATTAATGATTATTTATTTTCTTATTTCTCTCTGTTTCATATAATTATTTTTTCTCTCTATCTCATTTATTCTCCAGCTTTTCTTCTTCTTTTCAATAAATCATCTCTCATCTCTCTCTATTACGATTTTTTTTCTACATTTGGCTTATATCAATCCATGACTTTTTGTCTTGTAAAATTATTATCTCCATCTCCATTATCTTATTTTTTGCCCATAAATTAACATCATTTAAGAAGTCTCTTTAATTGCATAATTTAATATATAATATCTATTATTTATATATATTTTTTGTTATTTATAATTGTTACATAATTTGAGATTTTCTTAAAAAATTATAATATAACGAAAGAAAATGCAATGTGTTATTGTAAATATTGCAAAAAAAAAGTTTTTGCGATTTTTAATTAATTTTAAATAAGTAAAATAATTATATTAGAATATATTATGAGTGCTATAATAAATAGTTTTCCTAAAAATATATATGATTTATATTTTAGAAAATTTAAGAAATTGTTCATTAACTTTAAGATAATAATCACATAAAAATTTTGTTTCTCTTATACTAATGTTGACTACACCAACATTGTGACATTAGATCTCATTAAAGACCTAGAATGTAAGCCTCTTTGGGTTAGAGTAATATTGGGATAGGTGGCCTCTTGAGAGCTCCTCTTGTTACACATATTTTATAACATTGCTTTTTTGGTGAATGAAAAATTATTTTAATAACATTTTAGTATTAGAAAATTTACTTATCAAAAATGATAGTTTATAATTTCTAATTTAGCAATCCATTATTATTAAAAATTTATAATATTATCATTAATTTTATATAATAAAAAATATTACACTCAACTAAAATAATAGAATAATAACATATATCAATTATAATAAAATAGAATTAATTTATGTCTATAATAATATATATACTACGTATAAATTATTTTTAATATAATTATATTATCATATAAAATATTAGAAATCTTAAATTACATCATCAATAAAATATATTATTTATATTTATTATCAATATTATGTCATTTAATGATAACATATTAGAATAATTATATTATCTATTATTTAATTAACTTTTTAGTTTTAATATGAACAAAATAAAATAGTATAAATTGTAAAAATATTATTTAAATATTTTTAATATACCTAAATAATAATAAAACTAAATTTATTTTTAATAATTAAATATTTTTAATTATTTCTTAATACTTTTTCTCTTTATCTTAATTCTCTTACATTCTCTCACTATATTCTCTCTCTTACTATCATTCTCTTATTTAACCCTTCTTTGTCCCATTATCTTGTATTTTTATGGGACTCTCTCCTTTATCCATATCTATATTCTCATTTTTGTCTCTTTCACATATTAATTCTCACTATCGCTTCTATGTTCTCTCCTTTGCTTTTCCACTTCATTAAATCATTTTGCATCTCTACCTGTTACTATTTTCTTCTCATTTTACTTTTATCAATACATGGCTTATTTTCTCTGTTAGAATTGTTTACTCCAACTGCATTGTCTTTTCTCACCTCATCAATTAACCATATTTAAGAATTGTCTAGTTTTTCATAGTTAATATGAAATATTTAGTATAAATATATATATTTAATCATTTATATTTTACTTGTAATCTAGTTTTAAATTTATAAGAATGATAACATAATTGAAAAAATATTGTGTTACTACCTACACTATTGAAAATAATTTTTTATGTAATGTTTGCATTAATTGTACATAAATTAGATATTAATATTAGAATATATTACAAAACATATAATAAACGTAATTTTTTTGAAAAGTGAATATGCTTGATAAATAGTTCAATATTCAGTAAAAAATATGTAACTTATGATAAATTAGACTTATTTTTATGTTTGTAATAATATATTTTTGTTATGTATAGAATTTTTAAAATATATAGATATTCTATTATAGAATATTAAAAATCTAAAATCCTTACTATAGTGCTAAATATTATTTTTGTAATTATCTATATTACATCATATAAAGATAATATATTAAATTAAATGTATTAGTTATTACGTAATAATTTTTTGTAATTTATATGTTTTAATAAAATAATATTAAATTAATAATCAAACTTCCCTCTAAATATTTATAATATTCTTCATTTTAAGAAGTATTAGGATAAATGACCTATATAGAAGTTCTCGTGTTGCATATATTTTTTCACACCAATCCTTTTTCTATTTAAGAAAAAAAAAATTTTGTGCCATGTTAACTTTCAAAAATAAATGTTTTATGAATGATAGTTAATAAGTACCATTTTAGTATATAACAACAAGTAAAAACTTTATAAATAACTGTTACTTTCACATAATAACAAATATTATGCATCATAAGATATTATATGATGTTAACTTTAATATAGTTTAATGTTGAGAAAAATAACTTATATGAATTAAAATAAAAAAAATTAATTATTGTTTATAATGAAATGAATATATGATGGACGTAATTTTTTAAAAATAATAATAATATTATAGTATAGAATATTAGAATTCCAAAATGTTATAATAAATATTAAATATTATTTTTATTTGTAATCTATATTATGTCATATGAATATAAGTTATAATAATAATTATAATATTCATTATTTAATTTAATTTTTTTAATTTTTTAATTTTGAATAGAAAATATAACATAATTACAAAAGAAAAAAAATATTTTAATATTTGTAATATGCTAAAAAAATTATTAAATTTAAAATGTTTTTATAATTTATTATTAAAAAAAATTCATATATGTCTAACTTATTCTATTTAATAAATATTATAAGTTAAATTTTTTTGATTTAACTATTCCTAAATTATTTCTCAGTTTTTTATGTTTATTTCAATTTTTCATATTCCTTGACCTTCTTATCCCTCTTACTATCATTCTCTTGTTTATGTCTTTATTCTTTATCACTTTGGATTTTTCTAAGCATTTCCCTAACCTCGATTGCCCTCTACTTTCTCATTTCTATCTCTCTTTCACTAATTTATTTATTCTCTCTATCTCCTTAAAGTTCTCTATTTTATTTTCTTCTTCTTTAAATCATCTCTCATGTTTTTTTATTACTATTTTTCTCTCTATTTGGTTCTTAAGAATTTGTAACTTTATCTCTCTTATAAAATGATTATCTCTATCTCTATTAACTAATTTTAGCACTTCAATTAGTGATCTTTATAAAATCTTTTGTGTTTTATTATTTTATATGTAATATTTATGATAAAAATATATTTTATTATAAATTTTTATTATGTAATTTAAATTTTTATTAATAAGAATGAGAAAATGATGGAAGAAAATCTTATATATTAAAATTTTTTTATTGAAAATAATAATTTATCTTATTTTTTATTAATTTTAGTTTAAGAAAATAAAAATATTGTAATATATATTAGGTTTTGTTTATGATAAGAATTTAATATTTAATTATTAACAATAAATTGTAATATTATTATTAATTTATATAATAATAATTATGACATATCATATATTATAATGAATTATAAGTTTAATGTAGTTTAATGTTAGGAAAAATAACTTATATCAATTAAAATAAATTAGAAATACTTTATGTTTAAAATAGTATACATATTTTATGTATTTAATTTTTTTAATATATTATTATGTTGTAAAATATTTGAAATATAAAATTATATCTTTAATATTAAATATTATATATATTTATTATCAATATTTCATTTTATAAATATAATATATTAGTATAATTATTTTATTTCTTATTTAAATAAAATTTTTAATTAATTAAAAATATTACTTATCAATTTATAATGTTTTAAATGATTAAATTTAGTAAATATCATCAGTTTATTTATTAAGATTTAACTTTTTTAATTATTTCTCTTTTTCGTATTTATATTAATATCACTTACTTTTTTCTTTATTATTATCACTCTCTCATTTGTCTAATCATTCTGTATTTGTTTATATTCTTCCCTACATCTATCCCTTCTTTATCCTTCTCAATTTCTTTTTTCTGTCTCCCTCTTACATGTTTATTTATGTACTCTATATCATTTATATTCTCTTTTTTATTTTTCTCTTCATTTAATCATCTATTATCTCTCTACTACAATTTCTTCCCTTATTTTGCACTTACCAATCAATTACTTTCTCTCTATCTCATAAAATTGTTATCTCCATCACTATTATCTATTTTCCACCCCACTAAATAATAAAGTTTAAAAAATCTCATATAATAGAGATTTTATTATATAATGTTTAAATAAATATATATTTTATCTTTTATATTTTCCATAAATTTTAGGTTTTTTAATAAAAATGATAAGATATTAAAGAAAATGATATGTATTAATATGTACATTACCAAAAATAATAATTTATATAATTATTCTATTAATTTTATATAAATAAAATATAGATATAGATTATATTGTAGCATATATAATATGTATAAAATCTTGATAATTTAGAAAATTTAAGAAGTTGTTCTTTTTCTTTGAGAGAATAATAACTTAACATTTTTTTCATTTATATACAAGTGCAACAACATGGGAAATATAACATTGAATCTCATTCAAGCTTCATTCTTGAGAGGTCCTTTTATTTCATAATTTTTTTTATATCATTCTTTTTTTAATAATGAAACACTGAGTATAATAACATGTTAATTTTAAATTTATATGTTATAATAAATGATAGTTTATAATTTTTATTTTAATAATATTATTTTTAAATTTTCTATGATAAAAAATATGGCAAATCATATGATATAATAAAAAAATTTTAGTATTAATATTTAGTAAGTGAACTTATATGAGTTATAATAAATAAGAATTAATTTATATATATAATATTATATACATATATCTATATTATGTCTAGAAGTTTTTGAATAAAATTAACGTTATATTTTAAAATATTAAAAATATAAAATTATATCACTAATGCTATTGATTATTTATATTTATAATTTATATAGTCTAAAAAAAATATAATACATCAGAATAAAAAATTTATTATTATTTAATTAATTTTCCTTATTTTGAGTATAAATAAAAATTGTAATATTATTAGATAAAATATTATTAAAATATTTATATAATTTAAAAATAATAATATATGTAAAAAAAATTTTATATTTTGTTATTCGTAAATATTATATATTAACTTGTTATGTTTAACAAATATTATAAGTTTAATTGTTAAGATATAACTACTATTTAATTACTTCTCTCACTCTTTCTCATTATCTCAATATGTCTCACATTTTGGTACTTCCTTCACTATTTTATTATCTTTCTTTTATTTGTCTCCTCATTTTTTATCTTCTTATATTATTCTTGACCTCTCTCCTCTATCATTCTTTATTTTCTCATTCCTCTCACTCTTTCACTAATTAATTTTTTCACTCTATCTCTTATGTACTCTTTTTTTTCATTTTATCTTCATTGATTGGTCTCTAATCTCTCTATATTACTTTTTTCTTCTCTTTTTTTATTTTATTAGTCTAAAACTTTCTATCTTTCTTATAGAATTGTTATTTTCATCTTGAATGACTCTTTTTTAGCACAGCAAATATAAGTATTTAATAGATCTCTCATACTACAACGTTCAATGTGTGATATTCATCATAAATATAAATTTTATAATTTTTTATTTTTGGTATAATTTATTTTTTAATTCATAAAAATGACAAAATAATAGAACAAATTTTTTTGTTTTAATGTCAATGTTATTAAAAAATGGTTTATGTAATTTTTTATTTATTTTAAATAAATAGAATATAGATGTCATAATATATCAAAATATACATCATGTGCATAATTTTAATTTTAAAATTAAATATGCTTCACAGCTTAGAAATTTTTAGAAATGTTTTAATATATTCAAGAAATTGATAACACAACTATATTTTTTTTCTTTTTATGCAAGTGTGACAACACAGCCACCGAAGCAATAGATTTCGTTAGGATTCTAAAGTAAAGCATGATTGGGTGAGAGCAGTAATGAGATGGCAGACCTATTTAAAAGTCTTCATGTTGCATATATTTCTTTATAGCATTCCTTTTTCTAATGAATGATAATTTGTTTTAACAAGTTAATGATAAAAAATTTGTTATTACAAATGATATTTTAAAATTACCATTTTACAAATTAATTGTTAATAATTGTTAATATTGAACATATTACAATACTAGTTATATCATATAATAATAAATATGGCACATATCATGGTATAATAAAATAATAACTTTATTATAGTTTAATGTTAAGCAAACAAACTTATGTCAATTACAATATATAAAATTAATCTTTTTTTATAATTGTTGGTATATACTTTGATTAGAATTTTTTAAATAAAGAAATATTATATTATAGAATAATAAAAATCTAAAGTTATACAATAAATTTTTGATTTTATTTCCATTTTTTATCTACATTACATCATATTAAGATAATGTATTCGAATAATTATATTATTTATTACTTAATTAACTTCTTTAATTTTAAATTTTAATTAAATAACATAAAATAATATTAATTACTATAAAATTATTTAATTATTATTAATATTCTCAACTAATAAATCATTTATTTTTTATATTTTATCACAATTAAATGTCATTTATGTTAAACATATTTTATTTAATAAAGTTCATAATTTTAGTTATGAAAATTTAACTTTTTTAAATTATTTATCTCACTTTATAAACTTTATCTCAAAATCTCTCATATTCTCTTACATTCTTCACCCTGCGATTATCATTCTCTTTTTTGTATCATAATTCTTTAACTTCATATATATTCTTCTTGGTCCCTCTCTCCTCTATATATTTTTTTCTTATTTCTCTTTCTCCATAATTTATTCTCTCTATCACATTTATATTGTTTGTTTTCTTTTGCTTTTTATCAAATCATCTCTCATCACTCTTTATTACTATTTTTCTCACTTTTTTTATCTTATTAATTTTTAACTTTCTCTCTCCTATTAAATAGTTATCTTTATTACCTTTTTTGGCTAGTTTGTTTGTGTTATTAAAAAATCTCACATATTACCTAGTTTATAATACAATATTTATTATAACTCTATAGTTAATTATAGATAATTATTAAAAAATTTACTTTTTATAAATAAGAAAAATAAAATAAAATTCAAAAAAAACTGATGCGTTATAGTTTACTTTATAGAAAGTAATAATTTATTTATTTATTCATTTATTTTATATAAATAATATATTTATATTAGAATATATTATGATATATATAATAAACATAACTTTTTTAAAACGTGCGTGTGCTTGATAATTCAAAGAATGATTCATTATTTTATGAAACTAATCACACAACTATGTTTTTTGGTCTTTTGTGAGCATGCATAATAATACTAGTGTTACAGCATTAGAACATATTAGAACATCAAAGCTAAGCATGCCTATGTAAGAGGCGTATTGCTGTTGGTGACCTCATTAAAAGTTCTCTTATTAAAAATATTTTTTCATTAAAATCCCTCCTCTAATTAATATTAATTAATTTTAATTACTTTTTAATATTACAATATAAAATTATGATAAATGATTATTTATAATTACCATTTTAGTAATTAATTATTTATTATAACTTCATAATAATATTGTTAATTTTACATAAAAATAAATGTGGCACATCAAATGATATAAAACAATGGTAATTTTAATGTGAGTTAATGTTTATATTATCAAAAATAATAGGTCATATAATTTATTTATTTTATATAAATAAATTAATTACATTTGAATACATTATGACATATATAATAAGAGAAGCTTTTCAAAATTTAAATTCCTTGATAATAAAGAAAATTTTAGAAATAGTTAATTATTTTGAAGAAAAAAATAATATTCTTCAAGATAGTTCCAAAAATATTTATTTAATCTTGATTGAAACTTATTTTCAATAAGTATGAATTAACGAATTAAACAAACATAAACCATAATAAATTATTATTTGAATCTTATGTAAATAATTATTAAAGTTGAAATGTGAAGAATTAAATCAATGTAACCAAATCATGTCAAAATGACATAAATGTCTTATTAGATTAGACATAGGATTACATTAAAATATTACTAAATAAAAGCAAGAAATTTGGAAAATAAGATAATTTATATGAGAAAGTTGCATCTTAAGACACTAAGAAGATAGAATTTAAAATCCAAGGCCTCAAATATGCTATAAATAAAAATGCACCACAAAGCTTGCAACAGCCTTAAAAATAAAATATTGAAAACATATAAATGAATATTTAGTTGGATAAAGCTTGCCTAAATGAGTTGAACTATTGTTGATTCACCTTGATCAGACCTAACAAGGAATTACTACGAAATTAAAAAATAAATTATCATAGAAAATATATTATTTTTTAATATTATGTATTATATATTAATGTTCATATGTCAAAAATTATGTAATGTAGTATAACTAAATAAGAATGATATATAGGTCACTAGAGAGAAAATTTAAAGTTACATAATATATAAGCAAATCGAACAAAAAATTTGGATAGATAAGATAAATTGTATTATAAGGTTGAACTCCCAGAAACTAAGAACATCCAATGTAGCATCTTTGATCACAACCTTATTTGCAAATCAAATGCCTGACAAAGCATGTTAAAACAATAAAAATAAATATTTAAAAATACATAAAGTATTTTTTTAATTGGATAGAGTACATTGTGATGACTCCAATTTAATTTTCCTATCTAGATGGATCCACATTTCAGGTTATCACAAAAACAAAGCAAATAAGCATAAATAATAATAAGAAATTATTTTCAATGTAAAGAAAATTTATCTTTATGGTAAAATGAGACAAATTGATATATTATAATGCAACAATATCAATGTGATTTAAAAGCCAAAAGGATTGAGAATTTTTGTTTTATAGTTATATAACAAAATTAATGCACAAACATTTTAACTGATGAGGTACATTATATATAATTATTGAGTCGCACGATACTTATGTGTTTAAGTTTAACATCCATGATTATCAAATCTAGTATGAATAACTTTTTTATAAATTTGTTAAAACTATAGAAATTTCTAAAATATAGAATAATTCTTTACTTGTATAGTCTCAGTAAAATGAGTCCAACAATATTTGTTTTGTTAAGATACGACCACATTTGGAATTGCTATGAATTACCATGCAAAATAAGAATAAAAAATAATAAATTAACATTTCAATATATTGTAAACAAACCAAATATAATGTAAAAAAATCATTGCCTCATAATGGTAAAAAGAATAGATGAATAAGAGATAAATTATGCTACTATGAAATCAAACTAAAATAATTGAATGAATGCAATAAACTATACATAAAAGGTTTAACCCAAGACACTGCAAAGCTCAAGTGTAACATTCCTATTCATCAAATCAAGTACAAATAAAAATACTAAGTAAAGTTTGTCAAATCTTTAGAGAAAAAATTTTAAAATAAAAATGTAAATATTTAATTAGAAATAGTTGATCAAGGCGAGTCCAATTTTGTTGTTTCATGTCAAGTGAAGCTTGTTTGAATTACCCTTATTTATTAATGCAAATAAGCATAAAAATAATATATTATTATTTTAACTTTGATTAAAGTATTAAGAAATCTTAAATGAGATAAATTTAAGTAATTTAATATAATAAAATAAAAATAAGAGAAAGATCACAAGAGAGGAGATGTAGCATGACATAGTAATATGACCAAATTAAAGGAAAAAAATGGAAAAATATGATAAATTATATGAGAAAGTTGTACTATACGATACAAAGAAGATCAAATATAACAGCCCCATTTGTCAAATGAGGTACAAAAAAAAATGATTTCTAAAACATGCCAAAATCCAAGAAAATGAAATACTTCACTATATAGAAATGATTTTTTTTTGAAAGAGCTTGTCGAGTCTAGTCCAATGGTTTTTTTACATCTAAAACAAAAATCATTTTGAATTATTGTAAAATAGCAAACTGAATGAGCAAAAATATTTGTAAACTATTACATAAAATTCAATTCAACAGACTTTAAAGATGAAATAAGGTATATTTAAGCAATGTAATGTCTCCAAATAGAAATTTCAAATTCAATATGTAATTTCATGGAGGCATTCAAGACAACTTCGATAATGATTATCATCTTGACACATCATTATTGAGAATTACTACAAAATACCAACTGAAATAGATATAAAAAAATAAATTATTATTTTTGTATTGATTAAATATACAATAAAGCTAAATTGAACTGAATTGTTGCAATGTAAGATAAGCAAATAAAAATGAAATTAAAGTGAAAGAGGAGGAGATTTAAATTTTAATCATGATAAAATCAAATCAAAATAACAAATTTAAAGAAATAAAATAAATTGTGAAGAAAGTTGCATTCCATGATCTTAAGGATATTTGCCGTAAAATCATGGATCGAAAAATCATGTACAAATTGAATTCACTAAAAAACCGTCCAAGTACACATAAATTAGAATGAAAAAAGTAAAGAAATGAATATTTAATTAGGTAGGCTTGTTGATTTGAGTTGAACAATATTTGTTTTATCTTGATTGGACCACATTTACAACTAAAATGAATCACTATATTAAATAAAAAAATAAGAAACTATTATTATTTTTATGTAAAGTAAACATATATATTTTAATCATGAAATGTTATGAATTATGGAAAAATAAAATAAAAAGTTTATATGATATAAAGGTTACAAAAAAAAAGTAAAGTTTCCATGAAATATAAAAAATTAAAAGAACAAAATTTGAAAAAATAATATAAATAATGTTGGATAATTCATTCAAGGATATTTGGGAAATTGAGTATAGTATTATATTATTGTCAAGTAATTATAGAATTTAACTAACTCATATGGTATGCCAAGACAAATTAAAATAAAATAAAAAAATTTAAAATTGTACGTCTATATAAATATAGTATGTCAACTTGCACATAATAATTTTCTCATCTCAGTTTTAGGTTCATTGGAATCACTTTGAGACAACAAACAAAATAGGCATACATAATAATAAATATTTATTTAAATATTAATTAAATGTTATTTAAAGTTGAAGTGAGATAAATTAGAACATATATAACTAAATCAAAGTATTGTCAACGTCACACCAGAGGAGATTAACATTTGCATAATAATATAACTAAATCAAATAGAAAATATAAAAAACTTAGATAAATGGAACGAGCGATGTCCATTCCAATTTTATAAATAGATCAAGCCTAACAATCATGATTATAAAATAATTTAAAAAAATAACTCTTAAACCTTACATAATTTATGAAAAATATAATATATAAAATTTTCAAATTAAATTTATTTTTAGATAGTACTCATCAAGATAAGTCTACTGATCTTTTTTGTTTTTATCAAACTCCTTTGGAATTATTAAAAAATACAAAACGAAATAGGACAAAATAATAATTTGTTCCAACAATAGAAATAGTAGTTTGATGAGGACTATTGCATTCCCTTATTAATCTTGATTGTAATTAATTAATTTGTGCTTCACATTCCTCTAAGTCTTTAGGGTTGGCTTCATGTTATTTAATTTTAATAATTACAGTAGCGTTGATTATTTCTAATTTACATGTTATCTATTTTTTGCTCCGATGTTATAATTCTAGTTTTTATAAAGTTCTATCTATTTTTGTCTCATATTGTCCTAACTCATTAAGGTTTACATTGTTAATTAAAACATCACATTCTCTTATTTTTTTCTTTGATATAAAAATCCTCTTGTTTCTATAATGTGTTTAGACTCCACAAAGTGATTCAAATCTTTCAAAAGATATTAGTTTATCATCTTCAAAGGTTATACCTACTTGCAAATTGTTGATAAAATTGTAATTTATAGTTTGTTCAAATTGATTTTATTTGGCCATGTCATTGGTAGAGGATACCAATTTTTTGTTAAATTTTATAGTGCAATTGGTTAGAAGTTTTTGGACTAATCTTTCATTTCCTATTGTGTCTAATAACTTTCCTTTGTTAGTAGATGTTAAAGTATATTGGCATGGATTCTTTGCTATTTCTACTTGACAAGATGTTGTTTTAATATCTATTACATTAAAAAGTCTGATGGCATGACCATATTAAAATTTTAGTGTGTAGATGACATTTATCAAATTATTGCAACTATATTGTGTATTAAGGAATTTAAATTCTTTATAGTTGAATAACTCTTTTATGGATGAAGAAGTATTTATTTCTAGTTTGTGTTTTTGCCTTATTCATATGTTGTGATAACTCCACCTTCAAAAATTTTATTCTCATATGTAATTGTCTTACTATTTTAAGACATATATTGGTTTCAATTTTAAATTGTTTTCAAAGCTTTCAAAAACTTTTTAAGGATTTTTTGTCAAATTATATCCCAATGTTTTATTAGAAAACCTACATAAGTCCTAGTTACACTTTGTTCATGTTATTTTGTATTTTGTGACAAATTATTCTTGAAATTAATCACACTTTGTTTAATGGTAATTTAAAAATCTTCAAATTCATAGTCACAATGTACTTCTAATTTTTTAAAATGGCAAGGTTTAAAGAAAATTAGATGTCTAGAACAAAGTTCTAAGGGTCTTTTATATTTATATTTAAAATATCTTAGTCTAACATTTAGTCTAACTTCAACATTTAAAAAATAGTAGACATCACTATCTCATTTTGATTTGTTTTGTTATAAGTATACAATATGATATCCGTTTTGAATGTCTAGTTATTTATACATTTTAATATTTCTCTATCAATTATCTTATTTTGCCAATGTTTAGTGTAATGGCATATTTCTACACTAATAATGGACTCCCATCTTCTATGCCTAACTTGATTTGTAAAATTTGGTTAGTAACACGAGAAGGATTTTTTGATACTTATAACATTTGTTCAAAATCTTGAGGATATGATAACTTATTACTATGTAAAATCTTTTGGAAAATTCTCACAGCAAATTCTCAAAGAATAAGAGTTTTGTAAGGGTTACATCTTCTAAAATTGATTTAAGGTAGTACTTGTTGATAATTTAGAGGATTGGTAAATGTTAATAATATAATGATTCCATAGATATTTAGTTTTAGTATCTCATCTATAGTATCTCCTTTTTCCCTCATTTCTCTTCTCCGTTAGAATATGAAATGGTTATGTTTTAGTCCACCATTTGTCAGTTATGGTGTTCTTTGTAGTCTAATTACTGTTTTGCTAATATAAGCTATTAGGGATGAAATGCTTGGGATATCTTCAATAATACTACCATAACTTGCTATATTTATCCCTATGAAGTCTAAAAAATCTAATCTATTTCGTAAAGTGAGTTCGATTTATTCTTTGATTTGAGGTTGTCAGGGAGGGTGATAGTCAAAGAGGGCCACCACCAAACTTCAAGATTTTTTGTAATTTTAGGATATCAAGTATTTCTTGCATTGAGAAAAAAATTTTACATTTTCAACTTCTAGAAAAGTACTCAAATCTTCTCTCTTGTCATAATCAAGAAATATAATTGAAAAAGGTAGTTCTTTTCTTTATAATTCTTTATTCATATTTAAATATTCTATAGCATAATGAATAAGATAATTAGTGTCTAACAGATTAATCATTATTTTAATATTGTATTAGTACAGTAGCATACAAAAAAGAAAATCTACAACTAAGTTTATCTTGAGAAACAATAAGAGATCTTTCTGGGTTTCAAATATATGTTTTCGCTGGTTGTATTTCAAAGATATCCCATTCTATTCCTAAATTTTGGTCACTAGATACTACTTCTAATATGATAATTTTTTTCTCAAGTGATGCTAAGAGTTTAATGATGTCTAGTTTATCTATGTTATATCTAACTCGAATGAGTTTGATATTTTACCAGTAATTGTTCTACAAATAAGAACATAGACCCTATTTAATTCATATTCTTTATTTTTCATTACTTTATCATTTCCTTATAAAGGTTTCCAGTTTTGATGAAATAATTTAGAATTAAACAACTTATTTGTCTTCCATGCTTCATGTTTACCTCTAACTTCTTAATAAACATTATGTAGTATTATTATTATTAGGATCCATTAAGACTATTAATGTTTGTCTACATATAATTTTCTATGTAATACCTTAACTATTGCCATAATATGGCCTACATAGAAAAAAATTTTATTATGTAAGATTTTTTGGTGTCTTAAGAGTTATTAAATTTAACTGAATAGTCTTGTTGTCAATTTTGTAAGCAACTTCTGGTTCAATGTAATGCCTTCACATTGTTTCTTCCGTATTCATTTTTCCTTTGATATATAATCACTCTTCAAGACTAAAATTTATGTTTCAATCTTTAAAATTCTACAATTGTTTTGCAAATTCCTCATAAACATCAAGTCTTCTAATGTTTTCTATATGGTATTTTATCAATTTAATTAAATTATTATATTTTCAAATATTATTATTTTCTTTGCCATTTTTCTTTTGAGGCAATGATACAAGCAATGTCATGAATGTAATCCCTAGTTTCTTTTACTTTGGCCTCTATAATAGAACTAAATTTCCCAGTGTTCTTAATTTCTCCATAAGTTCAATTAATATTGATTATTCTAGCAATTTTTCTTATTTTTTAATTACTACTAATAATATCATTACAAATTCATTTTCTAATAATTATCTTATCTCATATTGGGGCATGAATATAAATTTTTTTATGCAAGATTCTATTTCTGTTAATGGTGTACTCAATTTCAATGAATCAGATAATGATGTTTATATTCAAGAACTTTAATCTTTAAACTATGTTAAGTTTCAAGAGGCCATTTTCCATAAAGGTCTTCAAAATCTACATATGCACCATTTTAGGCTAAGCTGAAATCTATTTGATTTTGTCAATCCTAGTATAGGAGAACCCAATATGTTTAAAATGGCCTCTAACTAATTGCAAGCAGGTAGGGGTTTACACAAGGCATCAAATAAGATAAGAATAAAAATATCTTATAAAGCATGCCAAAAAACACAAAATAAAATAATTAAAGACATAAAAAAGGAATATTAAGTTGAGTAGGGCTCATTGATGTGACTCTGAGGACATTTGTTTCTTCCACATTGGATCTCCTTTGGAAATATTTTGCATTACCCAAGTTAAAACAATAATAATAAATTATTACTTAAATATTAAGAAGATATATAATAATTATGTAATATGATAATTCAAAGTAATGTAAAATAACCAATTAAATGAAATATAAAAGTTGCAGAAGAGAAAATTTAGAGTTTCTTAGTAATACGACCAAATCACAGAAAAGTTTCGAATAAATTACAAAAATTTTTATACAAATCTAAACTCCAAGATATTATAGAGATCAAGTATAATATCTTCTATCATTGAATCAAGTGCACAATTTAATTCCTTTTAAAGTGTTTAAGAGCCATGGAAACATAATTTAGAATTTTAAAAATAATAATTTAATTGGATAAAAAACATGGAGATGAATCTTGTGACACTTATTTCATTGTAAGTGAACATGACTAGAAGTTACTATGAATCACCAAATTAATTAAACATAAGTAATAAAAAATATTATTTTAATATCAAGTAATATAGTTTAAAGCTGAAGTGAGATAAATTAGAGTAATGTAACATAAAAAGCAAAGTGATCTAAAGGACACTTGATAGGAGAATTAGAGTTTCAAAGTAATATATTCAAATGAAATTTCATAATTTGAAGAACTAATTGAAATAATATGAGAATTTTGCATTCCTAAAACTAGTGAGATCATGTGTAGGAATCTTTATTATCAAATCCAGTATAAATTAGAATATCTCAAAAAAGCAACAACCTTTGATAAAAAAATAGTTAAAAACATGCAAAAGAACATTTAATTTCATAGAACTCATTGAGTCAAATCCAACAATATTTTTTTTGTCATAATTGGAACTTATTTGTAATTTCAAGAAATTATAAAAGAAAATTAGCATAAAAAATAATAAAGAATTTTTTTAGAATTAAAGTGAATCTATATTAAAAATGAAAGGAGATAAATGGAGTTATAATATAACTAAATGTTTATAATGTAAGGGTCACTCGAGTGGAGAAAGCTAAAATTTTAACAAATGAGAAATTATTTTTGGAAAAAGTTGAATACTAAGATACTAAGGACATTGAGTATAATATCACTAACCATCACATTGTGTACTCACAAAAAATCTCATAGAGCTTGATAAAATAATTAATTAAATTAAAAAAGTGAAGATATAAAGGCATAGAGATTATTGAGATAAATCAAGCATTATTTGTATCACGACGATCGAGCAAAGTTTAGAATTACTAGAAACTAACAAAGAAAATAAATAAATTAATATTATAATAATAATGACATCAAGAAAATTTTTATTATAGCTAAAATGAGTAAAATTGAAGTAGTGAAAGAAAAATAAACAAAATCAATATAAAGGTCACACAATAAGGCAATTCATGTTCTTTAGTAATCTAACCAAATCAAATCAAAAGGTTTGAGCAAATGAAATAATTTATCTAAAAAAGTTACTTTCTAAGATGTCAAAGAAGTAGTGTATTATTCTCGATTGTAATTTCATTAAAAAAATAAATTGTCTCATAAAGAATTTTACATTTTTAAAAAAGTTAAAAAATATTTAAAAAATTACAAATAACTTGCTTAATTGATACACCTAATCAAAACAAGTCAAAGGACATTTTTTTCATGTCAATTGGACTATGTTTGGAATTATTAAAATAAATAAAAATAAATAATTACAATTTACAATTGTAATGCTTGGTAGATATATATTAAACATAATCTATAAACAATAAAAGTAATATTATAACTAACTCAAGGAAAAATATTTAAAGAAAAAAGATGAATTGTTCAAGAAAATTGCGTTCCAAGGCACTAATAACATTGAATGCAATATCCTCGATTGACTAATTGGGAATGTGAGAAAATATATCATAAAAAATGAAAAATTATAGAAAACAAATATTTAGAAATAAAAAAATTAAATATTTAATTAAATAAAACTTGAGAAGAAAACTCCAATAATGTTTGTTTTGATTCGATGGAAACTCGATTGTAATTACTACAAAATACTAAATTAAATAGAAATACATTTTTATTTTAATATTAACTAGACGTATTTTGAGATCAAAATGAGTATGACCAAATTAAAAATGTGTAATGGTTAAAGGTAAGCTGATTTAGAGTTATATTATATTATAACCGAACAAAAGAAAAACATTTGAATTGTGTAGGATAAATTATATATGAAAGTTACATTTGAGGATACTAAGAAGATCCAACATAACAACCATTATCATCAAATTAGGTATGAGTTGTAATATCTTGCAAATGGTGTTAAAGTTTAAGAAAATAAAATATTTAAAAAAAAAATATTATGTAATTAGATAGGCACCATCAAGACTAGCCCAATAATGTCTATTATCCAAGTTTGAAATTACCACAAATTGCTCAATCAAAAAAAAAATAAATAATAACAAATTATTATTTTTTATTTATTAATTATATAATTGCATTAAAAAGGGAAACATTGAAGAAGTAAAGTAACATAACTAAATCAAGGTGTTGTAAAGTTCACATAATTCATGAAATAGAGTTTCATAATAACATAACCAAATAAAAATAAAAAAATCTAAAAACAAAAGTAAATTATATTAGAAAACAATGTTCCAAGATATTAAGGTGATTAAGAGTAGCAATGTGAATCATTAAGTTAGATACAAATCGAAGTGCCTTATTAAAGCTACTAAAATGACAAAAAATAAAAAAACTTTCAAATGTAAAAGTGAATATTTAATTAGATTGAGTTTATTGAGATGAGTCTAACAGCATTTGTTTCATCTACATGAAAGGTTTTCGAAATTACTATGAATAAGCAAAATCGTGAAATTAAAAAAAATTTATTTGTTATTTTAATATTTTTTAAATGTATATTAAAGCTAAAATGAGACAATGTTAAGCAATATAACACAACTAAATCAAAGAAATTTATTGGTCATATAAGAGGAGAATTGTAGTATGAAAGTAATATAACAAATGAAAGATAAAAAGTTAAGGAAATGAGATAAATTATACAAGAAAGATTCATTCAAAGAACTGAGGAGGTCAAGTGTAATATTCTCAATCATCAAATTAGATATGAATCAAAATGCCTAAAAAAGTATGTCAACAACTCTAAAATAAAAAATTAAAAAAATGAATATAAATATTTAGTTGGATATAAGTCATTTAGATGGGGAAAATGACATTAGTTTAATGTTAATTGGACCTCGTTTCAAATTAATGTGAATGATTATAAAAAAGTAGCATATGTAATAAGGATTTTTTTTAATATTAAGTAAATATATATTGAAGGAAAAATGTCATAAACTTATGTAATGTAGCATAACCAAATCAAAGTGATTTAAAGTTTACATGAGAAGACATTTAGACATACCAAATAATATAACAAATACAAATTAAAAAATTAAAGGAAATACAATAAATTTTATAATAAAATTGCATTCTTAAATGTTAAGAAGATTGAGTATAACTTACTTGATATTTAAATTATAACAACTAAAAAGTTTAGTAAAGAAACATAAATAATAATATATTATTTATTTAATTTTAAGAAGATATTCATTAAAATTAAAATATGATAAATTTAACAAGTATAAAATAAAAAAATTAAAGTCACATAAATGTCACATAAGAGCAAAATTAGCACCTCATAGCAACAAAAAAAAGAAAAAAGTTTGTTGAAATAAGATAAATTATAAAAAAAAGATTCATTACAAGAGACAAAGTATATCATGTATAACATCCTCAAATGACAAATCATGTACAAATAAAAATATCTCATAAAGCTTTTCAAAATCTTGCAAATTTTTTAAAAGATATTAAATCTATATTTAATTGAACATGTTGAGGTTAAATAGGACCAATAACATTATTTTTCTCTCGCCTAATGCTCAAAAGATGCGATTAACAAAAGTAACTAACAATAAATTATTTTTATTAAAATATTAAAAAAATAAATACTAAAGTAAAAATGAGATCAATTATGAAAATATAGCAAAATATAGTGAAAACATCTCAAAAGTCACACGAGAAGAGAATTTTTATTTCATAGCAATATATCTAAATCGAACAAAAATACTTGGATACTAAGATAAATTGTGAGCAACGTATGAGTTACAAGGTACAAAGGTGATCAATTGACATGTGCTCGATGATCAGATCTGGATCGAATTAAAATGAGTGATAAATTATGGTAAAAGCTAGAAAATAAGATATTTAAATATATAAAAACTAGTATAAATAATAAATGTGAAGTAAATAATATTAATTTGGATTAGCCATTATTTTTAATATATGTGAAGTACTATAGTCAATGAGTATAAATAATAGTAATAATAGCATTAAGTAAATAAATGTTAAATTAAAAATGAAACAAATCAAAGAGTTGCTATTTAAATAAATAAAAGCAATGCAAAGGTCACACGAGTGGGGAATTAAAGGTTCAATATAAAATATCGAAATTGAAGCAAAAAAATGAAATCAATAATATACAATGTATAACAATGTTATACTGGAATATACTAAGTAGGTTGAATGTAATATTAAAATTCAAATAATGTATTTATTAAAATATCTCATATAACATACAAAACTCAAGTAAATTAATTTTCTTAGAAAAAATAAGTATTTAATTTGTAAGAGCTCTTCAAGATTAGTCCAATGACATTTTTTGTCTTGATTGGACCTAATTTGAAATTACCATGAATTTCAATAATAAATAGGAATAAAAATGTAATTATTACGAAATTAAGATAATTTATTTTAATGCTAAAAACAAAAATTGAAGTAATTAATGTAGTAAGAAGGACTCATAAAGTCACATGAAAAGGGAATTTGAGTTACATAATTGTATATCCAAATAAAAGAAAAAAATGGTGGAAATAGGAAGAATTATGTTGGAATGTTGCATTCCAAGATACTAAAAAGATCATATGTACCAGCCTCTATTATCAAATCTAGTATGACTCAAACTTCCTCATAAATAATAATAAACTATTATTTTAATATAAAGTAAAATATGGAAACCTGAGAAATTGTTGCAATATGGAAACCAAGGTGACGTGGCTATCACACCAGATAATCGAATTTCTTTGTACTATAGCCAAGGGAAAGCAAAAACTTTTAAAAAATTACATAAAATGTCGGTAAAAGTTATGCTCCAAGACATTAAATCAAGTGTAACATCCTTGATTGCTAAGTTTGATAAAAATTGAAATATCTTGTAAAGTATGCTAAAATCCTTAAAAAATTTGAAAACTATAAAAAGAAATTTTTAAATAGACGAACCTCATTGAGGAGAGTCTAACATTGTTAATTTCATCTCCATTAAACCTTATTTAGAAATATAATGAACTAAAAGTGTAAGTTTTAAAAAGTAGTAATTTTTTTTTTCATATTAACTAGAAATACCTTAAAAATGGAATAAGAAAAAATAACGTAATTCAATATAACCAAATTAAAATAATGTAATTATCACATGAGAAGGGAGTTAAACTTTCATTAAAATATTATCAAATCAATCAAAAAAATTTTAAAAAATGTTATAAAGAAGAGCATGCATAAACCCTTCCATCATTACCAGGGGTATGAATCAAACGTTCCGTGAAGTAAACAAAAAATGAAAAGATTAAAAAAATAGTAAAAACAATAAAATGAATTTATAAGTGATTAGAAGTCTTCAAAATGACTCCAAGGATGTTTATTTCATTTGAATTGAACATCATTAGGAATTATTGATATTTACCAAAAACAAATGAGCAAAAATACTAATAAGTTGTTTTTTTAATACTTAATAAATATATAAGAATGTTAAAATAAAATAAATTGAAGCAATACAACATAACAAAATGGTTGTGCTATAAATGTCATGGGAGAGGACAAGTTGATCACCATAATAATTTTAAGAAATTAAAGTGAAAAATTTTAAAACTTGAGATAAAATATACGAGAAAGTTTCATTTCAAGATATTAAAAAGATCAAATTTATAATCCTTGATACTCAAATATGGTATAAATTGACATAACTCATAAAATGAGCTTAAAACTTTTAAAAAAAAATAAATAGTCTAATGATGTTTCTTTGATGTTGATGGAACATGTTTTTTAATTACTATGAATTTCTAAAGTAAATAGGTCGAAATAATAAAAAACATTATTATAGAATCAATAAAATAAATATTAAAATAGAAATAAGATAAACTAAGGCAATTTACTATATCCTAGTTAATGCAATGTATAGGTCATACGACATGAGATTTAGACTTAAATAGTGTTTAATAAAATAAAAAAACTTTGAAAAAATTAGTTAAGTTCTATGAGATGTTGTATTACAAAATACTAAGAAAATTGAGTGTAATGTCCTTAATCATCAAATAATTCAAGAATGGAAATTCCTTGTAAGGCACACAAAAACCATGCAAATAAACAAAAATAAATATTTAATTGTATAGAGCACATCGAGATGAGTCAATGATTTTTGTTTCATTATGGTTGGACCATGTTTGGAATTACATTGTATTAAAAAAAGTAAATAAGCATAAAAAAGAAAAACAGTATTATTTTAGATATGAGTAAATAAAAAATTAAGTGAAAATGAGATAGGTTAATGCAATGTAATATAATAAAATCATAGCAATTTAAATGTCCCATGAGATGAGAATTTGAGTAAAATAGTAATCAAATCAAACCTTAAAGAATATGTCAAAGAAATGTGGTAAAACCTAAGAGAATGTTGTATTCCAAGAAACCGATGTGATCAACTATGACATCTTTGGTAAAGAAATATGATGTTAAACAAAATGACACATTAAACATGCAAAAACATTTGGAAATAAGTTATTTAAAAAATAAAGAATTGAACTTTAAAATTACTATAACTCATCAAAATTAGTCCAACAACATTTGTTTCCTCCTCATCGATCCTCAATTGGAATTTGCATGAATTTTAAAAATAATTAACAATAAATAATAACAATGTCTATTTAAATATTAAATAAACAAAATGATAGCTAAAATGTTATATAATATAGAAATATAATATAATAAAAGCCAAAGATGTTGAAGTAACATGAGAGAAAATTATAGTTTCATAGAAATAAAATAGTATCAAATAAAAATATTGGAAGAAATCAAATAAATTTTATGAGAAAGCTACATTCCAAGTTACAAGGAGAATTAGTGCAACATCCTCGATTATTAAATATGGTAAAAGTCAAGTTGTTTCGTAAAGCATGCTAAAATCATAAAAAAATAATTTATGAACAAGAAATTTTTTATTTATATGGATAAATTTTCTGAAAATTGTCCAATTAGTCTATTGACTCTCCAATGGAATTTTTTTTAAAATTACCACAAATTACTAAAGTAATTAAATATTATGAAAATTATGTTATTATTATACTAATAAATTTATATATATTAAACATAAAGTGAGATAAATTGATGATGTAAAATCCAAGAAAATAAAAATAATCTAAAGGTCTTATGAGAAGAGATTTAGAGCTACATAAAAAATTAAAGGGAAAATTAAACAAAAATAGAGAAATTATATAGAAAAATTACATTTCAAGATACTAAGAAAATCTAGCATGACATCCTTTATCCCAAAATTATGTTTGAATCAAAATGATTGATAAAGTACTTGAAAAAAATGGAAAAACCATATTTAAAAATATAAAATGAGAAATTTAATTACATATAACAAATCGAGATGAATTGAACTACTTTTGCTTCATTTCGATCAGACATCATTTGGAGTTACTATAATTTTGCACGTTAAATAAACATAAAATTAGCTAATTATTATTTTAATAATAAGTAAGTACTCAATAAATGATAAATTAGGTAAATTAAATTAATAAAATATAACCAAATCAAAGCAATGTAAAGGTCTCATAAGAGAAATTTAGAGATACATAATAATATAAGAAAAGCAATAAGCAAATTTTTTAAAAAATTAGATAATTTGTATGGAAATATGTCATTCAAAGGTATAGTTGAGATAAAATGTAACAACTTTGATCATCAAATTATGTCATAAATCATTCGATAACAATAAATAATTAAAGTTTTAAAAATATTAAAATGAATATTAAATTGGGTACTTTCTTACTGAGACAATTTGACTTCAATTGTTTCATCTTGATTTGAATTCCATTAACATTATTATAAATTAATAAAATAAGTATGAATAATAATAACTACTATTTTAAATTAAACAAACATACATTTAAGCTAAGATCTAATAAATGGAAGTAATGTGATATAACTAAATCAAGGTGACGTGATGGTCACACGATACTAATTGTTTTAGTTTCATACTAATGCAATGAAATCAAAGACAAAACCTTAAAAGAATTAAGATCTCCGTAATGTCTTCGATTGGAACTTTCATATAAAATTTATCATAATATCTGGTCATTTGTAGTAATTCTAAAAGATGCCTGCTCTAATATTTTATCAAGCTTTTCATGGTTTTTTTTTGTACCTAATTTAATAGTCAAGGTTGTTACACAGGATCTCCATAATGTCTTGGAATAAAACTTCCTTGATTAATTTATCTTATTTCTTGAATTTGGTGCCCAATCTTTGATAATTACTATGAAACTACAAATGTCGACTTGTGGGACCTCTACATCACTTTGATTTGGTTGTATTACATTACTTTATTTTACCTTTATTCAGCTTTAATATTTATTTACTTTACATTAAAATAACATTTTTATTATTTATATTTTAAACTTCATCAAATTTTTAGGAATTTCAAAAAGTCTTTAATCAAGAAAAAATAAACAATATTGGACACACCTCATGAAGCTTGCTCAAATTAAATATTCATTTTTATATTTTTAAATATTTTATTTTGAAGAGTTTAGTCATGTTTTATGAGTGATTGCAAATTATTATGTATTTGATGATTAAGGATGTCACAATACAACTTCTTAGCTTCCTGCTACAACTTTCCCAAACAATATATCTCATTTGTTCAAATGTTTTGTCTTATGGTACTAAGTATTAATATTAGCATTATAGCCACAGTTACATGTTTTAAAAAGTTCTAAATGATTAATATTGATTAATACAATGTAAGTCTAGAAAGCTTTTGCTAGTGAGTCACACAAGCACAGAAAGCAATGCTTGTCTACATTGGTCCTAAGATATGGTGACATGCAAACAAACAAATTAAGGGTTAAATTTAGGACAAAACAAGCATGAGATTAGTCGTGCTACATTATTGATATTATTACAATGTAAAGAAAGTTTAAAAATTTGTTCCCTAAGAAATCTACTCATACTTATTTTGTTTTAGATTTATGGATTTCTTAATTGGAGAATCATATGTAAGATGTCCAAATTCAGAAAAAGAAATTAGACATATTGTTGGATTTAATTCATTAATTAGATGCATGCAAAGAAGGAAAAGATGATGTATTAAACACATGGGTATATCATTCTTTCAATCTACCACCATCATGCAAACATGGTTTTTTATGACATGTTTGTAAGTTGAAGAATTTTTAAGCACATGTGAATCATTCAACAAAAATTACTCTTGTTTGCATGATTGAATGATGTAGCAATTGACAGAAATGTAAATGAATGACAATAGATTACCACATTCTTTATTCAATGCTTTCAAATATGAAGCGTTAGAAATAAAGGCATGAGCTTGATTATTTAAAAAAAAATTTGTTCTTTAAGTGCATCACAATTTTCTAGCAATTCAACTATTCTAGATTAATATTTTGCACAAACATTTTTAATGTCATCATACATGTTAATTCTTTTTATCTAAAAAATTTATTTACTCAAAGAATTTAAACTTTCATCATAAGATTCAAAAGTATACTCATGTTTAGAACAAGTACATTGTGCAAGTTTACCTCCATGATTCCTCTCTTAATTGAGTTTCTTTCTTTTCCTCTTCTTCTTCTTATGCTTCTTTTTATGGTTCATGTCCTTATAATCACCAATATCTTGAGATTCATTCTCACCAAACAACCTATATAATCCCAGCAACATCTGAAAAAAAGGTTGTTGTAATACACACAATCACACCAATTCATTAAAGCAATGCGAAAAATAAGTAATTCATTCTTTTAGTATTAAATTGAATTAACAATATTGATTTATATATTCTATCTTTGTGAAACATAAAAATGAATAACAATATCCAACAAATCAACATCAATCTTTTGACTAAAACTCTAAAGGTATTTTTCCAAAAAAAAGTTTTGACCCAAAAATAATGGAAAATGATAATATGAAAATCCTTCATCTAAAGTTTCAACATTATCAACTCTGATTTATGTCATATTTGAACACTTAAAAAATAATAAAAATAACAAAATCAAGTAGTTAATAATAAAGTAAAATGATAACATTGTATTCGTTTTTACAAAACAAAAAATGAAAATCATTATAAATAATAACATAATTAATTTTCATACAAAAATAAAGAATCACTCTAATCATTTGACTCATCATTTGTAAGGAACCTACTTTAAACCAACTCAAATGCAAATGAATGTGCAAATCACACCACATGGGGTTAAATTGTCAGTTTTCAAATATTTTTACTATTTTTAAAATTTTCTTTATACTTAACATTTTTTTTAAAATAGTAATTTTATTCTTATAAAAATAATTATTTATAAATAAATTTATTTTTCATTTTTTAAATTAGAAATGAATAAAATAATTACTTAAATAATATAGTGATTTTTTGGTGTTCTAGATCAAACTAGAACTTATTTAACAACCAAGTGGTGTTAGGAAAACTCCTTTAGTTAAAGAGTTACAACTTGAAGTTTTTTCTAAAAATTAACCACCAACTTTTTAGCTATTGTGAGTTTAACTATAACCAAGGCTTTTTCATGCTCAGCTCCAACTCAAGTTTGTGTAATGTCAAACAAAACTTTGGCTTCTATAAATGTTGTGCCCTCTGCCAAAATGAAAAACAAAATATAATAAGAGTTAAATTTTGATAAAAATTAAAAAACATTATGCTTATTATTGAATATAGAATGATACAAAGTGCCAAAACTTATGATGGTAAATTAAATAAATGAAAGCTTGCAAGAATTAGGTGTGTTTTAAATGATTTTAAATTTCAGATAATTGTAAGCCATAGGTGCTCTGAGGAGAAATTTATCTTAGTAGAATATGATATATTGCTTCCTTGACTGTTAGAATCTTATTGAAGTTCATTAGTTATGTCATTCAAAATTCTAGTTTTTTATAAGAAAATTTTTGTCAAAGTCATTAAAAATTTATGTTTTAAAAGCTACTTCAAAATATTTTAAAATACATTTCCAAATGCTTAGAAATTATTCTAAACTGGCTACCTATAGTGCCATGTATAACATCTACTTCATTAGCCATCAAGAGTGATGCAGAAGTTTTGATGGATCTACTCAAAGAGTTTATTAATAATTGGATCAAGGCCTATTAGATCTGGGCCATCCAATCCATTTGCATGAGATCTAGGTCTTTTGATTCATAAAAAACAAAGAATCATTAAATCTAGACCATAGGATTCAAACTAGATAGAACTAGGCCATTAAATTGTAGACAAATTTTTTCAAAACAGTAAAAATGAATAGTGCCACCTATTGAAGTTAGACGTGACCTTGGTCATCTGATTTTAACTTAAGATTGAATGCTTGTTGTTTTACCAAACAAGTACCATCTGACCAAAGATTAGATAGTGACAAATTTCATGCTTTAGCCACTAAATGTTAGATAGAAGCTAGTCTTGCATTACTTAATGGAAAATAGTTTTCACTTCATAGCATGTTTTGTGCATGATTAATGTGAGTAGTATTGTGGCTCGATCCCCACTTATGCACTCATGAAACAGCACTCAGGCAGGCTGTTATAGTTATTTTTTGGGCATGGATAGCACCTGATCCATATGAAAAGTTTCTTCAGCCTCAGCCCAACTCTAACCTTTACCTATACTAGCTAAGGCGAGGTCACAGTGGATAAGGTTGGGCTCAACATTATTTTATTCCACATGTCTTTTGACGCAAAGCTTGTGAGTTCCTTTCAAGATAGTTGAGCCCTACAACTTTTTATTTAGGTAAGGCTTAGAATATGGTCGTAACGTTTTTAATTATTAAAAATTTAATAAATTTATTTTTAATTTAATGCAAGTTTAATTATAAAACTAAAATAGAATTTGGTAAAGATGAATAAATATGATTTAAAAAATATGTTTATTAAATCAATGATTCATTTAAGTAGGATTCGAATTAGTAAAAGAATAAAAAAATTTAATCATATATGTTTTTTTATAGCAAGGACATAATTGAACAATCTGATGTTTCAGTTGACATTTCAATGTATGTTGAAAGGAGATATGTCCTATAATCAACAAACTTAACTTTCTTCTTCATAACAAAAAGAAATCCTTTTGAAATTTGATGACGCACCCATCAATCCTCGAAGCTTGTTGAACACCACAAGGTACTTCAAGAATGCATAGCTTGTTCGTTATATGTAAACCTGCTTCACATTAAATAAGCCCAATAGAGTAAGATGTAATAGTTTTAAGTCTTGATTCATTAAATGCAACTGACTTAAAAAAGGCAAAGTGAACACCATTTGACTCATCTGTGACAGCCTCATCTAATTAAAAATTATTTTATATATTTTAAAAAATATATTTTAATGTTTTGTCTTATTTAATTTGAAATTTTTATTCAATTTGATTTGTCAATTATGAATAATTGACTAAATCTCCTTTATATCTTGGAATTAAACTTTTTGTACAATTTATCTTATTTTATCAAATGTTGTCTTAATTTTCTTATATTACACAAACTCTAAATCTACTCTCATGTAACTTTTAGATCACTTTCATTTTATTATAACACATCACATAAATTTAACACATTTAGCTTTAATATATATTTATTTAATATTAAAGTAATTATAGGCATTATTTATGGATATTTATTTTGCTAATTATTGATAATTCCATATTAGTTGTAATTAAGATGAGGCAAGTTTCATTAGACTCAACTTGTTGAGTACTATCTAACTAAATATTAAATTACATATTTTTTAATATTTTACTTTTGAATGATTTTGGATACTTTACATGAAATTTTAATTCGCACAAAATTTAATGGTCGAGGATGTCACGCTCTATCACTCTAATAGTTTGGAATGCAACTTTCTTAGATAATTTATTCAAATTTTTGTTTTTGTTCCACTGATCCGGTTATATTACTATAAAATAATAATTTTGCATCATGCCATCTTTAGATGGCTTTGATTAGGGATTAGGGATTGCTTTGGAATGTTTTCTTTGACATGGGTACAACAATGTTTCCTTTAGTTGCATGAAATCTTATTTTGAATTTCAATGGATTACCAAATATAACAATAAAAACTTATATAAATTAATATTTTATAATTAAGTTAACATATAAAGTTGAAAAGAGATAAATTAAAGAATTATAATAAAACCCATTAAGAGCTATTTAAATATGACACAAGAAAAATTTAGAATTTTAAAGTAATATGCAAAAATTTGAGCAAAGAATTTGAAAAAATTAGCGAAATTATATAAGAAACTTCTAATCGAAGAAACTTTGGAGTTCCAATGTAAAATTCTCAATCCCTATTATAGATACAAATTGAAATATATAGTAAAACGTACTATAATCTTACAAAAATAATAAAACTCGAAAAATAAATGTTTAATTTGAAGTAGTTCGCCAAGATGTGTTTAATAACTTTTGTTTCATCCTGATCGAACCTCATTCAAAATTATAGTTTATTAAAAACTTAATAAACATAAGTAATTATGAATATGATAAAAATAATACAACCATGTCAAAATAATATAAAATTAACACAAGAAGAGATTTAATGTTTCATGGTAATATTGCCAAATATAAGTAAAAAATTTGATGATTTGAGATAAAGTTTATATGAAAATTAAAATCAAAGATACAAAAAGGATTAATTGTAACATCCATGACAAATAAATTATTTGCAAACTAATATTACTTTTAAATAAATGATGCTGAAATTAGAAAATAGAATACTTTAAATATTAAAATTAATATTTAATTTGATAGACCTCATTGTGAGGGCTATTGTGACTTTAGTTTCATCTCAATTAGACCTTATTTTGAGTTACAAGAAATTACCAAATTAAATATATTTATAAATGAAGTGTGATAAGTTGAAGAATTGTAATATATCTATGTCAAGGAGATGTAAATAACACATGAGAAATGATGTGGAGTTAATTAGTAAAATAAAAAAGAATAAATGAGATAAATAGTAAGAGAAATTGAATTCCAAGACACCAAGGAGATCGTATTTAGCATCCCTTGTTAACAAATTTGTTCGATATGAGACATCTTTTAAATAAAGGAGAAACACAAGAAGTAAATATTTAATAAATCTAAATGTAAATATTTAATTGGATTGCACTCACTGAGAGAATTCTGATGACATTTGTATCAAATATATTAGACCTCCATAGGAATATTCAAAAATTAACAAAACAAATAAGCATAAATATTAATAAAATTAAATTTCAATATTATGTAAATATATATTCAAGAAAAAATGAGATAAATTCAACTAATATAACATAACCAAATCGAAGTATTAAAATGGTCCACGAAAGATATTTATAGTTACATAGCCAAATAACATAATCAAAATAAAAAATTTAAAGAATTGAGAAAAATTGGCTCATAATAATACCCTTCAAGATAATAAAGTGATAAGTGCAACATCTGGACTAATCGAATCAGATACAAACAAAAAATTTTCTTAAAGTAAGAAAAAAATAAAAAAAAATTATTTTAAAATATAAAATTAAATATTTTATTGGCTAAAGCTTATTTAGAGAAGAGTAATGCAATTTGTTTTCTCTAAATCAAAACTATCTAGAGTTACTATGTAATATCAAAGAAAATAAGTATAAATAATAATAATTTTTTATTCTTTATTTAAGTAAAAAATTTAAAGTTGAAAAGAGATATATTGAAACATTATACTATAACCAAATCGAAGTGTTGTAAAGGTTACATGATGGCAGATTTAATGTTAAATAGTAATTTGACCAAGTGATTGCAAAATATTTAAAAAAAAGAGATAAGTTTTATAGGAAAGTTTGATTTAAAGATATAATAAAGATGAAATGTAGTATCCTTCATCATCAAATTATGTGTGAATCAAAATATTTCATAAAGCTTGTCATGAACTATAAAAAAATAAATTATTTAAAAATATAAAAGAACTTGTTAAAGGATAGAGCTTATAAAGATGAGTTTAAAATTCTTCTTTCGTATGGATCAAGTTTCGTTTGGAATTATAACTACATTTAAAAAATAAGTATAAACAATAATAAAATATTATTTTCAAATTAAATAAATCAATACTGAAGTAGAAATGGAAAGCTTTAAAGAATAAAATATATCCAAACTAGCATAAATAACTTGAAGAAATTGGATCATCTATATAAGATACTTGTATTGCAAGATACTAAGGAGATCAAGTATATCAAGCATGATCATCAGTTATGATATAAATAAAAATGCCCTAAAGAATATTGCAAATCACTTGAGAGTTAAATATTTTAAAATATTAAAATTCATATTTAATGTTATAGAGCTTTGTGAAGATGTATGAAACATAGTTTATTTCATCTTGGTTAGATCTCAAATAGAATTACATAAAATTTTCATAAAAATCAAGCATAACAAATAAAAAAATATTATATTAATATTTAGTAAATAAATATTAAAGTTGAAATAAGATTAATTGAAGTAATCAATATATCCAAGTAAAAGTGATGTAAAGCTCACATGAGAATAAATTTATAATTGCATAACAATATAACTAATTTGAAGAAAAAATTTGGAATAAATGAGTTACATTGTACTAGAAAGTAACATTACAAGATACTAAGGACATCTAGTGCAATATTTTTATGAATTGTAAAAATTAAACGAAAAGAAATGATAAAAAAATTATTATTTTAATATTAAGTAAATATATGTTAAAGTTGAAATAAAATATATTGAAACAATCTAATATAACAAAATCAAAATGATTTATGTGAAACATGTGAGTAGATTTAGATTTAAGTTGTAACATATTATAATAAAATAAATAAAATTAATTAGATGAGATAAACTATACAAGAAAGTTGCATTCCAGTTTAGTAAGAGTACTTAGAGTAACATTCATTATTGTTAAAGCTTCTAAGAATTAAAATGTCTTGTAAAGCTTATCAAAACTTTACAAAATAAAGAATTTGAAAATAAAAAAAAAATACTTAAATGTATAAGAAAAATTGTTCTTTGCTTCAATCGAACTTCCTTTCCAATTACTACAAATTACAAAAGTAAATGATCTTAAATATTAGTAAGAAAATTGAAGAGAAGCAAATTGTATCAATGTAACATTACCAAATCAAAGCAATACAGAAGCTACATATGTAGATATTGAGTTGCATAGCAATATAATTAAATTAAATTGAATAATTTGAAGTAACATGCTAAATTACAAGGAAATTTTTCATTCCAATATATTAAATACATCGAGTGCACCATCCTCATTTATTAATTTACATAGGAATCAGAATGCCTTGTAAAGGTTGCCAAAATATTAGAAAATTAAAAATTACATATAAAGAAATGAAACTTTAATTTGATAAAGCTTATCGAGATGAGTGCAATGATAGTTATTTTGTCACAATTAGACTTTGTTTGGAATTACTATAAATTGCAAAAGTACATATCCATAAAAAATAAACAGCCATTGTTTCATTGTTTAGTAAATATATGTTATAGCTAAGATAAAAAAAATTCAAGCAATTTAATATAATAAAATTAATGGATTTTAAATGTCACAAGAAAGGAGATGTAGAGTTATAAAGCATATTAACAAAATCAAGAAGGAAAATTTTAAAAAATTAGACAAGGTTTATTGGAAAGCTCATACCAAGATAATAAGGAGATCAGGCACTGAATTCTAGGATTCTTTATCATAATTTCAGTTATGAAAAAAAAATTTAGTAAGGCATACCAAAACAAAAAAATTTAAATAATTATAAGTAAAAAAATTAAATATGTAATTATATAGAAGTCATCAAAATGAGCACAAAAATATTAGTTTTGTTTAGATCAGACATTATTTTTAATTATTGTGAACTAATAAAGTAAACAAAAATAAATGATACTAAATTATTTTTTAATTTTAATAAAAGGTGAATCTGATATATGAATGTGAAAATTTTAAATAAATGAGATAGATTGTATAGGATAGTTACATTCTGAAATGCTAACGAAATTGAGGGTAATATCCCTAATCACGAAATAATGTACCAATTAAAACACCACAAAAAATACCATTCCCAAAAAATATGAAATTCTTAAAAATTTAATAATAAATATATCTAATTGGGTATCCCACATAAAGATGTTTCGTTGAACATTTGTTCCATATTGATCAAAGATCTTTCAAAATTTCTATGAATTGCCAAAGTAAATAAGCAAAAATGATACTAAAGTGTTATTTAAAGAAAGTTCGACTTGCATAGTAACATAGTAAAATCAAAATGCAAAATGTTAAGAAATAATACAAGTTTTACAAGAAAATGCATTGTAAAATACTAGAGAGACAAAGTATAACATCGTTAATCATTAGAAATGGTAAAAGACTAAAACTCATGTAAAAAATGTTAAAATACTTCAAAACAAGATATTAATAAATTTAGAAATAATTATTTAATAATATAGGGCTCATTAAGATAAGTCTGACAACTTTTTTTTCATCTCGATTAAATCTCATTTACCATTACTATAAATTAGAAAAATAAAAAATATAAATAGTAAAACATTATTTTCTAATATTAAATAAATATATATATTAATTTATAAATGTGATAAATTAAAGAAAATATAATAAAAAAATGATATAGGTGTCATAAAAGAACTGATTTTTAGTTACAATGTCATAAAATAAAAAAATAAAAAAAAGTTGAAATAGTAAGATACTATGTATAGAAATGTGTCATTCCAAGATACATAGATGACATAGAGCAACATTATGGATTATCAAATCAGGTATAAATAAAAATCTCTTAAAGCAAACTAAAAACATAAAAATTAACATCCTTATAAACATAAAAATAAATATTTAATTGATAAAGCTCGCTGATGTAAGTCTGATAATATTTGTTTCATCTTGAACAAATTGTGTTCTGAATTATTATGAATTACCAAATTAGATAAGCTAAAATAATATCTAATTACTTTTTTAATATTAAATAAATATATATTATTAAAGTTGAGATGTGATATAATGAAGCAAGGTAATTTATCTAAAACAGAGTGATGTAGAGGTCACACGAATGGAGATTTAAAGTTACATAGTAAAATAGTTAAACAAAAAGAAAAAATCTGAATATATAGATAAAGTAAATAATAAAGTTATATTCTAAGATATTTAGGAGATGTAGTGTAATATTATTGATCATCAATTCAAGTATGAATCAAAATATCTCTCAAAAATGTAAAAGCAAAGAAAATAAAATATCTAAAAATATAGAAATTGATATTTTGTTGACTAAATTCATTCAGACAACTCCTACGACATTTTCTTAGGCTTGAGTAGACCATGTTTGGAATACTTAATATACTAAGTAAATAATCACAAATAAAAATAAATTATTAATTTAATTTGAAGAAAATATAAATTAAAACTAAAATTATATAAATTGAAGTAATGTAATACAACAAAATTTAAGCGATCTAAAACTCACTTAAGAGAAGATGTAGAGTTACTTAAAAATAAATCTAAATTATAAAAAAATATGAAATGAGATAAATTATAATAGAATACAACAGTTTATGATGTAAAGGACGTTGAATCCATTATCCTTAATTATCAAATTATGTACAAATTCAAGCATGCCTTTAAAAGAGTTAAAAAAATAAAAAAAGAATATTTAAAAATATAGAAATGAATATTTAGTTAAATGATGTTTTTCTAGTATTGGTCATTGACATTTGTTTCTTCTCCATCAAAGCTCATTCTGAATTGCTACAAACAAAAAAATTAAATAAGAATAAATAAAGATAAATTATAATAGTAATAATAGTTAAATATATATTTAAATTAAAATAAAATAAATTTAATAGGTGTAATTAACAAAAATCAATGCAATATAAATGTCACAAGATAAGAGATTTAGACATACATGTTAATATGACAAAATAAAAAAAAAGTTTTTTACGAATGAGAGAAATCATACGGGAGTATTGCACTACGAGGTAAAAAGGGATTCGTTGTAACATCCTCCATCATCAAATCAAGTTAATATTAGATTTCTTTATAAAATGCGTAAAAAACATATAAAATTAAATATTCTAATATATAAAAGTAATATTTTATTAAATTAAGCTTGATGAGACTAGTCTTACAACATTTGTTTGATCTCAAATAGACCTAGCTATGAATTACTTTGAACTACAAAAATAAATAAGCATAAATATTAACAAATTATTTTTTATTATTACAAAAAAAAATATATTAAAATTAAACTGAGATAAATGGAAGCATACCACTATAACCAAATCATGGCAATGTAAATGTCATTAGAGACATGACATAAACTTAAATAGTAAATTGACCAATTCAAAGAAAAAAACTAAGTAAAACGGAAAGCATGCTAAAATACTATAAAAAACAATTACAAATACTTAATTTAATATTTTATTGGATTGAGCTCATCAAAACCAACCTAATGATATCTATTTTGTCTTTATTTACCTTATTTAGAATTACAATGACATACCAAAACAAATATGCATATATAAGAAAAAATTATTATATTAATATCAAGAAAGTGTATATTAAAGATAAAACAAGTTAATTTCAAAAAAATAATAATAAAAAGTAGTCATTGAGAAAATTTTGAGAAAATGATATGAGAATTTTTACATTCTAATAACCTAAGGTATTTGAGTGTAACACTCATAACTATCAAATAACGTACGAACTAAATACCTTATAAAACCATGCAAAAACAAATGAACATAAAACACTTAAAAATATGAAATCCAATATTTTATTGTCACTTTAAGATGAGTCCAATGCCATTTGTTTCTTCTCAATCATACCATGTTAAGAATTGCTACGATTTAACCAAGTAAATAAGCATAAATCATAGACAAAACTTCATATTAAATATATATTAAAACTAAAGATTAACTAATTCGACTAATTTAATATAAAAAATCTAAAATATGCAGAGGTGACACAAGAGATGATTTATAGTGAAATAGTAACAAAACTATGTAAAAGTAGAAAATTAAAAGAAATAGGAAAAATTGCGTTGAATGGTAAACTTTGAAGACACTTAAGAAATAGAGTGTAATGTCATGAATCATAAAAAAAGAAATATATTGAAATTTCTTATAAAGTATTTCAAAACTTTAGAAAATAAAAAATTTAAAAACAAAGAAATGAATATTTAATTAGAGAGAGCAGATAGAGATGAGTCCAATGACAATTTTTTTATCCTGATTGGACCTTGTTTTGGATTAGTATGAATTATTAAAATACACAAACCTAAATTATAGTAATATAATTTGATGTTTAAATAAATAAATATCGAAACAAAAATTAGGGGAATTAAAGTAGTAAAATATGACAAAATGAAAGTTATATTACGGTCACATAAAAAGGGAATCGAAATTTCATAATTGTATAATGAAATCAAAGTAAAATTTTTAAACAAATGGGATACACTATACTTCAAATTTTAATAAAAAGGTACTAAAGAGATCAAGTGTAACACTATGTATAATCTAGTCATGTATCAATAAAATGGACTCATAATGCACACCTAAACTACTAAAAAAATATTTTAAAATATAAAAGAAATTTGCTTTAATGGAGCTTCTTAAAGCTAGTAAAACGACATTTGCTTCATCATAGTTGGGCCTTATTTGAAAGTTTCACAAGATTAAATAAATATAAATGATGACAAATTATTAATTTGACAATAAAAAAAATTACGTTAAAGTTAAAATGATATAAATTAAAGTAATATAATAAATCAAAGTCAAAGTTATGTCAAGGTCACTCAAGATGAGAATCTGAGTTATATACTAGTACAATCAAATCAAAGAAAAAATTTTAATAAATGAATAAATTTTAGTGATCTATGATAAGATTATTGATCATTAAATTAAATATGAATAACAATATCCCATAAAATATACAAAAACTATAAAATTTAAAATATTAAAAAATGTAAAAATTAAAAAATTTGATTAAATAAAGCTCGTCAATGTGAGCAAATAATGTTTGTTCCATGTTGCTCATGATGTGCTATTGTTGCTTTGTAATGGTACTTTGTTTTACGAAAAAAAAACCTAAGTATTTCTAAAGAATTTGTTTTAATAAAGTTTCATATTTCAAGTAGTTGATGTCCATCTTCATGGGAGAACTTAAAGAAGATGTGAAATGTTAAATCTCATGAAGACCATCTTGGTTTGAGTGATAACCCACAAAGAGATGCAATTTTGATTTAATTCCTTTTATTTTAATATTACTTTAATTTTTACTTTATGCTTGATATAAATATCTTTTTCAAGAAAAAAAATTAAATTTCGCTTAAATTTTGTTATCATAGAAAAATATTAGTTTCATAAAAACTTAATCCATCCTCCTTAATTATCATAAGAATAAAATTTTTTTGTATCATCTTTTAGTATTTTCTTAATAACATTTGAAAAAGTATGTCATAATAACAATAACTAATTAGTAAAAGTAACTTAATAAAATAAAAGAAAAATTAACAAACTTAGAATATGAACAAAAAGGATGGATGACACCTCAAAATTGCTAGCTATTATTAAAATCTTAGGAATGGTAATCCCCAAACTTGTTGGTAATTTTATGTAACTAAGAACATGTTTTAATTTTTTTTCTATGTTGATTTTTTTACTCTTATATCTACAAATCAAGCAATTAAAACTACAACAATATCGTGTGTGACATTAGTCATAATTAAATTAGATATAAATAAAAATATCTACTAAAGTGTGCGAAATTCTAAGAAACAAAAATATTAAAAAATATAAAAAATGAAACATTAAGAAGATAGACCTTGTCAAGATGAGTCCAAAAATATTTGTTCTTCTCGATTAGACTATGTTTGAAATTACTACAAATTACTATAAAAATAACCATAAACAATAATATATTGTAATTTTAATAATAATTAAAGATGTAATAAGGATTAAAATAAGGAAATTTAATCAATATAATATAGCCATGACTAAACCAATGTAAAAATCACTTGAGAAGAGAATTAGAGTTACACAATAATATATCCAAATAGAAGAAAAAATTAAAATAAATTTAATATATTATCAAACTAAACTGAATGAGTATAACATGCCAAATTAATTGAAAACAAAAATGGGATTTAAACTTCACCAAACACCTAGAAAAGAAAATATTTAAAATTGTAAAAATAAATATTTAATTTGATAGAGATCATGGAGATAAATCCAACAATATTTGTTCTATCTTGATCACCTAATTAGAATTATTAAAAACTAAGAATATAAATAATAATGAAAAAAATATTGAATATTTTATTATTAAGAAAATATTTGCTATAGCTAAAATCACCTAAATTGAATGACCATAATATGTCCAAATGAAAAAGATAAAAAAGCCATATGACCAGAGATTTAATGTCACAAAATAATAAAATAAAATCAAAGCAAAAAAGTATAGCAAATAAATTAAACTATATATGAAATTTGTTTTCTAAGATACTAAATAAACCAAGAAAAATATTCTCAATAATGAAACCATGTAGTAGTCAAAGCCCACAAAAAGTGCAGAAATAATAAAAAGTAAAACATTTAAAAAATGTACAAATTATTTTGTGAATGGATAAAGGAGCTAGTCAACACAATACAAGAAACATTTGTTTTATCTCGATCAAACGTCATTTGGAATTAAAGAAAATAACTATAATAAATAAATATAAATAATAGTAAATTACTTTTTTTAATATTCATTAATATATATCATGATAAAACGAGATAAATTAATGTAATCTATTATAATAAATTAAATTTGATATAAACGTGATGTGAGAGGATATGTAGAGTTTAATTAAAAAATAACTTCTCAAAAGTGAAAATTTTGAAAAATAAAAGAGATAAATTCCATGGGAAATTTTAATTCAAAGATAATTAGGAGATCGAAAGTGACATCCTTGACAATCAAATGAGAAATAAGAGCGACATGTCTTTTAATATAATTAAGAAAATAAAATTAAAGTATTACTAAATATCAAAAAGAATATTTAATTGGATATAGCTCATCGAGAGAATTGAAAATATATTTAATTTTTCTCCATTGAGTCTCATTCAAATTTACTATGAATCAATATATTAATTAGGCATAAATAAAAATAAAGCATTGCTTTAATGTTAAGTAAATAAATATTGAAGTATAAATAAAATAAATCAAATCAAGGTAATAAATGCCAATTAAACCGATGTGTAGATCATATGATTAGTGATTTAGAGTTCCTTAATAATATAAACAAATCAATCAGAAAAATTTGAATAAATGAGAGAAATTCTATGTTAGATCTACTTTATAGTATATTATGGATATTGACTGTGATATGCTTGATCATCAAATTGGGTAAAAATTAAAATGTCTCATAAAACATTCTAAAATCATAGAAAAGAAAATATTGAAAAATATTAAATTAAATATTAAATTGGGGATAGGTTATTTAGATTACTCCAATGATCATTTATTTAATCTCACCAAGACCACATCTTGGAGTACCACAAATTACAAAAGCCAATAACCACAAACAATAAAAAGTTATTCATTTAATATAAGAAAAGCATATATCAGAGCAAAGGCTAAATAAATTGAAGTAGGGCAATATATTCAAATCAAGGTAATGTAAATTTCGCATAAGAAGATATTTAAAGTATTGAAGTTGTTTGATAAAGTTACACTCCAAGATACTCGGGATATCTAGTTTAACATTCTTGATTGACAAATTTGATATGGTAGGAGTTTCATGTAAAATGCACCAAATCCATAAATACTAAAATATTTAACATAATAGAAATAAATATTTAATTTGGTAAGGCTCATCTAAATGAGTCAAACGACTTTTTTTGTTTGATCATACATTATTTTGAAATACTATGTATTAGAAAAGTAAATGTTCATAAATAATAAAAAGTTATTATTTTAATATCATGTAAATATCTATTAAAGTTAAAATAGAATAAGTTGTAGAATTACATTATTATAACTTTAATATCCTTTATTAACATAATAGAAGAAATTATTTTAATATCCTTTATTTTATTATGTTACTATGTAAAGAACAAATTAAATGGCAGGTACAAGTGACATAAAAGTTGTTTTAGTTTTTTTTAGTAACATAATAAAATAAAAGAAAAATATTAGAAAAAATTTGATGAAGTATACTAAAAATATTGCATTTGAAGGTACTAAGGAGCCAAAGAAAATGTCCAAGATCATCAAATAAGGTATAAATCCAAAAGCCTGATAAAGTGTGTCAAACAATAAGAGAATAAATACTAAAAACATTAAAAAAAGAAATATTTATTGATAGGGCTCATTGAGATGATTCTAGTGACATTTATCTCATATTAATTAGTTCTCATTTGGAATACCATAAATTACCAAAAAAAATGAAGGCAAATAATAGTACATTACAATATCTATTTTAAATAAAAATATATTAAGTCTTAAATGAAATGATTTAAGTAGATGTAATAAAAGCAAATAAAAACGATAAAAAGGTTGTAAAAAAAGGATTTCAAGTTGAATCGAAATACAGTAAAATAAATGCAAATCAAAATGTCTCCTAAAGTATGTTGAAACTATAGGAAATAAAATATTTAAATCATGGATAAAAGAGCTTTTAAAATTAATATGAGGCAATTTGAATGACTTTTTTGTGTCATTCAGACCAATTTTGAATTAATGCAATTTCAAAAAATAAACAAGGATAACAATAATAAATGATTATTTTAATATTAAATATATATTGGTTTTCAAATTTGATAAATTGAAGAAATGTGACATTACTATGTCAAAGTGATGCAAATGTCATATGATTCAAGATTCAGAGTTACACAGAAATAAAATCAAACCAAAGAAAGTATTTGAAGAAATGAGATAATTTATAAGAAGGTTACCTTAAAAAATAATAAGATCATGTGTAACATCATTAATAATAAATCACCAATTCACACTTTTATCGAAAAGTCTGTAATGTTTACCAACACTATAAAAATTATAATATTTATAAATATTAAAATTAATATTTATTAAGATAATGTTTTTTAGGCAAGTTTAATAACACTTTTTCATCTTAAAATTATATAATATAATAAAGCAAAGTGATGTAAAAGTCACATGGGAGAGGAATTAGAGTTATATTTTAGTATAATGAATTTGAAACAAAAATTTGAATAAATGAAAGAAATTGCACAAGAAAGTTGCATTCCAGCATACAAAATAGATATGAATTGAATGTCATTTAAATAATGCAAAAAAAAAATAGAAATTAATTTGGAAATATAAAACTATATTTTATTTGGATGGAGCTCACTAACATTTGCCCAAATATTTTGTCTCAATCTAAAGACATTTTTAAAATTACATTGAAATACTAAAAAATGTTAGCATAAATGATCATAAAATATAGTTTTAATATCATGCTAATATATATTAATGCTAAAGCTAGATAAATTGAAGAAATCTAATCAATCCAAATAAAAGTAATAAAAAGGCCACAAGAAAAAATATTTAGTTACATAGTAAGATAATAAAATAAAATAAAAATTTATTAAAAAGTGATAAATTATACTAGAACGTTTATTTTGAAGATACCATAGAGATCAAGTGTAACATTCATAATTATCAAATTAGGTATGAATTAAAATGTACCATAAAGCATTCCTTACCATTGAAATAATGATATTTAAAAATATAGAAATGAATGTTCAGATAGATAGAGCTCGTCTTAATGAGTCCAAGAAAGTCTCCTTCATCTTAATTAGTCTGGATTTGTGATTACTATGAATTACCAAAGTAAATAAGTATAAGGAATGATACATTATTATTTTATGTTATATATATATATATGTTAAATTTGAATGAGATAAATTAAAGTAATATAAAAATCACATTAGAGGACATTTAGAATTACATAGTAAGATAATCCAATCTATACAAAAAGATCGACTGAGTTAGATAAATTATATAAGAAAGATGTATTCTAAGACACGAAAGGGCCCAAGTCAGTTATCCTTAATCATCAATTCTGGTAAAAATAATAATTTCTTATAGAATTAGCAAAAACCCTAAAAAATAAAATATTTAGAATTATAGAAAAGGAAATTTAGTTGGATAGAGCTCATCTAGCAATTGGTTCTCAATTGATCTCATTTACAGCTTATTTTGAATAATTTTAGAATTATAAAATTAAATAAGCATAAATAATTATAAATAAATAATTTAATATTATATAAACATATATTTCGAATTGAATAACATAAATTAAATTAATATAATATAACCAAATAAATTTGATGTAGATTTCACATGAGAAGAGGTTTAGACTTAAATGATAATATAACCAAATGAAATAGAAATTATTAGAATCCAGATAAATAATATAGTTGTGTTTATGTTCCAAGGTAATATGGAGATTGAGTGTAACATCCTGGATCATCAAATCAAGTAGGAATCAAAAGGAGTACTCATTAATGCTAAAATCTTAAAAAATAAACATATTTTAAAAATAAAAAAAAAATTTAATTGCATAAAGATAAACAAGGCTATCATAATAAAAATTGTCTCACAGGAAATTGATCTCATTTCTAGTTATTCAGAATTAATGAAAGTAAATGTTCTTAAATAATATTAAATTACTAGTTTAATATCAAGTAAATATATATTGAACCTGAAAGAAATGATCGAACATGACTAATTAATCATCATGTATAGGTTACATGATAAGAGATGTAGAGATACATAGCAAAACAACAAATTCATATTAAAAAATTTGGAAACATAAGATAAATTTAGTGAAAAATGTGTATACCAAAATATTAAGGTGATTAAGTGAAAGATATTTGATCATCAAATAAGGAACGAGTTCAACAATGTCTTTTTTACCTCGAGTAGAATGGGTTTAGATTTACAAAAAATTTAAAAAATAAATATGAATAAATTTAAATAATTAAATATTTCAATATTAAGAGAGTATTTATTAAGGTTGAAATGTGATAAATTGAAGCAAAATAACATAAATAAATAAAGAAAAAAATTTATGGAAAAAATGAAAATTATCTTAAAAAATTGTATTTCGATATACTAAGGAGGACAATTTTAAAATTGATGACTATCAAGTAAGGTACAACTCAAAGTACCTTATAAAACATAGCAAAATCCTTAAAATTACAATAGTGAAAAGTATAAAAATGAGTTTTTAATTGATGTAACAGGTTAAGATGAGTCCAGCAATGTTTGTTTCCTCTCATTATACCTCACTTGGAATTACTATATTTTATGAAAGTAAATAAGCATAAATAATAGTTACTTTTTGTGTTCAAAAAATTTATATTAATGTTAAAAATAAATGAATTGAAGCCATGTAATTGAACCAAGTTAGAGCCATGTAAAAAAAACATAAGTGGTGATTTAGTGTTAAATAAAAATATATTTAAATTGAAAAGAATTAAAAAATGAGATTAATTATGAGGGAAATGAAAATTATAAGACTCTAAGGAGTTTGATTCTAATATTTTTCCTTTTCCAATATGTTATGAATTGAAATTTCTCATAAAGAAAGTAAAAATTTTAAAAAATTTAAAAAATATTTAAAATATAAAAATATTTAAAATATAAAAAATATTTAAAATAAAACAAAAGAAGAATTAACTAATTAGAGCTCAATCAGACGAGTCTGATAACATTTATTTCTTCTCAATCTAACCTTCTTGCAAAATATAACGAATTACTAATGTAAATAAGAATAAGAAATAGCAAAAAAAATTTTCTTCTAGTTAAATATATTTTAAAGCTAAAATGAGAAAAATTGAACCAATAAAATATAACTAACTGAAAGCAACATAAAGGTCACACGAGAGAAGAATTAGGGTTTCTTTACTGTATAATAATGTACACAAGTTGCATTACAAGATGCAAAAGTGGTAAATTATAAAATCTTTGATGGTATAATAATGTATGAAATAACATATCTCGTAACACATGCCAAAATTATAAAAATATATCTATAAAAATAATAAAACTTTTTTTGCCTTGATAAAATCTAATTTGGAATTAAAACATTTTACCAAATTAAATAAGCATTAAAATAATTAATTATTATTTTCATATTAAGTAAACATAATTATTATTTAAATTATAAATGTTGAAGTAATATAATAAATGTAATTCAATGTGATGTGAAGGTCACATAGAATGTGGTTTACAGTTACAATTTTTAAGTGAAATTTGCATTATACGATACTAAGGAGATCAAGTATAATATCCTAGATTGTCAAATATGATATTAAAAAAAATATCTCATAAAACTTTCAAATATTTAAAAAATATAAAGCAAGAATATTTAGTTCGATAAATCTAGTTGAGATGTACCCAATGAGGTTGCTTCATCATGATCAAGTTGTATTATTTTCTCTTACACATGATACTTATTTTGATTACAACAAACCCTAAGTTTTTCTAATGTCATTTTTGTGCAAATTTTTAGATTTTTTTGCAGCCAATGCTTATATTCATTGCGGAACTTGAAGTAGAGGATAAGCAAATGTCAAATCTCATGATGATCGTCTTCGTTGGAGTGGCAAATCATTAAAAGATAAGTTTTTAATTTAATTTTAAGTATTTTTAGGTTGTTTATTTCAATATTAAATATGATATAAAAATTTATTACAAGACTATAAAATAAAAATTTAATTAAATTAATAATCTTAAAAAATATTAGTCAATTAAAATACAATTCCTCCCTAATTATATTGATAACCATATTTTTTTAAGCACATATTAATATTGATTGAATAACTTTTACAAAACTTGAATTATAATTATAAAAATTAATTCATAAAAAAAATATTAGTTAAAATAATATTAAAATAAGGGTTAATTAAGTTTAAATAGGAAGTAATGGTATTTGGAGCACCTCAAACACACTAGCTATCGTTGACGATGCAAGGTCACCCATGGGTTTGAACTTTAATTTTTTAGCATTTTGTAATGATTTTTTTAGTGTAGTATAGGTTTTTTTCTTAATGAATGAGCCATGCACTTTTGAAAGATGATGAATTTGTCGTCTTCAAAGAACCAAGTGGTCTTTAGTTAGCATTCGAGATCGAAGATGACATGCATATTAACTTTTATAAGACTTTCTTTTATACTATGAAATAGAATGCAAGCATGCTGATCATAAGGCCTTCCTCAGTCTTATGAATTTAAGATCCTTTTCAAATATCTAATTATTTAATGATCTAGTTGACTAAGAAAACAATAAGACTCTATTTTTTACTCCCTCAATCCTATTCTTGGTTAAACCCTACATATATATTTTTGCAAAATCCTTTGTTGAATTTTAGTAAAATTAGGTAAAAAATTTAGTTTAATGCTTAAAAAAAATGTTTCTGAAGCCAAATTCTAAGCATTCCCAAGTGCAATGTGCTAGAGTTGAGAAACAATAGATGTGCATTCATAAATCATGGGTTAAGACATTGCTCTAATGAAATTGGGTCATGCCTATTCTTGGCTTCTATGGAACCTAAACTTCGTTGGGATAAGGCAAAGAATTAAACTTTGTTGAACTAGAGTTAAATATTCAATTAGGTCTGGTCAGACCCATAACCAAACCATATAGTTCTAAGTATATAATCAACCTTGCAAAAGAATTCGCAAATCATGCATTCGGGGGAGCCTACTACACGCATTGGCTCTTTTTATTGCCTATTGCTAGAAAAGTTGGAGCAACCCAACACAAACAAATTGTTCATTTTTTTAATCAAATGTTAGAGATGACATAAAACTATTTAGGTAATAATCTTGGTCCATCTAACCATCCATTTAATGAGCCCACTCTAAGAATCATGATTGACCCTACTCTTTTTGTCGATTCTTTATCATATGGCAAGGATCCTTTCATTTGAATACTATGATGAAGATCTAATCCGCCATTACCATTGATTAATTCAATGATCTAGATTTCATCTCATGTGATTAGATGGCCCAAATTTAATCTGTCTTAATCCAACAATTTATAATTTTGCTACTTTTAAAACTTTGATGTGATTGTTCGTATTTTTTTTGTTATGATGGAATAGCTCTATTGGAACTTCACTAATGGCTAATTAATTAGCCATTCAAGCTGTTGCACACAATCATCATAGAATAATTTTTAATACATTTCGAAAAAGCATTATAGGTAGTTTGTTTGTAGATTTTCAAACAGCTTTTGCTTGACTTTCCAATGCCTATGGCCAAAAGTTTCTATAAATAGCAAAACAATGTGAATAAAATAATAAATGAATATGAAAAAGATTTTATAATCCTAAAGTTAAACCATATCACATTCTACTTGTGTAAGTTTCTCATAGCAGCACATATTCGTTATGATTAATCGAAACTTCAAACAATTCCAATTAAGCTTAATTATTCAAAACCTTCATTTTCTTAACTCGTTTCATAATTTTGAAGTATTTTAGCCTTTCTATATTCATCAAAAAGTATAGGAAAGTTTAATTTCTTGCTATATTTTTATTTTTTTCCTTTGTGTTAGGCATCCCAACATTTTCGAAAGCCAAGCATTTGTTTGATATCATAAAAAATGGAGTTGTCATTGAGCTCATAGAAGCCTAAGTTATTGTTGAACCTACAAAAGCGAGTAGGTTGGAAGTGAACTATAAGGAAGAACCTTAAGTAGGTTGGAGGTGAACTATTAGGAAAAACATTAACTTGTAAAGCTTTTATTAGCATTTTTCCCAACCTCGGTTGAGGATCGATTTAGGTTATAGTTTTAAGCAAAGTACTTAAAAATTTTAGTGAGCCATTTGTACTTTTGTTTTCATTTTTATTAAAAATATGAAGTTATAAATTAATATATTTATAATTGAATGTTTTCTACAAAAAATAAAATTACTTTTAGAAAGAATTTTTGAAAAATAAATACAATCCTAAAATTACCCAAAAAATATATTAAAATCCATAACTTCACCTTCTTTAGTATGTCTTTCATACTCATTATTGCTTCAACTAGTATCATAGCTGGTTCCTTATACATAGTAAAATCTTAGGGGAGATCCTTTATTTGTGTGTGTGAATTAATTGTCAAATTAATTTTATTTACGTACTATTTTTCCATTTTTAATATCAGTTACAATCTTAACATTTTACTTTATTATCATAAGACTTTATTTTGTTACTGTAATTATTTTATTTAAGTGTTTGAAGATGACTTCACTCATAGTTGATATTTGTCAAACTTCTTGACATGAATTATTTTCATTATATTATTCTCCATTATATAAGTGTGAAAACTTCCTTATTTAAAAAAAATTTCAAAAATTTTATTCAAGATATTGATTTCGATTTATAGAATCTCTTTATTCTTTTTTTTGATAATCCTAATGAATAGAAGTACTATATGATGAATGTTGATTTAATTAAATGCTAAGGGATTCAATTACTTATTTTTTTATTTGACTAAATAAATTTTTGTGAGAGTGTGTTTGGCAAGAACTTGTGTGGAGATTATGTAAGGAATAAATAAGTTGTATGACGATAATGAATCTCAATATAATAGTGATGATAAGAAGGAGATCAACCATAAAAAGAATGAAATGAATAAGAAGAAACTCAATATAGAGATGAATCATGAAAGTAAACTTATATCAATGCTTCTAATTCTAGCAATAAAATAACTTTTTTGATCTTGTGATGAAATATCAAATTTGTTATTGAGCTTAAAAAATTAATAAACATGTACAATGATATTAATAACTTTTTTAAGAAATTTGAATAAACAAACATTGAATGACATGATCAATCTAACACACTTAAAAAGAAAAATATTTCTTTGACTAATGGAGTTCATGTTTATATTTCTAGTGTTCCATGCTTGAAAGCTTCAAATAAAGAGTAAGAAAGGAATGTCCAAATATATTACATGCAATGATGCATTATAGCAAGAAGAAATACAAATCAAAGGTCTAATATGATAGTACTAAAAAGAAAGGATATTATTTGTCATGAATGTGACAAAGAAGGATGTATCCAACCAACATGTCTATCATACATGAAAGAGTTGAAAATCAAAAGAATAAGAGAAAGAAGAAAGAACTAAATATAACTTAGAGTGATTTAAAGGAGACCAATACAAGTTAAGAGGTAGGTAAAAGGAAGGACTACTTTGCATGATATTGTATGAGGAGGTAAATTACTTAAGCAAACATTTGTTAAATAATTGAATTATGTTTGTAAAAACTTTTAAAATTGAAGTAAAAACTATAATAAATTAAAAGAACATAATGAATATCTAGGTAACTATGAAATAATTAAAGAAATTCCAATTATGTTTTAAAACAAAAAGTTAATGTGCATGCTTGCCTTATTAGAGGACTTAGTTAATTTAAATTTTTGTAATCCACTTGATCTTTTCAAAATTTTCCCATACAATTTATGTTAACTTTTCTAATGTTTCAATTTAATTTTTTTGTATTACTATATAACTCTAAATTGTATCTCATTTTACTGCTATGTGTCCTCAATTATATTATGTTACATTGATTAAATTTATGTCATCTTAGTATTAAAATTATTTAATTTATATTAAAATAAAAATATATTATTATTTATGCATAGTTTTCTTGATAATTCATTGTCATTCCAAACAAGGTCCATTTCCAATGAAACAAACGTCGTCACACTAATATTACCACTATTATCTAATAAAATATATTTTTTTATATGTTTTAAAAAAAAATTAGATTTGGTTTGCTTTGTGAGAATTTTGATTTATATCATATTGAATAATTAAAGATACAATAGTTTATGACTTTAGTATCTTGGAATATATTTTTCTAATACAATGTACCACAATAACTAAGAGGATTTGTTTTATTTTAGTAATATTACTATGTAACTCAAATTCTTCTCTCTTGTGATCATTAAATATGTTTAATTTTGTTGCATTATATTACTTCATTTTTATCTATTTTAACTATAATTTACATCAACTAAGTATTTAAATTATAATTTTATATCATTTATTCTGATTTAATTTAGTAATTTGATATATTTCCCAAATATTCATGATTGCGTGAAGAAAATATCATTATGCTCATCTTTATGGGTGAAGTGAAAACTGATGTGCAAATCTGACAAGAGAGGATGAACTATGAGTTTTAAAATAATTTTTGCTTAAAAGAAATAATCTTATTTTTAAAATATTTTTTATTAAAATAATTTAATGTTAGTTGAAAACATTAATTTATAAATATGCTAATTTATAATTTTTATGATTAAGAAAATTGAAAATGAAAGTTGAAATGGTATACAAAAATTTTTAAGTGATTCAGTTCAAATAAGAACCTATGCTCAGCCCCAATCCAGGTTAGGAAAAAATCTATTAATAAAAGGGTCACTACATGAGATTTTTCCTAATGATTTACCTCATACCTAGTTGAGGGTCTTCCTTACGGTACACCTCCAACCTAATAGTATTTGTAGATTCAATTATAACTCGATCTTTTGTGAGTCCAATCCCAACTCAATTTATTATAAGAATGAATTGAACTTAGCATTTCATAATTGCTGGGTTGCCCAACCCAAAAGAAAAACCCAATTCCAATAACATTTAAATTTTTTATAAAATCATACAAATGTTTTGATCCTTATTAACAAATTTCAAAAGAACACAAATAGTTCAAAATTTTGGAGAATTAGGAAATAGAAGCTTTGAAGAATCAGTGCTAGTTAGAAAATTTTGGAATTTCCAATAGTTGTAACCCATGATGTTACCAAGGGAAATTTATGATAGGAGGAAATGATACAATACTTCTTTAATTTGTTAAAATCTTACTCACATTCATTTTTCATTTCGTTCATAATAGTTAGTTATTTAACAAAGAAAAAAATAGAAAAGTATGATTTAATCGTGAAAGGAATGATTAAAAAAATAGAATTATGCTACCTAAGTCAATGAATTCATTAAGTAAGATTTAAATAAAGAAAATAATTAATATATTTAAAAATTGAATCCTATTTGTTTGGTAAATCCAGGAGATGAAAAAATAATTGTTATGCCTGAATATGATTTGAAAATGATACAAAAAAGAGTGTTTTAAAATCAACAAGTTAACATAATATTACATGATAAAAAAACTTATTGAAGTTGATGCTTGTGTCATCAATCATTGAAACTTGTTGAACACTCTATTTCATAAAATATTTACATACATATTTTAAATATTTCATTTTCTTGCATGTTATTATGCTTTATGGGTTCTTTTAATTCATATCTAATTTGATAATCAGTGAAGCTACACCTCCTCTCCTTAATTTCTTAGAATATAACTTTTCTATATAATATCTTATTTTTTAGAATAATTTGCATTGGTTTGGTTTTATTGCTTCGTACCTCAAATCTTGTATCATTTGACCTTTTAATATCTTTAATTTGGTTATATTATATTGCCTCATTTTGTATTATTTCAACATTAATATTTATATACTTAATATTAAAAATATTTTTTTCCTTTTTCCTCATTTATTTTGGTAAATTATTGTTAATTCAAAAGTGTTTTGATAGAGATTAAGTAAATGTCATTAGAATCATCTCGAAGAGCTTATCAAATTAAATATTATTTTTTAAATTTTTAATATTTTTTAGGCATGCTTTATTAGACTTTTTTATTCATATATGATTTGATAATGGATAATTTGATGCTTGATCTCAATAGTAACTTGGAATATAGCTTTTCCATATAGTTTATCAATTTTTTCAAATCTTTTATTTTAATTTGGTTAATTAAAATGAAACTCTTATTGTTCTCTAATGTCACCATTGCATAGCTTTTATTTTGTTTTACATTATTTCAATTTAACTTATTTTAGCTCTAATATATTTTCACTAATTACTAAATTAATTATTAATTATTTTTAATTATAATTAAAAGAATTCTAAAGAGGTCCAGGGGGGATATAACAAATGTTGTTCGATGCATCTTGACAAGCTCTATCTGATTAAGTATTAATTTTTTAATTCTAAATATTAAAAGTCGTAAGTGTTTAGTTTATTTTATAAGATATTTTAATTCATACCTAATTGGATGAGCAAAGTGGTTGAGCTAAATTTTCTTAGTAACTTAAAGACCAACTTTCTTATAAAATTTATCTAGATTCTTGAAATTTTTCGTGATGATTTAGTTGTATTACAATCTAACTTTAAATCTCTTCTCATTTGAGTTTTACATATCTTTGATTTTTCTATATTGTATTTCTCTAATTATCTTATTCTACTTTTAATATATATTTACTTAATTAGAAAGTATGAATTTATTATTATTTATGTTTAGTTATAATTCTAATTCTTAGTAATTTAAGACAATGTTTAATCAAGACAAAAAATTATCATTGCCCAATCATCTCAATAGAGTTTGTCTAATTAAATAATTAGTTTGAAATTTTAAAATATTTTTTCACAAGTTTTGCCATTATTTAAGGGACATTTTCTTTCATAAAAATTTTGATGCTTCACTATATCACTTAGTATCTTGGGATGTAATATTTTCATGCAATTTATCTAATTTTATCATATTTTTCACTTTAATTTTGTTATAATACTATGAAACTTTAATTACCTTATTTGTGCAGCCCTCACATCACTTTGATTTGGTTATATTTTATTGCTTTAATTTATCTCATTTAAGAATTAAAATATATTTACTTAATATTAAAATAAGATTTTATTAATACTTATTTTTTAATATATTTGTCATTAATAGTAATTACAAAAAATATTTGATGGAGACAAAATAAACATCATTGGATTCATCCAAATGAGCTTTATCTAATTAATATCCATTTTCTATAATTTTAAATAAAATAAATTTATTTTGTGTACTTTTAGAGATATTTAATTTGTATATCATTCGATAACCAAGTATATCACACTCTATCTACGTAGTATTTTGGAACTAATCTTCCAATATAATCGATATCAATTTTTCATTTTTTTGCTTTTTTTCGCTAAATTGTTATGTAATTTTAGATCTCCTTTTGGGTGAAATTTACATCACTTTAATCTGCTTATATTATATTGCTTAAATTTGTCTTAATTCAACCTTACTATAAAATTTTAAAATTAAAATAATGACTTATTATTATTTATGCTTATATACTTTGGTACTAATATAATTCATTAGGCTCATCTCGATTGGCTTTATTCATTTAAATGTTTATTTTATAAACTTCTATTTTGCTTAATTTTTGACATATTTTACAAGATATTCTTATTCATACCTGATTTGACAAATGAGTATGGTATAGTTGAGTTCATTAGTATATTTGAATTCAATTTTCTAACACAATTTATCTTATTTTTCAATTTTTGCTTTGATATGTTTATATTAGTACCTAATTCTTAATCTCATTTATTATGACATTTACATCACTTAGCTATATTATATTGCTTCAATTTATCTTCTTTTACCCTTAATATTTAGTTAGTTTTAATATTATTTATGAAAATTTATTTTGGAAATTCACCGTAATTCTAAATGAGATCTAATCAAGATAGAAATTATTGTTATGCTCTCTTCAATGAGCTCAATCTAATTGAATATTTATTTTTATATATTTAATAATTTATTTTCTAGGATATTACTATGTTTTATAAGAAATTTTGATTGCTTCAAAATTTCACAACCTTTTATGTTATAGTTTTTCTCCTTAGCATAATAAAATTCAGCTTCTCTACACAATATTCCTCATTTTTTAAACGTTTTTTTGTTTTCTTATATTACTTTGTAATACAAAATTTCCTGTCACATGAGCCTTACATTTCTTGAATTTATCACATTTCAATTTTATTACATATTCATTTACTTAATCTTCGTTAATTTTTTAATTTTTAACAATTCTAAAAAAGATTAATGGAAAAGAATCAAATATTGTTAGACTCATCTCAACGAGTTTTATCTATTAAATATTAATTCTTAAGTTTTGAAAAATATTTTTCAAAGTTTTGAAACCTTTTATGGGATACTTTGATTTTTTTTATTAAGGAATTGAGATGTTGCAATTGTTCTCCATAATATCTTAGAACGCAACCTTTTCTAACAATTTTTCCAATTAATTCAAACTTTTTCAATTTGATTTATTTATAGTACTATGTAATTCTAATCCTTCTCTCTAATGGCATTCACATCATATTTATTTGGTCATATTAAGTCACTTAAATTAATTACATTTTAGTTTTGATATATGTCTTATTGATATTAAAAAGTTTATTTTTATATTTTTAAAAAGTTTATTTTATATTTTACAATATTTTACAAGTAATTATCAGTCGTACCATATTTGATAATCAACATTATTACTCTCCACGTACTTAGCATCTTAAAATGCAACGTTTAAGTAATTATCTCTTTAATTTATTCTTTTAATTTAAATTTTTTTATATTGCTAAGTAAATCTAAAGCTCCTCTCATGTCACCATACATCTTTTTGATTTGGCTATAATGCATTACTTAAATTTATCTTATTTTTGGTTTAATATTTATTTTGTTAATATTGAAAAATATTTATTGTTATTTTTGTTTTTTCTACTTTGGTAGTTTAGAGTAATTCAAAATGAGGTCTAACAAAGAGAAACAAAAGTTATTTGAATAATCTTGATACGTTCTGTTGAATTAAACATTCATTTTGACACCTCATTCATAGTAATTAGAAATGTGGTATAATTGAGATGAAAAAAATATCAGTAGGCTCATCTCAATACGCTCTTTCTAATTAAATAATTACTTTCATATTTTTAAACATTTTACTTTCGTTGGCTTTAGAATGCTTTAAAAGATATTTTTATTTGTACTTGTTTTTATAAAAAAAGATATTACACATGATTTGCTCAACATATTAAAGTGCAAAAATTTTTGCATAATTTACATAATTTATTCAAATTGTTTATTTTAAACAGGTTATTATATTGTGAAGCTCTAATTCTTCTTTTACATGATGTTTGCATCACTTTAATTTCGTTAGAATGCTTTATTTCAATTTATCTCATTTTAGCCTTAATATATATTTGCTTAATGTTCAAATAATAATTTCGTATTATTTATTTTTAATTACTTCGATAACTTTACATAATTCCAAGCTACATCTAATGGAAAATATACAGTTGTCGTTGGACTTATCTCAATGAATTTAATATAATTAAATATTTTTATTTTTTCTAATTTTATATATTTTATCTCCTATGTTTTTTCTCACTTTTTAAGATCATTTAATTTGTGTCTAATTTGATTTTTAAGATGTCGCCCTTGAACTCCCTCGTATCTTGGAATTAAAAATCCCAATTAATCTATCTCATTTCTTTAATCTTTTTCTTTTTTAATTTATAGTAATATAAAATTCTAAACCTTCTCTAGTGTAACCTTTAGATTCGTTTAGTTTGTTTATATCAGTTTGCTTCAACTTATCTTATTTTATTTTCACTATATATGCTTACTAAATATTAAAAATATAATTAACTATTATTATTATATACCATGGGGACTTGTAATTTTGAAAGGGGTTGAATTAAGAAGAAACAAGTGTTAATGAACTTATCTTGATGAGCTTTATCTGACTAAATATTCATTTTTTATATTTTAAAAATATATTTTTCCAAAGCTTTTGGAATACTTCATGAATAATTTTTATTAGTACTTGACTTAATAAACAAGAATGTCATGCTCAATCTCTTTAGTCACTTGGAATTCAATTTTCGATAAAAATTTATTTTATTCATTTAATATTTTTTTAATTTATTTTTCTTATATTATTATGTAATTCTACATCACCGGTCATATGACCTTTACATGTCTTTGATTTAATTATCTTATATTTTCTAATTTCGATTCATTATAGCCTAAATATTTATTTACTTTGGATTAAAAATTAATTTATTATTATTTAAGCTTTTTTAATTTGGCCATTTGTAATAATTTTGATCAAAAGAAATAAAGTTCAGTGGAAAAGTCTCGATGAATGTTATCCAATTAAATTAATATTTTTATGTTTTTGTAAATATTTTGTTTTTAAAGGTTTTAGAATGTTTTACGACTTATTTAGCTTGGTATTTGCCTATTTTTTTAAAATTTTTTTGCTTTTATTTTGCTATATTACTGCAAAACTCCAACTCTCTCTTATTTCACTTTTACATCTATTTCCTTTAGATATTTTAAATTCTTTAATTTTTCACATTTCATCTTTAATATATATCTACTTAATGTTTAACTAAAAATTTATTATTATTCTTTATTATTTAGTTGGGTAATTTGTAATAATTCCAAAGGATGTTTAATTGAGGCAAAACAAGCAACATTAGATTCTTCTTAACGAGCCAAATCCAATTAAATATTCTTTTCTAAATTTTTTATTATTTATCTTTCTTAGGTTTTTACAAGATTTTTTAGATATTTATATTTCAATTAGATTCTTCAAATTTTTTTATTTTTATTTTTACCATATTATTATGTAACACTAAATGTCATCTCATTCGAACTTTACTTGTCAATCATTCGGTTATATTATATTACTTCAAATTATTTTAGTTTTGTGATAATATACATTTACTTAATATTTTATTGATAAGTTATAACAATTAGACACCTCTGGTTGAGCTTCATTAAGATAAATGTTAATTTTAAATTATAAATATTTTATTTTTTTAAGATTTTCATATGCATTGTGAGATATTTTGATTCATACCTAATTTAATAATTGGAGTAGCTAGTCTCGATACTTAAGTATCCTGGAATTAAGTTTCTAGTAAAATTTATGTCATTTCTTAAAATTATTGACTTCGATTTGGTTATATTATAGTTAAACTCTAATTCTCCATAATTTAACATTTATACAACTCTAATCTTTTTATATTACATTATTTTAATTTATATGATTTGAGTTTTGATATATAATAACTTAAGATTAAGATACAAATTTATTATTATTTTAAATATTTACTTTGAACATATAGAAATTAAAAAAAAAAGTCTAATGGACGTGTAACAAATATCATTTTATTTATCTCATTATGCTTTATCAAATTAATTATTCATTTTATAACTTGAGGTATTAAAATTCTTAGATTTTGTACATGTTTTACAAAAAAAATTTCATGCATACCTTTTTTGATTATTAATGATATTATGTTTGATCTCTTTAGCAACTTGAAATATTGCTTTCCCAAAAAATTTTCTTATTTCTTCAATTTTTTTCCTTTGATTTAAATATGTTACTATGAAATTCTAAATCTCAACTCATTTGACATTTTCATGCTTTTTTTGGTTATATTGTATTTCTTTAAATCATCCTTTTTTACCACTAATATATATGTAATTATTTTTAAAGTAATAATTTATATTTATTTATGATATTTTTTATTTATAATTAGTAATTATTCTAAGTGATGTATGTTCAAGAAAAAATCATTTTTTAACTCACCTTGACAAACTATATCCAATTAAATAATCTTTTTTAAAAATATTTAAATATTTCTTTTTTATGATTTTTGCATCCATATAAGACATTTTGATTCGTGCCTTTTTTGAAGAAATTGTTGATACACTCGATCTCCTTTTTATCATTGAATGCAACATTCAACCATAATTTATATAATTTTTAAATATGTTATTACTTTGATTTGGTTACGTTTAATTGATTTAGGTTATGGAATTAACACCTTAATATATACCTACATAATACCAAAATAATAATTGATTATCATATATGCTTAATTAGTTTGGTAAAACATAGTAATTCTAAATGAGGTCAGATGGACAAGAAACAAGTGTTATCGAACTCGTTCTAATGAGCTTTATCCAACCAGCTATTTATTTTCACAACTCTGAATATTTTTTATTTTATAATACTTTTCATATTTTATGATACAATTTTATTAGTACATTGTTTAATAATTTAGATTATTACACTCAATCTCCATAAAATCGTTGAATCAAACTTTTCATACCATTTATGTCAGTTTTTCAATTTTTTCCTTTCTTTTAGGTATATTACTTTTTAATTCTAAATCTCTTCTAGTGTGAGATGTACTTATTAAAATATTAATTTATTACCATTTATGTTCATACACTTTTGTGATTTGCAATAATTCAAAACAAGATCTAATTGAGATTAAGGAAATTCCAAACTAGTTTTAATTCTAAATGAGCTCTATCAAATTAAATATTCATTTTTATATGTTTAAAATCATTATTTACTTTGTCTGTAACATGTTTTATGAGACCTTTTTTTGTAGCTAATTTAACAATAAAGGAAATTGCACAGTATTTCTTTAATGCTTTAAAGTGTAACTTTTGCATAGAAATGATATAATTTCTTGAAATTTTCTAATTTGATTTTGTTGTATTTTAATGAAACTTGACATCTCCTCTCGTTTGACCTTTACATCGCTTTTATGTCATTATGCTACTTTACTTTAATTTACCAAATTTCAACTTTATTACATATTAACTAAAGTTTTAAACAATTATTAAGTATAATTTAAGATAAAATTCTTTGGTAATTCAAAACAATTTCAAATAAGGCTAGTTCTAGATGAAATAGATGTCGTTAGACTCATCTCGACAAGCTTTATCCAATCAAACATTCATTTTCATAATTTTTAGAATCTTAATTTTCTAATATTTTGGCATGTTTTGAGAAACAACTCAATTTTGTATATCCCACCCTAAAATCTTAATGAATCATCCATATAATGGGTGTAGTCTACTTCACATCTAGCTATGCCTTTTTAAATAAATTATTTATATTCGACATCCTTTGTTATTAAAAAAATCACTATTCCTTTACTAACTTCAACAAACTCTTTATGCAAATGTAATAGAAGTTTTCTTGATTATAATATAACGCAAGCATATTTAAGGTGTAACATTAAATTATACTGGTCAAATCTAGCTTTTGCTTCATGTAGTAGTCTACTTTATGAAGTTCTATTCTAAGTTAACGTAATCTCTTAAATTCTTTCTATTTTTTGTATTTGCTGGGATGATCCATAACTTGAAAATTTCTACTTTGTGTAGCATGCAACAAACCTTACAACAACTATTCTTGTTGTAACTTGCTAAATTTTTTGGTGTTGTTATGACTTTATTTCATAAATGTTGCACATAATGATTTAGAATTGTTGAATAATCACAAACCTTTTTAGCTGAAAACCTTGATTTTAGTCGAAATATTTTTAATACTAAACCCATTTTTCTCTAATGGGACAGAAATCTTTATCCAAGACGTTCAATGGAAACAATTATGCTCATTTGTACATTTTTAGAAGAATTTTACCATTGACATTTTTATTCATTTTATAATAGTTTTTTCTATAACAAATACCATTAAGAGGTTAGTAGGCATAGAATTTAACAGATTTTTATAGACATTTCTTATTCCATTCAATCAATTATTTTTTATATTTCAGTGATAATGTATCAGTATTTTGATGATTTATTTCTCCAATTAAAACCTTGATTCTAAGATATTTAAAAGGTAAAGATCATTTCACAATGCTTTTCTAGGTCTTACTTTCTTTATCATTTAGTTATGGTATTTATCTAACATAAAAGATATGTATTTTTTATAATTAATTATTTAATATAACATTTTTTCGTTAGGTATGAAAAATCCATTTCAAAGATTAATTCCTTATAACTTATAAGATGAGGATGTCACCCCCAAACAGGAGATAGATAATCGATGTGCAAAATCTTGGAGTTGAGAATTTGTTTAATTTACCATTCGAGTAAAAGTTCTTTATTCTATAACTCAAGGCCTCAGCAACTTTATTAATAGAGCAAGTGAGGTGGGGTCTCCTTCACACTTATTCCATTGAAAAATGCACATGGGATTCCATTAACAGTGATCAAATAATTACCAAAGTGAAGGGATATTTTAACAAGATGTACGAAATTATTGTGGAATTCAAATATCTCCAATACATTGAATAAAAATTCACAATTAAGATCATCAAATTGTCACTATTTTTTTATTGATTTATCTCTCTATTAAACTAAATTTGTTAGCAACTTTGCTCCCTTTAATAAATGTTGACTATTCACGAGAGATTATCACTTGAATTATTTTAGAAATTTCGATAGTAAGTATTTTTGGTGAACATCTTACTAATGAAGTGGTGCAAATTTATTATCTTAAAGTCTTTAAATGGTCATATTGTTTATGATTTTTTAATTTTGTTGTGGCTTATGCGTTTAATGGATGGTAGTATTGGGCCCTAATTAAAAATCTTGGATAGCTAGCATGTGATTTTGGGTGATTTTGTCCCAAAAGTTTTTGTATAATTGACAATTTAATAGGTCCAAACACAAAATGTTGCCAACTATAACCCCTCTATTACCCTATTTAGCTCTTCTTTGGTAACCTATTGGGTAAATGATTCTTTTTGTTCTCCATTAATAGGCATGACAGGTGGTGTTGGAACATTTGAGTAGCATTCTAGTTAGAATTTCCTCTTGGGGGTTAATCAAAATTTCATCCATGTTTTTAGTTTTTTAAATTGAAAGCTTTGCACTTTAGGAAAACATTAGTGAGTGAATATTTTTTAATGTGAGTCTCCTTCCTTCAACTACATAACACTTGCTTTCTATTTTTTGAATAGTACAACTTTAGCTTGTTAATAAATTAAATCTACTTGTGATTGGGAGCTTTTACAATTGTATTATTTACAACGATCTTTCTAGTTCTATTGTTCTACAATTCTGTAAGGAACATTTTTTATCTTCTTAATATTGCACTAAATTTGTACTTCCCAAATACTTTTATTAGGAGTTCCCAATTATGTGTTTTTGTTTCATTTAATGCATGGTCCTAAAAAAAGTGTAGACATCTAAATTGGTAAGGTTTTCTTTAGGTGGCAAAATGTAGTTGTTAAAGAATTTGGACATGTTTAGAGGTTTCCTTATTAAGATAGTTCATTAATAAGAGAACAAATATTTTGAGACATTTTTTGATGCATAGTAGTTTATCTAGCCCATACAAATAATGTGCATGCTCTTTTTTTCTATTTTAAATTAAAAAGCTTTCAAGTACATGTAGTTAACTTAATTGCGAGTTCTTAAGAAAGGATTGGAAGCCTTCAACCACTTTTGTGTTTTAGATGGCATTGACCAAGTAGTCACCTACATTTGAAAGGACATTGAAGTCCCCAATAATAAGCTCATGTTTTCTTAATGACATGTACAAGTGGAATTGTAGTGCTTAGAAAAATGATTTCCTTTGATTTCTAGTATTTTTTTCATATGCAATAGAAAAGTATATATCCTAATCTATGCTCTCTTAATTTGCCTTGAAGGATATTTATTGATTAGAGTTGTCAATAATATCAATGCCTAGATGCTCACACGACATAATCCATATCACATATGATTTGTTATATGTGCCACTATGAAGCCATAATTCGAATAAATAAAGAGATAACTTCATGAACGTACAATTTTTCATGGTTGGGCTACCTAGAGTTTTGTATTACTAATTAGACTCTCAAGCATGGTCAAGTGTTCCTTGCATATTATGAACTCTTGTAGGAACATGGATGTGTTAGATTACGTAATGATGGGGTTCTATGGTATTTTAGAGTACTGGATTTTAGTCTAGGACCATTATAGCCATGAATGGAATGCCAACATAGTGGTTGCACATTAGTTACCCTATTTACTACATCATTAGATTGTGAGATTTTTGAAATTCGTGAAGTCTTGATAATTATTTGATTACTTAATATTCTTAAAATTATGCTATGAAGGAAGTGATTAATGTAGTTCTTTTGTGGTTGTATCCTAGGCATTGAATTATTTAAGTTGGATCAGGTGAAGCCCTTTTGTAGGATATTATAGTTTATTAACAACTGCTATAAAGTTGCACTTTACTTTATGAAGTTCATTATATACATTTTACTACTTCAAATTTGTATAGCATACCTTCAGAATTCATTAAGTGGCTACCCAACACACCAATTCAATTACTTTTTGTCTAAGGTGTTTGGCGAAAGCATTTAGAGTTGTAGTTGGGGTGATACAGTTAATTCATTGTTGTAGTATTTGTGCATAGTAGTCTAATAAATGATGTTTTAGTTTGAAAAGGTCATTTATCTACTTATTATAGAGACATGTGTATTTTTTAGCTATCATGGCCTTTTTAAAGGGTTAATGTACTTAGTTGTTAGTTCAATACATATTTTCTTAATTCTTTTATTTGGTTTATTTTGCTCAACAAGGATGGTATGCGAATTAAATGACAGTTGTTGGCATGTTTGCTTATAAGTACCATTTTCTTACTGGTGTATCTTGTTGGGTCACATCCAATCAAGGTAAAATAGACTTCAATTAGTCGGTGGACTACTTAGCGGAGGAACATGGTTCAACAAGAGTGACAATTATGATACTGATGATTAAGTTAGGGGATCACAACTTTCAACTTTAACATCATTCATGCTTGTGCATGTGGCAAGCTTAGTGTATCATCTAATGCATAGGTTGTATCACACTAAGGGATTCCAAAACAATTGTCTTGATGTGACACTCACAAAAATATATTTGTATGCATACATTATCTATTATTGGAGTAAATGTTAACTTGAGCCATCATAAGTGCTTATTGTTGATGCTTGACATTAGAAACTAATATTTTATCATGGATAAGTATATAGCTTGATAGTCCACACATAGTAACTAATTTCCATCCATCAATGGAATATGACTGTTAAGAACTACATAAGGAAATTTTGTAGCTTCTAAAAAATTTGCTATTAAGTTATAACTTTATTTCCACTCCCATTTCTAAATAAATCATTTTTGTTGGTTTATTTTTGTAAAAGTTATATTGAATATTGTGTATACAATTTTCCAAGAAAAAGAGCTTAATGTCAAATTTTAAAAAATAAACAATAAGGACTCTATTGACAATAATTTCAAGGAATTTATATAATCTAATCATAAAATAATATGAAAACATTTGTTAATAAAGTAATAACAATTTGACCATACCGCATTTAATAAGGGGAATTATTAAGGTTGCTAATTTATGATTAAAAATTATAAAAGTTTTATAAAATAAATAACTTGATACACAACCATCTTAATAGTATTTTTTTCTTTATTTTTGTGAGCAACTAGAAGAATGCACTTGCATTTTCTATCAACCATTAACTCCTTATGCATGACATTAAAATTGACTTTAGGAATCTCCCAATCTAATCATCATTCCTATAATGTGCCTCCCATGTTGAACTTTTCTTCCAGACCAACTAGTCACCCCCAATTAACTCAAGAACTAGTTCACTTTATGTTATGTAACTTGCTAATATTTATTTGCTTGTCGATGACATGAAGGGAAAGCTGGTTAATTTCTATAAACCATATCTATACAAATCCATGGTATCAAGGAAATCATTTCTTGATCCATAAGCTATCCAAAACTCAAAGTCTATCACATGAAATTTAAAAATAAAGATTTTACGATCCATTGCAATAGCTCGATGCAATCTAAAGTCCAACAATTATGAATGATGATGTTGTGATTGATTAGAAACCTATATCATCACAAAATCCAAAATATTGAATAATCTTCTAAAGTATTGACTCTAATGCCCCCTTTCTGACTCTTATGTTTTCTCCTATCCATTGAACCAAAAAATGATATAATAGTGGGGACACAACCATGATTAATTAAATGACTTCAACTTTACTTGAAAAATGATAATGTAATAATATAATAACATATCAAGAAAAATAAAACTATTAGTATATCCAATTAAATAACAAAATATATCTCAACTTTCAAAGCTGATCGAAAGCATAGATCCATATTCATGGGGTCACATCACATGCTTATCAGGGGTGCTACGAGTCTCTTTCACATGTTAATCACAATATGTAACATCATGGCTGCTCAATGATTTACCAATTTTCTGGTGCTCCCTTCGTGCTTATGATGTCCTTTGTGCATGTTCTAGGCTCCTATCTCATCACAAATGTGGCACTTCATTATAGAAATCAAATGAATTAGCTTTTCCTTATGGGTTATTTGGAGTCCCCACAACTATATAGAATATTACTAAGTGACTAACACTATTGTCTCTTATGTTGTCTTATACATTAGAAAGACATAGCAACACTAGACCTCTTTCCACATGATCTAGAAAGCCACCATCAAGGCTCTACCATTCATGTGACTATTTATATACGACTTTGAGGGTCATAAAAAAATGTATGGAACCCCACACTATATGATAATCACGTCCACGATATCCTTTTGATCTTAAATAAGCCTATTGTGAATAAATAGAAAAAAATTGGTAAAGGTCTTATAATCTAGTATATCTAACCTAGCTTTTGATGGTGGGCTATCATTTAAGTATTACTACATAATAAGCTATGCCATCACAAATGTAGACTTTCGATTAAAGTAACATCATTCCACACAGTTCCATCATCCAACATCTAGGGTTCATTAGATGTTTCCTTTAACTATAACTTATCATGTAAGATAAGTTTAGAGCTTTGTCTAAAACATTAATCATTTATCGAGATCATCTAAATTCTTCTCAAAATCTTAATAGCAACATAGGCTGACTTACGGTTTCCAACAAATTCTAATAAGCCTACTTGTGAACCACCTGCTCTAAAATCTTCTAGACTATAAAGGGCATCAATTGAGCACTCCTCGAACTGAAAATTTTTTGCAAATTACTCAAAGTAAAGGCCCTTTTTTTAATCCTTGTTGGACATGACCAACAATAATGAGTCACATAAGAAAACTTTAACCACCACTCCCACAAAAAAGGTCTCTCATGAGTAACATGTGCCTCCCAAATTACCATCTAGGGGACTAATCCATGGAATAAGAGACGCATTTTGGGCAATGTTATTAAATAACAATCCAAACTAAATGAAGGTTTCACCAAAATCTAATAAAACCATCAACCACTTTGGCATCTCTTGGCACCTCCTCTAAGACCTATCTTAAGCTCTCTATTTCAACTAGCCTTGATCAGGGTCAATTCTATGACCACATCAAATCAGTGTCTTAAAAATGGTGTTCTCATGGCCTCAGTAATTACTTCATATCCTTAGTACAATCCAAACTTCTATCTTTTTAGTTATCCAAAGTTCAAATTCAAACAATAGATAATTAAATTTCAAATCCTGAATAGTCAAATATTTAGCAAACGACATAAACATTTCAAACCTAATTCATTTAAAATTTAAATCCTTTATAATCCAATACTAATCGTTAGTTCTCTTGGGCAACCACAGTGGCTCCTTGAATTTGTTTGAGTAACTAAAAAAATTTCTCACCCCTTTTAATTTTTAATTACTTATTGCTTCTTGATTGAACCCAAAAAGGTCAAACTTTAGACTTCCTCTATGGTCAATCGAAGCCCATCAAGCTTTCTAATCTAAGCCTTTGAGTGGTAATTTTTAGTTTTTTACCATAATTAACATAACAAAAAGGCTTACAATAACACTATTAATAATGAAAACTCAAATCAAACAAACTTGATATTAATTTAGCATAAAACGACAAAATTTTAAACATGAAAATACATGTATTTACTCATGATTTTCTTAAAGTTGTCCTTAATTAAAAATTTTATAGCATTGAAAATGAAGAAATATTTCAAGCATGAAATTCATATTACAATGAAAATGACAACATCAATTTACTTTACTCAATTAATACAAGTGGTCATAACTATAAAAATAAAAATTTCAACATGAAATTTTCATTTCATTGGAAGCCTAATTTATTTACATGTAGCCATTCCATAAAAATTTGGCTTCCATGAAAAATCAAGGCACATTTTTGGGTTCACAAAAATTCAATTCTCTTAGGAAAGTCACATAATAAAATGTTACATTTTACCTCCAAATTAGTTACATCATGAATAATTTAGAAATTTAAGCTCTCAATTTAATCATGGAAGGCAATGAAATGACTCATATTTCCAATAGCAAGTTTTAGACAAATATTAGCTTCGCATTAAAAAAAAACTAACTGCAACAATTCAATGTCTTCATTTAAATTGCGAGAACAATTTAGCAATAACATCAAAGAGTGTTAGTCATGCATGTTACACAATTTCAAATTAGCCAAATTGATAAAATACATTCTTGATTTAGAAGGAAATTTTTAGTAAAGATGAATATGCATTTTAACTATTAAATGGAAAATTCATGACTCAATAATTTTCATGATAGGTGAACTTGAACATGTAAAATTTTGACTTTAAGAACAAAGAGAAATAGATCTTGAGTCAAAATTCTATTTACATGCTTGGTAGATATTTACTTAGTTGTTATTATCCTTATGCATCTTGGTCTTTATGAAACATAAAGGGTTCTCTAAACTCGAAACTAACTAAATGGCAACATAAAATGGGTGTATTTTCTTATTCTTTTTAAGTAAGCATGAGATCCCACTTTTCTTTGACTATTGCTCACTTCTTTTCCCTAACTTTTTCTCAAGATGGTGGTCTTAGGAGAACTCATGAATAGAATGTGATACAATTTCTAGCCTTAGTATAGAATAAGACCTTGCATAGCCAAAAAATATAATCCTTAAATCCTTTGATATATTCTTAGGACAATTAGGATATCTCATCATATCTTTCTCTTAAGGACTCATGCATTCCAGTGTTTGTGTTTCCCTTAGATTTAGTTTCCCTTAACACTCTCTATCCATGTTATTTCCATTTCTTAGATCAAGAAAACTTTAATTCCAATGGCTATTATAAAAATTAAGTCAAACTAAAAAATCATTTTATTCCTATTCTCCATATTATACAAGTAGTTTAGCTATTATTGTATTATATGATGTGCTAAACATTTCTTAAGTAACTAGTAACAACATAAGTCATAATTGTTTGAACCCAAAATTTGTATGGGTATGATGAACTGACATACTAATTCTCACATCATAACTAAATGATTCCATATATCAAGAGGTTCTCTATCCTTTATCATGCTAATAAGTTTGTGGCAATAGTACTACACAATCCTCAACTCATTTCAAGCTACTTCTTGTTCAACTTAGAATATTTATACTTTCTTATTATCATACATGCATGATTCCAGGTTTCTTACATATACTAGTAAGAATTAACAATTTTACAAAATTTATATTCAATGTGACAATACTTTATTATTTATGGATTCATCATTCAGAAAATTATCAAAACGTGAGCATTTATGTGGTGTTTTAAAAAGGGTTTTGTGCACTAGTAGTTTTTGCTTTTGGAAAAAAGTAAGAACTTGGAAATTTTTGAAAAAAATGTAGGAAATTGATCATTAAACTAACTCTCATGTTAGAAAACCTTAAGTTTCATGAGCAAAATTTCATTTGTAAGTCAATTAATGTTTTGTATATCATGATAGAGGCAACCAGATAGGGATTAAAAATATCTTCTTTTAATAATGATACACAATTGTTTTGTACATTTTTCAAGGTGCAAAATGTTCAAAGTATCAAATGCAGATCCAATTCATTGCAACCATAGACTTCCGTACAACAATGGTTTATTCCTTTTGGTACATGTTAAATGAAGTATTTGATGACAATAAAAGATTACCAATTTATTAAGAATGTCTTGAAATTTTTTGCAACTAAATGTTTATATTAGCATTCTCATGAAAAATAAATTATCCCTTGAGGAGTGACAACATGAATTCAATGAGAAATTTGTGGATAGTGTATTATCATGCACAAATAATAGAGTGGTATAGTTAAGATCATAGGAATTAAGAACTGATAAAGAGAGATTAAGAACAATATATAATACAAAGTACTTAAAGTACAAGTATGATATGGAGAACATAAAAAACTAGATGTTTATTTTCGTTGCTTTTAATATGTACTATTAGAACTATTGCACACTACACCTAACTTTGTAGACAACATCAATAAAGGTGCTTACATTAGGGTTAAGGGATTTGGACCATGTGATTAGCATGGCCTAATAGTAGTCATGGATCCCATTAAAATGGATTAAGGATTTATTGCCTTTTATATGTAAGATGCATTACTTAATTAGCTTAGAAACCAAGGACATACTTTTATCTTATATGACTAACAAAGAATAGGAGGAGAAAAAGTGTGGTGTGAGAAAGAAGAAGTAGAGGAATCATAAGACATAAGGAAAGAGAATCTTATCCTTGGATAAGTCCACTCAAATCATAAAGTCAGATGAACTTAATTATTATACATCTAAATCTTGCCAAATTCTAAGTGAAACAATTGAGTAATTTTATAAACCTTGCAAATGAATTATAATGGTCATGATTGCGATGAGATATATTACACATTTCCAATTGCTTTGTAATTTTAAGAGTTGAATAAAGCATAATCAAGCCATGTTTATCTAAATTCCTTAATAATTAGCATAATTAATAGATTACTTTATATTTTTTAGCTTTATGTTTGCAATGGTAAGAATTATCCATCATATTCACTTTCTAGTAAAATGAATATGTGGGAATACCAAAAGAGGATGGTGAATTGTTGTTTTTTAAAATATTTTTGTTATTTTTCTAATGCATTTATTTTTCAAAACATCATTATAAAAATTACTTTATTTTCTTAAATGACCTTGATATTCAAATTGATATATATAGCATTTATTATATCTGATTAAAAAATTTAAAATAAAAGTCAAAAAAGTATACCAAATCTTTTAAGTGGTTAATTTAGAAGTAGAAACTATGCACACCCGAAATCATGGTCATGAGAAATAGTAATATTATGAAAATTGCAACTTGATATCTTTCATCACATTTGACTTCAAAATATATTAGCTTATGTGGAATCAATTATAACCATAGATTGTGCGAGCTCAACCCAAACTCTATTTTTATGAACAAAACTTGGCCATTTGCAAATGTCGAGCTACATAAGGTAAAAGAAAAATAAAAATAACAAGTAAAACATTTGCATAAAATGTGCAACTTCTAATGCTTGATTAATAAAGCAAGGTACAAAAAGGACAAAATAATGAAGAGATATGAGAAAATAATAGCTTAGAAGTACTTGGAATAGTTGGAAGAGTTTTGAATTTTGAGTAATACTAAATTGCAGTGAGTTATCGAGAGATTTTGCAGTAGCCCAATAATGTGCAACACCCTTGTGAGATCTAAAAATTTTCTTAAAATTCATTAGCTCATTCATTCATAATGGCTTTGTCTTTATAGAAATGGTTCGATCATAACTATTATAAAGTCTTTAAGAAGAGATTTTATAAGATATTACCAAACAATAGCAGAATTAGTCATTAGGTGGGATTGACTATAGCCTTTGGAGCTAATTAGAGAAGATGTGGTATTTTAGTTCAACAATTATAAAAGTAGAACTTTTAATGGTTGGATATAGGGGGATCAGATCAAGGGCATTTGATCATATTGTATCAAATCTATATTATTCTGTTCATCAATAGGAAATGCTACAGTGATCTCAGTCATGGGATTAAAAATAGAGAGATCTGAGCTATTAAATTTCGCAATAGTTTAACTAATATTGCAGAAATAATGCAAATTATTAATAAACTCATATAATATTTCTACTACATGATCTAACTCCAAAATCTTCGCTTACTCCCTAGTGAACTATTCACCATATAATCAAAGATTGGATGGTTAAAATTCATGCTTTCTTAGTTACTAAGGTGCTCGACATGAGAAAATGTTTTAGTACAACAAGGTCAGATACGAAATGTGCATTGTTCACACAATTAATGTGAGCTAAAAGGTGATTGTCTCTCACTAGTGTACTAGGGATATCAACATCTAAGCCTCTCCTATCTTATTAGTTTAGCATAAGTCGGTTCAACTCAACATGTTGCACACTTATTCAAGTTCCCTCTGACTCGATCATTCATCTCTCTCTCCTCATCAAGGTTTAAGACAACACTATGACCGAGATAGAGGTGCACCCTACTTCGTTACAATTGTCTTCAGACCCAAGCCATCCCAGGCCACTCAAGCTTGATAAACCCAAGTGTATTGCACTTATGTAGTTGGAATAGGAAATACATATATTATTACAATAAAATTATTTTTGATAAATTTTATTTTCTTAATTTAACTAAAATGAAGTTTGGCAAAATTACAAAAGTGCAATTTAACAATGGAAATCATTAAGTTAATGAAAAGTGGAATCCAATATGTTTTCTAAATCAAGGAAAATATTTAATAATTTAGATGCTTAAGCAAATCTTCATTTGAAAAGTGGATAGATGTTCCTTATGTATAAAATTAAACAAGTCAACATTCTACTCCATAAAAAATATTTATAAATTTAATTTATATGTCTTCAATCCTTTCAGATTAATAAGCGCTCAAAGGTACTTTAAGGACCACTAATTTAATATTTTTAAAAATTCATAAGTTTTTAATAAAAGAAAAACAAAATTCACTCTAAACAAGCCCATTAAAACAAGATATTAAACCTTTATTCCTTTGCTAATAATGCACAAGGGTGACTTAATGATCTTCATCTTTTTTTCATGATAAGCCATAAATTTTTAAATAAAAATATTGAAAATAAAAACTTATATTTAAATAATATTTTTGTTATAAGAGGTATTAAAAATGAAGAATTTATGCTCCCCCATACTTGATACTAACCTTTACTATGTACTCTCAAAAACATGGTGACTATTATAAATTTTATATAAAACATGTTCAATATTCCTCTTCAGCAAAAAAAAAGGTACAATTCACATAATTTACATTGTAACTAGTTATTGCCTTATAATTTCAAATTGATTTGTTGGAAGTGACTTAGTGAATTATGCCCATAAATTTTTTCTTCGTAAGAATATATTCAATTTTTACTATGCCTTTACCTACTTAATCTCTAATAATATGATATGTTATATTTATGTGCTTAGTTCTTCGATAATGAACTTGGTTCTTTGCTTTGGCTAGAAACTAGTTTATCAATTCTTATGGGAATATGTGAGAGATCTACACAATAATATTGAATTTTTTCTATTAACCATGACATTTTAGAAACATAGCTTCTGGTTGCTACATACTCGATGTCTGTAGTTGATATGGATAAGTAATTTAATTCTTGTTTTACCATGAAACTAGGTAATTTCTTAAGAATTAACATGCACTTGAGATACTTTTCTTACTAACTGTAAGGCATACAAAGTATAAATCAATGCAACATATAAGATCACTTGAAAGAGTATTTTTGGAGTTTAGCAGACAAGAAAACACTAAACAAGATTTCTTAAATGCTACCAATGACATATAATAGGGATCCAATAAGACTAATATAAAGCTTTTGGTCAGTGGGTTTCACTGCCTCATATAACTGTAAATGGACTGAGTGATTCATTGGAACCTTATTCTATTTCATATTTTGATATCAAAATTTGCTGAATAACTCCTTTAAATATTTAGTTTGTGAAATAAATATCCCATTTTTTGTTGTTTGATTTTTAATCTTAAGAACAAATTCATCTGAACCATCATACTCATCTCAAAGCCCCTCACCACTAAGTCACCAAATTCTTTTCACATATTTTTTCTTGTGACTACAAAATTTATGTCATAAACATAAGCATATACAAGATGCGAAAGGTCATGCAGACATCTTAAGAATTGTGTTATATCAATTTTTTTCATTCCTAAAACCACAACTAACAAGATTATTACTCAATCTAGGATACCATGTGCAAGAAACTTTCTTAATGCCATAAAGTGCATCTGACTCAAAATTTTGGGTTATTATCAAAAAAGTTCAAGCAAGCCCTTTCATTATTTAGAATGGTGCATTTATGCAAAGAACATGAATATAGCTAAAATTTCATTTCTTATTTTTAAATAAATCATAAGGTGTTTTCTTATGTTTCATTCTTAAATTAATTCCATTTATTATAAAAAAACTATGTTAATTAACTCGTCTTAAAACTACCATGGTATATTGTATTTAACAGACATAGATCTACCCATCTCTACAAATGCCCTATTCTTTCATTAAACAATCTTATTTTTTTTAGGTGTATAAAGATATGTGAATTGATGCCTTACACCTTTGCCCTTTCGATAGTCATAAAAATCCTTATTCCTAAACTTGTTATTATTATTATTATTATTATCACTTTGAATACAAATATTGTGAGATTGGTTTATCATTTTATAACTCTTATCAAATTAAAAAACAATTCGAATGTCTCACTCAATTACTAAGAAATACAACCAAAGTATATCTAAAAAATCATCAATAACCACATATTGATACTTTTTCTGAAGGGTTGTATGGGTTCAAAAAGGTCTAAATAAATTATCTCTAAATGACTACAAGTGATTAGGTTATTTTTAGTTTTAAATGAAGAATTATCTTGCCCTCATTTTAGAAAAGATCACTAAATTTTCCAACTTGCCTTGTTGGGCCTAAGATGACCTCTAACTACATTTAGAATGTTTACTTTTTTAAGAAAGAATGACCCACATCACCTAGTCTTCTGTACCATGAAGTGTTATCACTTGAATGTACAACTAAGAATTTTAATCTATTAGCTTCCAATTGATCAAACTTAATCAAAGAAACCTTTTCTTCAATGAATTACTAACACTTGTTCAACTTTTACTTCTTTGTAATATTGATTATCAAAACAAAGAAAATACTTGTTATTACTTAATGTACTGGTGGTATTAAATTAAATTCTGTTTGACTATTTAATAATAGATTTGAAAGTGTAAAATTATGCATACCTAGATCACTAATGATTGTTATCTTCTTCTTCAAGTTGTCAGTTAAGGGTTACCATCTATTTGGAAAATGTCATATTCATATAAATTTTGATTAGTCTCTAGTCATATGTCTTAAGCATCCATTATCAAATACCCAAGAGCTAGATCTTGATTTTGTCTCAATGTACAGCTACAAAAAATTGTAAATTTAAACTTAGTAATTAAAAAATGTGATTTTCATTTCCCAAAATTCTATGCCTAGTTTTACACATAATTCATACATATATTACTTCTAAACTTTGAATACTTTGGATTATCAATTCTATAACCATAGAAACCAAAGTAAGCTTACATTTGCTAGTAATAAACACTATAAGAGCATTCATATTGTTATTCTTATTCACTCAATTGAAACAAGGTTTTGAATTAAAAATGAATTTCTTATTTTGAAAATCCTTTATAGTATGACCTTTTATATAACAATAAAAATATTCAACAATTAAAACATTATAAATATGGTTATAAAAAGATGTATATCAATGCTTAGGAAAATAAACATGTTATGCTTCAAAAAAATTATCATGATCAAGACAACAAATCTTTTTTTTCCAAATTAGTGATTTCCTTTTGCAAAGAGAAATTTGAAATTATCATGAATGCTTTTTTACCACAAAATTAAAGGATTTTTATTTTCTTTTTTTCATTTTCTTTCATGAAAAAATTTAAAAATTTAATTTTTTTTGTTTAAATTTTTTAAAGTTTTTATGTGTGGACATTAACGAAGTTAAAGTAAAAATAACTCCTATGTAATTATTCTCAAGAACTTCATATGACTAAAAACTTACCTAATTCTCTTCTTCTTCGTTAGATATACTTGATTTCATCATCCGTTGTCTTGAAGTATATCATTCCTTCTTCCTCCCCACTTGATGTTGTAGCTCCAAATCTTCCAATGCATTCCAAGTAGCACAAAAAGCTTTCTTCTTCATTCTGCTCCTTTTATCTTCCTTTTGGTGTCATTAACAAGCAGACATTTTGCTCTAACAGGGCAAGTTTTGCAACATTCATGGTATCATGGTGCCTAATTATTTTCCCCTTTTTTATTTTTTTAATATATATTTCCCTTAATATTTTGAAAATTTTAATTTAAAACTTTAACATAAAAATTTAGATCTTCTTTCAAATCATTAGAATAGATCAATGTGGTATTTGATTCATCATTACTTGCTTTGAAGGCCAATGATTATTCTTTTATATGTTCTATGCTTTGACTTCCTTATGGAAGACAACTCTTCAACTCTTTAATTCATCACAATGTTTGTCATAAAAAATTCTCTTCGTAACTCATCGAATATGAGCTTGCTTATGTCATTTGATGTTTTTATTGTCGTAAGAAGATAATCATGCTCCTTGGGTTGAATCCTTATCACTTTTCTTACAACATCTACAATAGAAAGTGCTTTTGTAGGATGTGCTAAACTGTCTGTAATATTTGTAGATTGCATAAACATGTTCTTTATTGTTTTTTATGGATTTATTATATAGATCTCATAATCATGAGTAAGAATATTTATTTTAGTTTCTTTAACATGTGAAGTACCTCTATAAGTTACTTCTAAAATCTTCCAAACTTCATTTTTGATATGAAACTTCATAACTTGATTGCACTGATTAGCAGACATGCCAATATGATGGTGGTTTAGCACTCTAACATTTAGTTGTGAAATTTTCCTTTCATCACTACTAAGTTTGTTAATCAATTTGATCTTATTGGTGCATGAATCTCTTGGTAAATCACAAGGATTAGTGATCACTTTCCATAATTCTTAGTCAATTGAATCAAGTAAAATTCTTACAACATTTTTAATATAAAAAAAATTCCTTTAAATAATGGTGTACAAAATAAATAAAATCCTTCATCTAATGTTGACTTAATATCAATCATAAGAGAAGTCGTACTAAAAACTTAAACAAGTTCTTTATATTTTTCTCATTGATTCATTATAAAGATCTCATAATTTGAGTAAGAATATTAATTTTTGCTTCAGTAACATGAGAAATACCATTATAAGTTACTTCTAACTTCTTCCAAAGTTCATGTGCAATATGCAACTTTATAATTTGATTAAATTCATTATGAGACATGCCAATATTAAGGTTTTTTAGTACTCTTGCATTTAATTATGAATTTCTCCTTTCATCACTCTGAAGATTACTGATCAATTTGATCTTATTGGTCCATGAATATCTTGGTAAGTAAAAGTAGTGATCTCTTCCCATATTTCTAATTGAATTGATTCAATAAAAATTCTTTCTACTTTTTCAATATAAATAAAATTTTGCCTTTAAATAATGGTGTACAAAAAAAATAAAATCCATCACCTAATTTTGCACTAATATCATTCATAAGAGAAGTCATATAAAAAACTTAATTGAACAAATAGAATACTAAACACATGTATTTTTGCAAACATGAAAAACATACATGATGGATCACCCAAGTGATTTGACCAACAGATTTTAGAGAACTTGATTTATGACAAATTGAAGTAAAATGGCCTACATGATTTACATTACAATGTTTAATGTTAGGTGATATGATGCAAAAGGAATGAAAGGCCTAGCTATTATTGTCCTCTCTTATTAAGTTTACTAAATTGATGTGGAACACAATCATTCATTTATATGTTTCACAAGCTCTTATATCAGCTTAACATAGTTGGTAGAGATAAACTTGTCAAGCCTTTATGTTAGGAGAAGATTACACATTGTATTAAATATTGATGTATATAACTCATTTTTGCTACATGTCACAAAATGACTATTGTTTACTATATTTATTTTCTTAGCTCACTCCCCTTTGGTTTTTTTTTACATTTTTAAGTAGTTGGGGCAGTTATGGAGCTAAATTTAAGGTTATTTTAGTTTGTACACTTTATAGATTAATTTCTTCTTTCATTTATTATTTATAGAAGATGAGTTATCACTTCCATTCATGAAAATAAGTTTTATAAGTTGACAAGCATTAGACTATAATAGATTATTACTAGTGGTATTTAGTATTCAGATGAATGTGATCATTTTTTATTGAAATTATATTATGATGTCTTTTAAGCATCTCATATTTTTTATTTTTTATGTTCTATGTTATAGTTATAAATTTTTATGAGTTAGATGACCATAGTTTCTCACATCTATGATTACCATTATTGAAGCAATAATAGATAATTGCATTTAGATAAACTTGGGTGTGGTGAAAAATAATTTGCTAAAAATCATGTTTAATAAATTTTGTATTAGAACATAAATTATAATTAAGACATGTTGATGAATAATAGGTTTGGGCTTCATAATTTTAGGAGAGTTTTTGTTTTATCCCAGCTTATTAAAATGTGGTCAAGATGTGTTTATTTCATTAGATGAGGTGCTTAGGAACAATAGAAAAAAAATTTTGAAAATAGACTCCAATTACACGCCTGTTAATTGATTCTAAAGTAATCTACAAGTGATGTAGTCCCTCACTATGCAGTAACGAGGTGTTTGAATTTTTCTTTTCTATTACATTGCATGAAGAGTCTCATAACTTTATAATGTTCCATAACAAAATTGAAATGTCTTAATTTAACGATCTTATGGGTTGCACCAGTATGACAAATCACTAGAGTTCATTTTAGGTTAATTTTGCATACTTAACAAATGCTATATTGATTTGAGAGCAATGTTGTGCTTTGATGTTGTCCAAGATTCAATAGTTCAATGTTCAAGAATGGTACTTCTATGATGTGATGTTAGTTACCACAGTCATGGTGCGATCATGGACAGAGCTGATAAAGGAGACTAATGGTAGGATTTACTTATTTGATATTGTTGAAAGCATAATTGCAGTATGTTTATGCAATTTTTTAATAGAAACAATAGGTAATGATTGGACTTTTCCATTTCTGTTGTTTGGGATGGTCTGGCATACTTTCTTAAACTCTAAGGGAGTCTTATAATGACTATGAGACTGTTGTTGAATTATGAACAATGGCTGTATTTGGTTGATGCAGTGGTAATATGTATTGTCTTAGAATAAAATTAACTAGATGAACATTCAAAGCTTTGCATGGTATGATGATTACAATCATATTGTATAAAAAATTTCCGCTTAGTAAAAATATAAAAATTTTATACTACATAATAGAGCTTCTCAATAAGGTTGATGCATGATACATTCTAGGATATTTAAATGTATGAATTTTTAATTTCATTAAGTTTAGTAAATGACTTGTAGTATTTAGGAATATGTTGTTGATCCCAAGTGGCTAATTTAATGTGTTGTTTTAATGTTTTTGTAAGGTAATTCGTCACACCATTTCATTCTTTGTTAAGTTAACACTAATAGATCATTGTTGCTCCCATCTCTTTAAACTTTTGCACCATTAAGCTGAGTGGCTTCCAAGAGATGCTGACTATACCAAGTCCTATTTGTTGAATCTCATTATAGTACATCTCGATGACATGTTTAACTAGATCCTTATAGTAGCACATCTAAAGACTTAGTAGTATTGATATTCCTTGCACTTCTATTTTGATTTGTAGCAAATAATATTAAAGGACTTAATTATTTTGTCATTTTATTTTCAAAGAGTTCTACCACAGTAAGCCAACCTCATTGTACTCTATGTGAACCCATAAATGTTGAGTTTAAGCATTTTATCAAGGCGAAGAAAAAATTTTACAACTTTTTAGCTTTATATTTTAGGAAAATGAGTGGAGGAACCAAACCAAGGTGAATTGGTTTGAGATCTACTTTGGACATTTTGGTGAGTAGAAAGTAGTAAATGACGTTATAACAATTGAAGATAGCATTGTGGATAATGGTGTTTACTACTTGTATAATTTTCTTATATTTTTTAGATTTCTATCCTTCCATATGTTCCAACATATGATTAGAGAAAGGAATTAAATGACTTCTCCTCTAGTAAAACTATTATTTTGTTATTGGTAGCACTACGATAATACAACAATTGTCCTAGTTATATTAGTTTGTTGAATGTAAAACAATTACTAAAGGTTGCTCACAACTTACACTCTTTGTAATAAGTCTCAAATACATGATCCATTGTGTCTTCCATTAGATAATATATGAATTTTGATGCAATTTTTATTTTGAGCTTTCTTAAGGTATGGTGGAGTGGCAAGAATTTGTTTTTCACTTGCTTAAAAAATTTAACAAGATTCAAGCCGTATCTTTTGTCATTTTCATGTGTTTTCATGTATTATGTATGGTGCAATGATGCTTGATTTCGTGTACTTTAGTTTCATCTGCCTTGGCCATAATTTATTGTTTAAGAGATGTTTTTTATTGAATTTTGCTAAAAATGATAAAATCACTTCTACAAGTTTTCTAAGACAGACGATTCTCGGTGGTCCAACATTCTCCCTATTTGTCCAATGTTTTCTATGATTACTTTCTAAATTGAAGTATGGTTTGGTAAGAGGGGGTAAATTTCTTGCTATTAATAATTTCATTTGCAAAAGTATTTAAACAAAATGCCTTTAAAGTAAATCTTAATAAGCTTAAGCAAATCACCTAAACAAAATTTATCTAAATATAATTTTTTTTAAAATTTGTTATTTTTCTTTAAATAAAATATTTCCATAAAAGTTATTAAATAAAAGATTCAACACAAATAAAAAAGTGGTTATGCTTAAAATCAAGTTTACATCAATCCTTAGATAAAAACAAGGCATGAAAAAAATGATAAATAAAAGCCTTATGAAAAACTTTCATTGGCTAAACCCTTACAATGAAAACAAATATTGGTTATAATGACCTTAAAACAAAATGTGATCAACAAAAGAACAAAATAAAGTGGTGATGTAGATCAGTTCTTAATACAAACTAATTTCTTATCTTTGACAAAATGTGCAAGATGCCACAAATGTTTTTATTTAATCAATTAAAATTTGAGAAAGTGAGTGCTTAACTAATTTGAGAGGGAAGGAGAAACGTGGGCCTATTGATGGAAGAATGTAGTTAATGGAAGTGAAAGTAAGTATCTTTTGCTAAGAAGTTGAAAGACTTGAATTTTTTTCTTTTGAGATTAACAATTTTTTTCTAAAAAAATTCAATAACGAATTGCGTCTAAAAATATTTTTTGTATGGACATTCTCTCACAAATAAAATAGTTGCAAAATATACTAAAATAGCTATTAATACTGTAATTAAATGTAGGCCAATGTTAGTTCTTTTATTGATAAAATCTAGCATTTTTAAATAATAATTCTAGCATGCCATAAATTATATCTAAAATAGCCATTAGGAAAAATGCCATATGATTGATAAGATTTGATTTACACCATTATATCTTCATCATCAACAAATGGTTAGACCTTTATCTTAACCATGGATTAATTTCAAACCTTTTGATAGTGAAATTGCATGATCAAATAGTTATGGATTACCATATTGAAAGAGGATGAAGAGAGGATTATCAGGCCATAAACATGTGCTATATGTTAGTAGAAATCACTCTCCCAATTCAAATGTTAGTCACACAAATAAAAGAGCTGAGCTTAGTTCCACGTCACACATTTGAGTTAAGAATATTTATTTTTAGCACTCCGCTGACACGTTAGAGTTAGCTAATTACTATGGTTTACATCCCAATGGTTCACTCACTTTGGAGTTAATTAAGTTATGACCTAATTACAATAGAGAATCTGATTTAACATGTTATTTAATGTTATATTATTTAAGATAATTAGAATTAATTTTAATATTATTATTATTTTATGACTATATAATTATTTTTTTTAAAATATTTTTTACAGTAAGATATTGAATTTAAATTTTCGAAGATATGATCAAGAATAAAATTATTCTTTTGATGGTAAAGATAATGTGATTAATGTTTCTTAATCAATATATTTTTCTTAGACAGTTAATTTAAATAAAGTTTAGTTTGTTTTACCTTGTAAGAATAACTTCAATCATGCTCGAAGTAAAAGTAGAATACCTAAAATATACTCATAATGAAACCCTTGCTGGTCATGAACATTACCTATATAATTTCTAAAAATTAAGCCAAACAAATTCAATAAAATTCTATGGGTTTATTACTATCAAACAAAACACTTTGGTTAGGAGTCAACAACACAAAATAATCACCAATAAATAATTATTAATGAACCTTTCAATTCTATGTAGCATAATGAGAGAACAATTTATTATAATTAAAGAATGTATAGGTATTGATTTTAGAATGTGTTGCACAAGAATATGCCTTCCTCTAATAGTCAACAACTTCTGCATGCAATAGAACCCCCTCTTATTTATTTATTAATTAAGAAATGAAATTAGATTTGTCTTTCCCCCAAAAGAAAGGTGACAACCCAAATAGGTTATTGTGAGTTTTGTTCTTTGAGAGCTGAGCCTCTTACAATTCCTTTAACAAGTATAAGATTATTTTTGTTCCCACTAATAAATTTTATTTTGTGTCATTTGAATGCATGCTATTCCTACATTTTAAAGGCCTATAAGAATACTCAAAGTACCAAAAAAATATTTTTTTCACTAGTCATAATGATTGTTATACAATCTAAAAAGCCTACATAAGATACTGTTGGATAGGATTTAGGTTTGGCATAATTAAGAACCATACCTTGATTGTTAAGTTTGTAAAACTCCCAACAAAACACTTCCATCAAAAGTATGAAAAATAAGGGTGAGACTGCATTATCTTTCTTGAGCCCCCAAGCGAAATAAAAAAAACCATTTGGCTACCTATTGATGATAATTGGACGTCCAAGTCGTGCAATGACCATAATAAAAGTATCGATAAAGTTGAATCTCATGAGAACCTTGTTTTGAAATTGCCATAATTTATAATCAAAAGAACTTTTTTGATCAATTTTAATCAAGCAATAGTTTTGCCTTGCTCTTCTACTAAATGTTGTAATCAATTCGTATGCATGTAAAATATTATCTATTATTTATTTGATTTTGATAAATATAGAGTTCTCTAAGGAGATAAAAAAATTGAATAGCTTTTGAAGTCTTACTTTCAAAAACTGAGAGAGAAATGCTTTAGTAAAAAATGGTCAATTTAATTGTCCAAAAAACATTAAAAGCTTTGAAGTTCTTTTTAGGAAATAGAAAAAGTTGTGTAAGAGATTCCTTTAGGGCTTGGTGACCTAGCCAAAAGTCCATAGTAACATCTAGAACATAGGATTCAATTATATTCCAACAATGTGTGTAAGTGTTATCATCAAATTCATCCAGCCAAAAAGCACTATAAAGGCTCATCAGAAATAGATATGATTAATTTCCTTTATTCAAATTTCTTTCATCAATAACTTATTATCTTAACCTCTTACTAAAGGTAGGATGTCTCCAAAAATATTATCATTCTCATCTCGTTTAGAAATTACTACAATTTATGAAAATGCTATGCTACGGCTTCAATTATTTTATCTTCTTGTTGTTCCCAAATAATATTAGATTCCTTTATGTTCATAATTTTATAGTTTAGATCTTTTTACTTTTACTAGTAAATGAAAGAACTTTCTTATTCCTTTAACCCTTGTTTTAGTCATTTAATTCAGATTTTTTGATGCAAATAATTTCCTTTTTTATAATAGCTTCAAGGAGGATCTCAAGAGTCATTGTTAGCTCCATCTGATTTCCTTATTCTAACTAGAATCAAATTTCATTTCTTTAAGTTTAACTTATTCATCAAGTATCTTAATCGTATCAAATAGGTTTTTAAATGTTGTTTGGTTTCCTTCCATGATAAAGTATTTTAGCCATTTTAACTCAAAAGTAAAAGCATTCATTCCACAACAATTGGAAATATACAATAGCTTTTGAGAATTTCTAGAATGGATTGTGCTACCACCACATGTTCTAAAATTATATTGTTTTGTTGTAAAGGGAGAATCCTTAGAAAAATTTTAAAGTCATGTAGTATGATCTAAACATGTTTTCAAAACAATTTAAATTGCAACCATAATAGATAGATCAATCTTGTCTTGATTCACGAACACATTGTTATCACTCCTTTAAGCCCATCTTCTATTTCATTTAGTAGTCCTTGAAGAAAGCTTTGAAGATAATGAAAGTTAAATAAGGCTACACTTATCAATTAAGTCTAACTATTCTTGAATTTCTTTCAATATAGGAGTGCAATGCCTCTTATAATAATTTAATGTTGCCATTACATTAAAATCTCTTCTAATTAGTCATGACAAGTTGGAGCACTTAGCAATCTAGAGGAGACTATACTAGAGAGATTTTTTATCAATACCAAACTCATGTCATAAACGAATATGCATTAAGGAAAATTGTTCCATCTTTATGTTTTACCAAAAGTTGAGTCAACTACGCTTCACCAAGTATGACCTGGCAAGAAAAATCATTCATTGAATGGTTACATCTCTTATTTTGCTTATTACCATCATAATCTCAATGTAGAAACTTTTTATCATGTTGAAACATTCTCTATTTAATAATACCATTTAGTTAGTAAATTGAACTTTTACACACTACTCCGATTATGTTCCATATAATGAACATTGGTCATTTTTTATTGAATAATCAACAATTTAGATAATTCATATGTTTTGTTTTTAATTTCCATTATTATTGATTGGTTTTTCTTGAACCATACTCTATGCTTTATTTGTGTGCATACTGGTAACAATGTTGTAGTGTTCACTGTAGCATTACAAATGCCCTAAATTCATGGCTCTTTCTTGAAATTCATCACTAAATTTATTTAGTGTTTAATGATGATACAAATGTTGAGCGATGTAATATGATGCTTTGGAATCTAAAATTTATATCGCTTGTCTTTTTACTTCGTGACATTTTCTTAACATGTCTAAATTATCATTCATCTAATTAATAAGAGTATTTTGGTTTATTTCTTTTTTTGAGCCCATTTTGATGTTCTAAAAACTTCATTTACTTATACTGCACCTATTAATTCTAATTTTTGAAAGGAGGTTGACAATGGATTCTAGATATGATTATGTTATTTTAAGACACGCCTTTGGATGTTCATTCATTTGAATAAGACTACCCTTCACCCTATAGTTATAAATTATCTACCAACATATGTTTGGGAACTTTTAGTTTAGTCAAACAAGTTGGAATCTCTCGCTTTTCTAACTTTAATTGTTGGTTTGTTGAATTTTTGTTGTACTTGCAATGAAGCTTGTAATGATCCTACCTATAATAGCCTTAACAATAGTGAGGTAGAATATCATATTGAATTTTCTAATAAAATCTATTATTATTATCTCATTTTTTGAAGTTCTTTATTTTAATATTTTAATGATTTGCCAAATCCAAGTCCATGTTGACCATTGAAATATTTGCCAAAGTTAGGCTCATTGTTGTTACATCAACTTTAAGAGGTTTTGTAACTATCAATGCTAGAGAAAAAAGAGCTTCTTTTATTATGAAAGGGAATGAACGATGTTCCATTAAAACCTAAAACTGTGCCAGAGAGGTTTCAAGTTTCGATGGATGTTTGGGTACCATTTCAACCCTCTCATTTAGAGCTACATTATATTACAAGATCTTTGAAGCCAATAGAATAAATAGTCTTCCTTCCTAGTGAATTAAAATTAGATTTTGCAATGGATTAAGTACTATTTATGTATTTTATTTTCATCATGGATTAACTTTTGTGTGTTACTATTCCTTTAAAAATGATGGTCAAGAACATAGAGCTATCTTATAGACCCAATGAGAGTGAGCATGCCAAAGGAGGGCCCATGGTTCACCAAAGATCTTAGGCTACGTTAATCGAAGAATAGCTTGAGTTCATATAAGAACATTTGATAGAAGCATTTTCATAATTGAGGCCATGTCTTTGTCGTTGCTTTTACATATTACATTACGACAAAGTTGGTTTGGCTTAGAGAAGGAATGAGTTTACATAAATTAGACAGAGTTACATTTGAATTACATGTTTTACTTCCCAATTCATATATCATATTCAATATGATTTAAGCTAGTGACAACAAAGTGTTGGCATTATGAGATTTTCATGGTAGGGCTTTGACCTTCATTTTAGACAAATTTATTAGGTAACCATTTCACTAAATATCAAGATTTTGCTGAACATTTTACCTTAGTCAAGTAGGTACAACATGAAATTGATGCACATCATGAAGCTGAGAAGAAGAGGAATGACTATGATTCTTTCCAAAAAAGAAAGAACTACTAGATTTCATAGTAAAATATTTCAAAACAAGGCTAGTTATACCAACAATTTTGCATTAATACTATCCTAGCTTATTAGCAAATGTCATAGAGACCACCATATGCATTAGTCTCAGAGATATAAGATCCATGATAGGAGGTGGAATTGCTTGAAAAGTAAATGAAATTTTGAGGCCTTTCAATGCTTTTGTTGGACGTTTCCATTATTTTAGGTGGAGGACAACTTTAGGTTTTCTTTTAAGCTCACATATATGAAAGAGACTACTTACGAGATTCTTAAACAGAGGGGTAGAGTGAGGTTTTTACAAAATCATTAAATGAAGAGCAAAGTTAGTAAACTTATAATAGGTCATTTTCATAATTGGGATTGGATATTCTTAATGATTAGTTGATGCAAAGGCTATTCAAATTTTGAATAGCTTCAAAATTGAAGCCCAATTATAACAAGTCTTATCAAATTATAGAAATGACTACTTTAGTGTCACATATATTGTAGTTACTAGAAGCTCTAACTAGGATACATAATATTTTTCTTGCATCTAGTATGATTAAATATGTACAAGATACTTTATAAGAAGTCTAAGACTAGCATGAGGATCTTAGTTATAGGAAAAGTCCTCCTATTTAGAATTGTCGATGAATATTTTTTAGTTCAATTTTAGAGAGCAAAGAAATCAAAGTATACCATCGTGAAGGTCCTTTTGAATGACTAGGTCTAGAAAAAGGTGCTTTGAAGGTGGAAAGTGAATTCTTTAAAACTGACCAAGAACGTTTTCTATATTTTGAGGTTAAAATCAAAATTAAGATGGACATATTACTATACTTCTTGTTTGGCTATCCTATATATGTTATTTTTTTTTCATAATGAGTATAAAAGTATTTAAATTTTTGGTAATTAAGTTAAGTTATCGCTAGCCAAGTCTTTGATAGGAATTGTATGGTGCAATGGTTGAAGGTTGTACGGCATGATAAGTGGAGAAACCTAAAAGAGGTTCTAATTATAAATATTTGATAGTTCATCTTTGACTAATCATATGCTATAATAAGATAAAAAGTGCAATTGAGATGTAAGTTTGAAGCAGATTTTTTTCTTACATGTACAACGTAGTTATCATTTACTATGATCATGTCATAAGCATTCATGTTAGATGCTTCAAGTGCTACTAATTCAGAAAGTTAGAATCATACAATACAACTATAGCCAATAGTATGTTAAGACCGACTATGATCTAGAGAAAAATGAGAATGCACACAAAGTAAACTTGTGATCATATCAAGCATATCACATTAGCACAAAAGTGCATTGATGTGAGAAACTAGAGGTTGGTTTATGTAAGATTATGATCATAAAAGTACAAGGCAATGGATCATACAAGTATGATAATATTAGAAGGAAAACATCTAAAGTTCAAAGATTTGTCTATCTAGAGAGCTAAGGATTATAAATTTTCTTGGAAATATTATTTTAGCATAATCAATTAAGAGATCTGTTGCATAAGAGAGTTGTTGGGTTATGATGTGAGGATTGTGTATGTAGTGTATCAATAAAACATTTAAAAATATTTGATCCTAAAATTATGATAACGGGTAATGTTTGATAGTAAAATATTTTATGACTAAATGTACTATATGATATAACTATAGCACAATTACAATACAAAGGCATTAAATAAACCTTTTTTAAAGTTTAGTTGGTTTTGTTCCCAGACATTTTAGTTATAGTGCCGAAAGTCTAAAGAATGGAAATAACTTTGATAATTTTGTTCCATTAGGATTTATTGATTCTGATTATGAGATTTCCGTGATTGAAACCCAACCATTGATTATATAAGGGAGATTAAAGATTTATAAATGTTTATATAATGGTTGCTTTACTTTATTGTCCTAGAAAACACAAGCCAATTTGCTTAAGTAAATCCTCTAACCTATGCATGATTAGGCTAACCTATTAAAGTTTTGAGATCATCTTTGTTACGTTTTAGATAAACCAACTCATTAGAATATGTAAGAAGGTTTATCGTGAGAAGATGAGGGGAAGAAGAAGATTCATCTATGTGAAAGAAGGTGAAGGATTATCTGAACACTTTACGGAGGAAAAGTACACCCTTGTAGAAGTCTTTCTCCTGAATAAAAAATGGGCATGATACTCAATATTTTGAACCTAAATCTTCATAGGTTTTAAGTGTAGCAAATGGTTAATTTGATAATGTTGTAAGGAGATAGTTGTGGTCATCATTATTATAAGATATTAACAAAATAAATTGAGCCATATTGAATGATATGCTTTTTAGTTATCATGATTAATTGATTAATTCCTATTTTGATGTGTGATTTTGCCACACAAATGAGTTATCCATCACATTCCCTTAATTGAGAAGGATATGCTATGATATGTGAATATTAGCTTGGTAAGTCATGGTCTCATTGCTACTTATGACTTGGAGAAATTTTTATGAGCTTGTGTTAAACACACTATTATTAGTACCTTTGTCGAATATTGTTATTACCATAGATATTCTTCAATATAGTCTTAGTCAAGAATGTAAGATGGAACAACATGATTACACCTTAGCTAAAGAAAAGTCTTTTTTTTCGTATGTGTAAATTAGAAATTTTAATTATGGATCATTTGTTGGTTTTATTATCTCAATTAACTCACACATCACAATTTAGAATTGTGTTTAAAATCATTTTTGGATGGTAAACCTCGATTATTTCATAAAGATGCATACAAAATGTCTTTGGTTTAACAAAAAAATTTCCTTATAATCTTCAACTTACGAGTGAATTGATCCATGATTAGCATAACTCCTCACTTCAGGCATTGAATTATTATTTTATAACTAAAAAAATGATATAATTAATATGTTTAGGGTTCTCATGTCTTTACATGTAGCATGATAATTCTAGTGTGATCTTATTAGCATGCTTCTTTAAGTGTGTGTGGTAGAACTTTATCTTAAATTTTGAACATGCATGTAACTATAAGAGGAGTGCTAGATCATATGTTAAGAAACATAATTATGGTTAAGTGACATTTGTATATTTAGGCTAAGGAAGAAACTATAGTTGATTTAGTCCTATGGGTAACAAATGGCATGCCATGATTTGTTGTTTAGAGTACATGTGGCTATTAACTAGAATTGACACATTAGCCCACATTATTGACATTGCTATGTCTGATGGTAGATCACATAAAGTCATGGGAGTTCTAGACCTTGTTTTCAACCTTTTTGTTCACTGAGAATACTACATTGATAGTGGAACACAATACATCTAATTATCAACATAATTCTTTCTACAAAGACAAAAAATATAATAATTTTCACAAAATGTTAATGCTAACACTTCATTATGGAGTTTCTCACTCATTTTTATTATACAATTCACCTAGAAATTGAAATACTACATTAGGAAAATAAAATTTTTTTCCTACATTGTCTACTTCAACGACATAATAGACAACTCATTGTGCATGTGCTATTATTGATTATGTTGGATTAATGAGTTAGAGCAAGCTCAATGTAATAGATTGATCAAATCATATATATTGTAAGTTAATATATTTTTTCAATGGAATAGCTTAGCATTTCATCTAGCATTGTTATGTGCAAAAGTAAATAGTATTTCCTTCACATCATATAAGAACAAAATGGTAATTAACCATGTTATAGTGTGAAACCTTGCAAATAGTACCTATAGTTAATCAAGTTGAAATTATCAAATGAACATTCTAGTATTATGTACTTCATTATTCTTATTTTTATATGTAACCATATTTGTCTAATCATTTAATTAAGCCAAGCATGCTACTATGGTGAGACAAAAATCATAATAATACAATCCTCAAATCTTATGAGATGTAAGTGCTAGTTACATAAGTCTGAAAGTCACTTTTTTTAATATTAGCATGCAGGAATCCTTTGTTCATAAATGACCTTCGTTCATATCTATTGAATTTTGTCAACAATCCAACATAAAAAGCATAGAAATGAAATGTCCTTGGTAAATGTGATAATTCATTTTGTTCAATGACTTCATGATGATAGCAATGTCTTAGAACATAAGCTTCATGTAAATGTTACACTAAAGCAGTTTGAGTTTGTACGTTATATGATGAGCTAATGTAAGATAGATTTTTTGTCCATATCTAGAAGGGCCTTGCAATGATCTGAAACATTACATGCTTCCTTTGTTTAGGCATTTTTCAATTGCCCTATTATTTTTTATGATCTTGTTGCTACAATTTTTACCTTCTTATAAACAAAACACCATTTTTTAAGAGCTTCACAAACTCAAACTTAATTTTTTGTATATTATAAAACTGTTTTTAATATGATTTTAAGCTTTTTGGATCATGTTAATTATTATGCCATAAAAAGTTTCAATCTACATAATAGTGCAGATGGTATTTTAGCACCACTCCATTGCCTTGATAATAGTGTTCATTATTAGCTGAAAAGCCATCGTATGACTATCAGAAAAAAGAAATGCATAAATTAAATTACCTTTATTTTCTTGAACGATACCTTTCACTATAGAAACTTACTCCTTGCTACTTCCATTGATATTGACCTTTTGGCAAATAGAGAACCCTAAAACTTAAATCATACATTATATTTTTCATTTTCCTAAAGGGATGGGGGGAGCAAACGAAGTCACACCGTGAGCCTATCATCTTTTTTTTATTGCATAGAGGGAAATACATTCAAATGTTGTAATAGCAACTAATAACATGATTGATAGTTTATTTCACTAATTCACTTGTTTCCTTGAATATTTTCTTATTCCTTGCTTTTCAAATTTTCTAGCACATTAATAATGAAATAGTTTCAGGGACATCTGATCTACCAATTTTTTAAAATATTTAGAATGTTATGTCTCTTCACTTGGTGGATAAATAATGTAATAGCAAAAAAGACCACATCTTCTTTGCCAAATGAGAAGTTGTACAAACGTGATCTAAAGGATCCTCGCTAAGATAACAAGGACATTTTGATGTGAACTGAAAATTGAGTCTATGCAATTATTTGGGGAAAGACATAACCTTGTTTCTGATTCCCCAAATCAACAAAGAGATTATGATGGGATGATTGGCATTCTAGATCAACTTTCTTAATTTCACTATGAAAAGCTTTCTTTTGTTGACATTCGACATAACTGGTATGCGAAATATCCCTTCTTTAGTTGTGGTCAAAGTGGAGAAACTTGAATCTAGATATCTATTTGTGTGCTCTTACACTATGTCTTTCATTTTAACAATGCAATTCTATGAGCCTAACTTTCCAACCATTGCATTAATATTCATGTATTAATATTTCATTAACTTGGCCCAAAATAATTAATTAGTTAGTAGCTTTTAGTTTAGCTTAATAGAGAAGGCAATCATAATATAATTTTGTTTGATTAGAAAGCTATTTGTAATCTTTTTTATGTTGTCTATATATTATTAATGGAAGTGTTGAAATAAAATTTAATATATGCCTCGCTAAGATCAATCGACCACATTACATGATAATTTTTTGCTCCATCCTATCATCTTCTTTCTTTATTTAACTAGAAATATTTAATAATATAGTTATTTCTTAGGACAGTAAATATGAGATGTCATAGATACAATATGGGTAGGGAACCATGCATAAAATCCATGAACACTCTTATCTTGTTAGTTTCTGTTATCTTTGTAGGTCTACTAGTGTCCAGTTTACTCTTCCATTTATTTAATTAAACACCTAACATATCTTGGTACTTTTTTACAATTTTTCTTAGATGGCTTATTGATCTTAGATCTCCTGTACTAAAAATTATAATATCACTAAAAAATTAAAGATGACAAATTAATGAAATACCTTAAGGTTTTGCATAATAGATTAGTTTTCAATTTGTAAATAGACTCTTTAGTACACCATTAAAATGTTTCATGGATAACATAAATAGTAAAGTATAGATAGGATTTCATCATTTTTACTAGTTCGATGGCTAAAAAATCTATTAATAATCCCATATACAATGATAGATATCCATGAGTTGCTTATCATATTCAAACCAACTAATTAAATTGAGTTTAAAATGGAATTATTTGAGTATCTCATATAGAAAATCCATGACAATCTTTAAAGTGCTATTTTTATGATTAGAATAAGAATGCAATTCTTACATCTAACTTCTCTTATGAGAGAACCATTAATTCTTTAGCTAGATGTGTATTATAAAAAATTTACCTTCTTTTAACAAAGCTGGCTTATTCAAGAGATTTGATTCTTAGTAGTACTATGTCAAGCCAATTTTCTAGTAGTTTATATTGTACAATATAAGTGCACTTGCATACAAAAAGTAACTTGAACTCTTTAAATGATTTTGTTAACACTGTCTTAGGAATAAACAATAGGTTGTCATTTATAATCCCTTTAGGAATTGAATTTCTAGCAATGAAGTGCTTGGTAGTTTTAGTACATCAAACACTAATGTTTGAGTATTTTGTGAAAACGTGACTGTTATAGCTATTACATAGCAGTTCAATACCTTTGTCAAATTGAAATATTTTATTATATTTACTTATTTATGTTTCTTAGCAATTCCTCATTCGATGTAGTGCTTATAAAAGATTTTTACAAGTACCTGTTAAAGTTTTTCCTATCTAGTTAATAAATTTGCCAATTTGGATTTTTAAAACCATTCATGTTAAGCTTAGATATTTTATCCCTTGCTAATGTTTGAATGAATTTAGTATTCCAGCCTCCATTTAGAAGCCATCTAGTTCTATCCATCTATAACTAGAATTCTTCTTTCTTACTCTATCACTCCATAAGCCAATCATTTGCAATAATTAAATCAACCATTACCTCATTAAATAGTCTAATGGAAATCCTTTTCTCCACTATTTAGTCAACCTATTTTCTTGAAAGATATTAATGATTATTTGATGGAGAATGATATGCTAAAACGTATTTTGGCTCATAGACAGTTGAGAAGTGCTATGTATAGGCAATATATCTGCACAAGAGCCTATTGAAAGTGGTTTTTGTTTAGAATTGAAAATCTTAAAACCACCAAAAAAGTAAAAAACTTTTCCAAGAAGTGAAGGACTTGCACTGAATTTTAATATAAGAGATCTGAACCTATTGGAAAAGCTGTTTTAATAACTCATACCTAAGGTACTCATGTTGGTGTTCAAGGAGTATGGTCTTAGAATTCCAAACAGGAAATCACATGGTCATGTCGATGACTAAGAAGGTTGGATGGAAAAAGTGAATTTCATAGAAGTTGAAATAAAAGTTTTAAGAGCTCCAGTGATGATTTGGAACTTTTAAGAATGTTGGATAATTAGTCGAGATATCCCCTTTTAGGCCTCTCAATTGCCTTGCCATAGCAGCTTTAATATTTTACAACAACATTATTCATGTACAACATGCTCATCTCAAACAAGATTTGTGACAAAAGTTTATTACTTCATTTATTAATTGTCTAATGTATAGCATGGTAAGCATCCTTATTTATAGAGGTCACAAGAGTAAAATAATATTTTGCTAATATAGGAATATGAAAAGGCATTTTGAAATACTAAGTGTCACATTTTAGAGTCTTAAGAAATATTTTAGAGTTCCAAAACTCATTACAAATTAAAAAAAAAACTTTGAATTTAGCAAAAAAACTTTTCCTTAAAATTCTACAAAATTAATAAATCTAAGCTATCTCAAATATGCATATGCATTTTAGTTGGTGATCTAATGCATCGTGATGTAGGAATTTGTCTTTAATGCATCGTAAGTCACACTACATCAACAAGATTATGTTTGGCTCTTTAATGCGTTAGGTGTAGACATGTTGATGGCGTCACGTAGGTTGATGGCATGGTACAAGTCGAGCATATCAATGAGCATGAAGTGTCAATACAGGTCAATGGCTTACACCAATTGACACGAGTGGTAACAATGCTTTGAGATAATGACCATAAAATGATGGCATACGATGGTGTACATTTTAAAAAAATACTGTTAAACACTATTAAAAACCTTTAAAAGTCATTTTTTAACTAAAATTTACATCGACAAAATTATAAGACTATTGCAGGGATGTTGTTTACTAAATTTCAAGCTAAAAATATTCAAAAACAACTAGTTAATTTTCAATTGACTTAAACCGATGTGTACTTACAAATAATTTCATAAACTAATGAAGACCTAGCTAAAATGTATAATAAATTGTGGTCTACTATAGTTGAGCTTTATAATGCAAACTATAACAAAGATTAATGTGAGGTAAAGTAGTTATTCCAAGCATGGCTCTAAGTCCAAATAGGAACTTGTATGCCTTTGAGTAGAACCTCTTTGTGATGTATAAGATGCTATTACATGATCCTTCAAAGATGAGAAAGACCTCAATGTCGTGAAGCTAGTGTGAAACTTCTTATATTGCTATAACATCTCAAGGTTTAGGTAGTTAAGCTCCTTCTTAGTCATCCAAGTGTCTTTGAAAGTGAGATAGCCTTTCTAACACCCTAAAACTCTCTATTAAGCTTGATCTTGCATGAAAAATATTTGATAATGTAAAATTTGCTGCACTTGATCTCTTAACCTAATAGATGAGGCTAAATGTATGGATGGGATATGTTCACTCGATAGGGATTGTAAAGGCTCAAAAGGTTCACAAGAAATTAGGTGTGGTTCCTTATAAGGTAAAAGATCCTAAAAATTAAAGGTAGTGCTAATTCCATAATTCAATTACATTAAAAACCATGAATGTTGATACCTAGTTTTATCACAACACTAAGTTGTCCATCTGATGGGCATGTGATTTTGGGAGGGTTCTTGATTGGAATCTCTTGGACATACATGTATCATCACATATTCGCACTTAAAAAATTCTCGATGTTTTGTTTTAGTATATTTTAGTTGTTTATTTATTTCATTAACTAAATTAATTTATTTGGTAACATTTTAGGTTAAATATAATGAATAAAAAACTCAAATGTATATAAATAATAAGGAAGAAGTGTCAAATAAATAAGATTAATGATGATTTTTAAAACAAATTTGGAAAGGTTTTAAATTCATTTTTTGATTGGCAAATTGATTATTTGATAGTAAATGATCCCAAGTTGAAACATGTTCTATTATTATGCAATGAAGAAGATGGCCTAAAATTTGTTTGACTACTTTTCGTTCATCGATCTAGGGATGAGAAGTTGATAAAAATTTAAGTTTTATCTTAACTAATGGATTTCACTTGATGATGTGGTAAATGTGGTGGCGAGGTGTCTAAAGCTAGATTTATGGTTGGTTAAATATCTATCAAATATAAGAGTTTGTTTAGTAAGTCATCTAAAATTATGTCCATAATTTCTTTTAATGAAGGTTAGATTATAAGAAATGTGGTGGGTCGATTAATAAGAGCTTCCCTAATTACCATAAATTAGATAACCTCAAAATTTGTTATACCCCTCCTAATCAAAGTTAGTGAAATGATACTAAGTTGTTTTCCTTTTTCTTTATCTTTTTGCTTTCGAATATTTTAGCTAGAAATGTTTTTTTAATGATGTGAAGAGTTTAGCATGATATTCTTTCCTTTGTATAAAACATATACATATATGCTCTTCCATTTAAGGTATCATCCTAAACATAAAACCATTCTTTTTCTAAGATAAGGTTATCTACTTGCAATGAGATAACATCACATCATAATATCTTAGAATATTGCAAAAAATTTAGAGGAACCAACACCTTTGTTGCATGAAAATTAAAGTTTTGTTAATCTAAGATACAATGTGCAGGTAGGTGTTGTCTGTGAGTAGTAAAAATATCCTTCTGATAGTATTGTGCACTATAACATTGATATAACTCACTTTTACAACAATCTCACAAAGTTGGTATTTAATTATTATGAGGGTACTAAAATGTTAACTTGTCACCAATCTTCAAACTGTACAAGTGTAGTCACAATACATCTCACAAAGCCATTGATTGTGCAACATAGTAATGATTTCACTTAATTCTTGTAATTCTTCTTTGGCATGCTCATTTGGCTATATAAACTCATTACTTTGAAATTCAACACTTTCTTCTACTTCTTTTATGTCTATGTGTTGGGGTCTTTAAAGATACTAGATTTTCATTGGCCTTGTCCTATGACAATGATAACATTCATCTCCAAAACATGATAGTTTGTTTAAGGGTTGGATTGATGTGCTAACTTTATGGGTGGTGCATGGGTTTCGTATGGTGTAGAAGTCATAGGAATAGTGGAAGTAGTGATATAATCTTGGGTGCAAGAAGTGGCCAAAGAAATCATACTATTTTAACCTATTGATCTGCTAAATATTTCAAATCATGGGCTATCTTATATATTTTTTCTAATCTAGTAAAACCTTTTAAATATAACTCAGTCTGAATAAACTTTGTAAGCAAAGCTAAAAATTGACACAATACTGCTTGATGCAATATGTGGGAACCATATTTGAGCATATATTCCATAAATTTAGTAAGTTGTTCACTAAATAGCCTTTGAAACATAGGACAAGTGTTACCATTTACACAAACTATTCACTTGAATAACATATGGGTACCTATTAAACTCGTATGGGGATCTTTAGTTCTTCTGATAATTGAGGTAATGTTTTGTCTTTGGCTCTATATCACTTCTTAAACTTGTGAAAACATAATCTAGCATGTGATGTGAGACAAACTTTTGTAAATTAGCACTTTCAATACTCTCTAAGATTATACCAATCAAAATATACTATATTCTCATTTCATAATCATGATATGTTCTAAGGTCTAAACTACTATAAACAGTAAGGGCTTTTGTTTTAGCCAAGTTAACTCACTTATCATCATCCAAACCATGTCTTCTACAATAGGTTGGTGGGGTAGGACAATGCCTAGTTCAATGTTCTAATTAGTTAGATGCCTTATCAGAGGACATTTCCCCTACTTTTAGGTCACTTGTTATAGAGCTACTTGATTTATGTTTGCACACCTTCTATTATTTCTACATCATTCCAATCTATCCACACTGAATAAGTTGTAGAATTTCATGTTGTATTAGTTAGTCCATGAATGGTTGTGCACGATGGGAATCAAACATTGTTATTATTTTTTATACCTAATGATCATAAATTGATGGGTTGGAAACAAAGTTTTAAATTTGAAATCATAAAGAAAATCTAATAAATTCTAAAATATAATAACAAAATACCATATAAATAAATAAATGTTGTAGTTCCAACAATGTAAATAACGTTTTTTTGTTTATATGTATATATATATATATATATATATATATATATATATATATATATATATATTTAATAACTTCTAGAAATTAACAACTATTGGAAAGAATTAAAACATAATCATTTGATGATAAATGAAAATTAATGTAAGTTCTTAAGGCTAACCATGTTGAAATACAAAGTTAATGTAAGATGATATTCTAAAACACTTTTCACTTAATAGATAATTAAGAAGTATTTAGGTTCAAGAATATATCCACACGAGAGCCTATGCAAGGTGATTTTGTCTAGAATGAGAAAATCAATGATCATCAGGCAAGTAAGAAATTTTTAGAAGCTAAAGACTTGTATTAGTTATTAACATGATGGATCTTAACCTAAAAAAAGTGATTTTAACAACCCATACCAAATATACTCAAATTAGTGGTGAAGTGAAATTGTACACACATAAGTGGACTTCTTAGAATGCCAAATAAGAAATCACATGGTCATGTGGACAAATTAGAAAGTTGTATATAATGAGTAAATTTGTTGAAAATTGAAATGAGGAGGTTAAGAATTTCCTATATGATTTTGATGCTTTTGCAAATGTTGTATAATAGGTCAATATCTCCCATTTTGAGACTTTGGCAATCCTTCTTAGGGCACCTTTGAAAGCACACCGTCAGATTACTAATATCAAAAAAAATTTATAACAGCACTTTGTTACTTCATTAAAAATTATTTTATATATAAAGTGATATGCATCATTATTTATAGATAACTCAATGGTAAAATAGTAATTTTAAAATATAGGAAAATGAAAGGTCATTTGGGAATGCAAGGCGACACATTTTGAAATTGTAAATGACATTTTGGAATTCCAAAAGTCACAACAAATTACTAATGAAAAACTTTGCATCTACCAAAATAATTTGCCTTTAAAAGTTGCAAAATTAATTTATATCAGTAGTCCCCAAACAAGCCTTCGTGCTTCATGTAGTGGTTGGATGATTGTTGAGGTGGTTGACAGTGTGATTGACGTGCATGTTGACGGTTTAGGCATTTTTGTGGATTGGGTATATTCATGTTGATCTGTGGCAAATGATGTTGTGTCAGGGCAATGGGTCAACACGGGTTAGCTAGGCCATGAAAGTCAATGCATACAGCAATAATGGTTGCATATATTAGGTGGCAAGTAAGAAAGACTCGAACTAAACTTTATGCTTTTTTGAGATCATTTTAAACAAAATTTTATTCTAATGGAAATAGAAGACTATTGTAAATATATCTTTTATTAACTTTAAAAATAAAAAAAAATATCAAAAGAAGTGCCAACTGATCTTAAAGTGCTTAAAATAATGTGTAGAAGTGAATAAAATTTTGAATTGATGAAAAATAAATTAAAATATGCAACAAATATGTATAGGTTATAGTTGAACCTTGTAATTGTAATGATAATATAGACTAATGATAAGTAAATGATTCAATCCTAAAAGGGCTATAAGTCTAAATAGGATTAGTACACCTCCAAGAAGAAGCTTAGTGCGATGTACAAGTTGGTGCTACGACAACGTTGTTTTATTATATTTTTTTAGGCATTCCATTAACCTTCTTAATTTTAAGGTTGTGGACTCTATTCCAAAAAAAAATTTAGAATCGTAAAATTATAGTACACCACTCTATAAAAATGTTGAATGCATAGACCATTATTTTCGTGCATGATTTCTTTAAGTTTTGACACATGATCTTTTAGATATTAGAGTAGTAATTATTACTAATGTGGCCAAACTTTACATGGTTTTTTTGTTTTCTATAATATATAATTCAATTCAATACTTATTCACTATAATATTATCATATCTTATCAAGATCCACCTTCCCATTCTACTTTCAATCTATGTAAATCTTGAACCCCAGAAAGAGCGGTCGTTTAGGATAATTTGGCTTATGTAATCCTTAAATTCATTCATTGCAACCAAGGGAGGATGGCAAGAACCTTTATATTTCTTGGAAGCTATGGCATTCAAGGCCTTTATAACAATCAAAAGGCCTTAGGGATCTATTACAATTAAGGTTAAATTATTCCATAATAACCTTCTCAATATTTTGATAAACTAATCATATATTAATGTATAATACATGAGTAGTGCGCATTCAAATTTATCAATGTGTACATGATTGAATAGTTTATCATATAATTTATGACATTATGTTATTCCTTTCTAAAGCACTTGTTCAAAATGATTAGATGCAAGAGGTCAAAGATTCTTCTCATGTTCATCACCACTCTTATTTTCCAAAAAAGGTCATAATACACTTATGTTTGTTTTATCTACATTTTTTAAGTATTTTAAACTTCTATGTGTCTCTCTCAACTATCTATTGTCATGCAATTGTTTGGAGCTCCATTTGAGACATCACAATTATTAAGGTTGTCAGCTTCATTAGGACTTTGGAAACATTAGATCCAACTCACATTCCTCTTTGCAATTCACATTCTCATTCTAATTAATTTGAGTTTACCATAATATAATGTGGATTTCTGCATTTGAGTGACTTTTGCTGTGTTTATAATGACTAGAAGAGTGAGCCTGCTTTCAAGATATTTAGCTTTAGTTAGGTGAATTATCATACTGTATCCTTTACTTTAATCATTTTAAAATACTATTCTACATAATTTTGGTCCATTTTTGCATTTATTTTATAGAATCTACTTTAACATTGACTCTAGCCACCTTTGGATGGGTTCTATTTAGAGTTATAGCATCCACCTTATGCAGGCTTCATATTACTATAGCTATGGAATATATAGCAACCTTGTTGAGTAATTAAATTCTAAGTGTTCAAATGAGTCTACATCTAGAGCTAAGGATAACTTAGTATTAAGACGAAAATTTTGATTCCACATTAAGATTCTCATTTCAAATCTTCCACATAGCACAACTTGTGAAGTCAAAAAAGTAGGAACATCTACCTCATCAATTGTAATGAACACATGCTTGTTGTTCAATAATCCAACATTAGCTTCTCTTTGGAACCTGTGTCTATTAAAAGCCCTACTTATGAAATCCATGCTAGGAAATCGATATGAGAATTTTTCAATCGATTTTAGCCCAAAAGATTAAGCATTCTCCATATTTTCTCTTCTTCAATATAATTTTTTATTCCATTTAGATTATCATTACATTTTTATTCATATTGGGGGATCAAATATTAGGTTTAGAAATAACTCAGAGAAGGAGAGGTTAAGGTGGGGACACCCACTTGAACTCTTAATTTATTTAAGTGGTCCAAAAGTTCAATTAAGAATTTAAATTACCAATAAGCCATATCATTGCTTTTAAGCCCAACTTATTAATTGATAAACCACCAATGAAAGCTCAATCAGAACATAGATCAATTTATCTATCACCTGTTGCCTAGCACTTTTTTCCTGTGGCTCATTGCATATTGGTTGTCACACATTCGAATAATTTTGAAATTGTTAGCTCCATAAGCTCTCGTTTAAGCTTTGCATAGTAGTTAGAGATACATGAAATAAGATTTTATATTTAATGTTAATTAGATATTGCAACTATAGATTGGGGCATATGTATATATATATATATATCTTATCTCAACATGTTAGCTTCATGGTATAACACAAGGCTTCCTTGTTTTGCTCAATGGCTTAATCATGTCCTATATTCCTAAAGTTTTAGAGATTTAAGAGTCATTTATTAGACAAGACTAAGGGCCATTAGAGTTTTTACATTTATTGGATGACATTATTTTCTCTTTTATGATTTTTAGTAGTTGAGTTATTATTTGTATTGATGATTTTAAATTTTACATTTTGATAGAAGTTATAGTGTAGTAAATTCTTACTAGTGGACTTTTTCATTTCCCTTTTTACATTCACTTCAAGTTAGACTTAGAATGTAAAGTTATTTGAGAATTTGATAGTTATATTTTTATATCCTAGATCATAGTTCTAAAAATATTTGACTTATGTCATTATGTCAGTATTGTAACATGTACAACTAATTTTGTGATGTAATGAGGGATATTGAGGTTTAGTTACTATTATCGGTGGTAAAATGATTTGCTAAAATTCTAGTGTAATAAACACATCCACAAATGGAATTGTGATTTGCTTAGAAAAGGCTCAAAAGAAACTCAAATGAGTTCATATAAAGGCAACTAAATAACTTTGTTATAATGCTTTTCATAATTTACAAAGGACAAATGTTATACATTATAAAAATCAAAAAGAAAATATTTAAATTGCGAGTGATTTTATTAGTAACCATGACTAAATATGATGATTACAATAATCAAAATGTAATTAAGATCATGAAGATTTAAATAAAGAAAAGATCCTAGCAAATTATCATAGTTATAATAATGAGCACTCTTGTTCTTTCATTTAATAATAAGGAAGTGGATATGTTAGCTTATTCTCAATTAAAAGTTCTATTATTTATATTTCTTAATTAAATAAATCTTTTTTATAAGTTATAACTACTTAAAAATGTTGTTTACATAGTCAACAATGAGCTATTAGTAGTGTCATGTTGTGTTCATGCTATTGTGAATAAACATTCAAAAATCTATGTTAAGTGAATAAAATGGATCACGAAATTAATTATCGATACTAAACATGTAGTTTTCTTATGTAAAGCACATCATACAAGTATGATACCGAAGATTTCAAAGTATGATGATCACACATCACACATTACTAAAGAACTCTCAGATTTTGAAAAAATTATCATGTCCAATCATGACAATCATACAAGTATAATGCCCTTAAAACTCACATATGTATTGGTTGTTTAATCATGGTGCACATCTTAAAAGTCGATCATCTACTAAAATGAAATTTTGTAAAAGCATGAAGCACTTATGGAATTTTATGCATTTTGTATAACTATGATAGTTTGATTGTGCTAGTGTGATGGTATGTGCCTCCCAAGCAATGACCTATGATGGTTAGGATAACTTTATTACAAATGTGTATAATGTGTAATTCACTATTATACGAATGATGTTGTGTAGTTCCAAGATTATGTTAATTACACACATATGTTATTGGAACATTTAAGTGTGACTCTACTATGACTCAAATTCATCCTATTATTTTAAGCCTTCATCGCAAGAATGAATAAAACATTCCATCATATGTTATTTTTAGTGATATTCTTGAATACACAAATAAATAAGTTGTGTCGTACACATGTAATGTCTAGTACCACAGTGTGACAGTGTTATAAATAGTTTATTTAAATGATAATATTTGTCATACAATTACTATTAGACCATAATGGAATGGAAACATTCAAATGAGGTATAACCGTTTGTTTGAAGGAGTCCCACAACAAACTCAAATGAGTCAATACAAAGTGAACAAGATAAGTTTGTTATGACACTTTTCAAATTTGGTAAGCACAAATGTTATACCTTATGATAATAATATAACAAAGTTTTGAAATGATGAGTAAAAATTTTACCAACCATGTTTAAATAAGAAGAATTGAATAAAATGATGAAAATTAAGATAAAAAGAATTAGCTATAGAAAATATCCTTGTAAATTCACATAGTTGTAGCAACTAGTATTCTTATTCTTTAAACAATAAACAAAATGGAAATATTACCTATTGTCAATTGAGGGTCATGTTATTTATATTTCTTGAATAATTGAACACTATTTTATAAGTTTTAATGGCCTAATTTGTTTTACAAACAGATTAACTAGCTCATAGTAGTGTCACACTAAGTTTGTGGTCTTGCGATTAAATGTTCATAAACTAGTGATATGTTAATGAAATGAATGATCCAATGAACCGCATATACTATGCATGTATATTTTTATGCAAAGAATATCATACACGAAAAATGCACTTACTTCACACATTGTTAAAGAAGCTCTCAGGTTTTCAAAACATTGCCATGTACAATCATGATAATCATATAAGTATAATCCCCTTAAGATTCACATATGTAAAATTGTTAAAGCATCATACACATCTAGAAAGGAGATCACCTATGCATAATAAAATTTTCCACAAACATGTAACTCTCTTGGTTTTTTATATGTTTTCTACCACTATGATAACTGGATTATGCCTATACTATGGTAAGTTTTTTTTGCATTTAATTATTATGTATAGGATTAATTTCTTGCATAAGTGTATTAGATATATATCATTGTCAGAAAAAATTATGTTGATTTTTCCATACTTCTTATCCTATGTTAATCATGCACATGTGATACTGGATAATTTATGCACTATACCACAATGTCTCCATCTTATCCAAAATATTTTCAAGGCTTCCTTTCAAGAATGCAAAACATATGTCTTTGCATTATGCGATGCATGAAATGGTTGAAATCACAAAATAAAAAGTGTTCCAATTTGCATCTAACATCTAGTATCACGACGAATGATAGTGTCATAACTTTTTTATTTATGTGAAAATAGTGGGCATACAAATATGATGAGACCATGGTACATAAATGACAAAACAACACATCACTTGTGACATAGACAAGCAATGTAGACCATACTACTATGATAACGGACATCATTTTGTAAAATTAGAAAGTAGGTTAACATTAAAGCTTTTAGTCTATTTTATTTCATGGAACATAAGTTATCTTTTACACTCAAGATTTTTTTAACTATATGGACACCAAAACTAACATAATTAATTTCTTTCTATTAAATACTTTGGTTCATTTGGGGGAAAATTTTCATGATTGCATGATTGAGTTGGAAGAATATGATCCTTAATGATATAAAGTAATAATGTTTAACATTCTAAGCCATTTAAGTAGTAGTTGATGTGCTTTTTATGGGCAAACACTCCACCTAGAGTAGAATTGAGTAGCTCCATGTTTTAAAGACTATTCCATGTTCTTGAAAAATGCCACAAATAAATGAACTTTCATTACATATGGTTTCCACTTTATTTTCAATTTATTTTGCATTTATTCTATGTTAACAATGCTTTTCACAAATGATTAGTGCATAATTTACTAAGTTGTGTTATCATCAATCCAAACAAGGCATGGGTTATAAATCCCGCTCATAGATGAATAAATAAACTTGACTAAATTAAAAACTATAACAAAGTTGAACAAATAAAAGTATGCAAATAGTAGAAATGATATGCAACACTAGCACCACAAAATATTCAACCAAATTTATTATGATACACAACAGAAAACTCTCTATAAACAGGAGCTTATCTCCTCAATTCAACAATGTTGCTTCTTCTTTAATTTGAATCATTCAAAAGGGTTGGGATTTCAAAAGGTTAGCCAAATTCTTGTGAAGGTGTTGATTGTATGGGTTTTGTTATGAAGCCTACTAATTGGGCAAATGGTGAAAAAAACCTGGACTACTATTCTTTTTTCTTACAAGATTTCATTTGATGTGGTTTGTAATGTCATTGATCTTACTATAGAAATGCTGACCAAGATCCTTTTAAAAGAACATTGCACTAACAGAGTAACAAGGGTCTAGTACATTGGTAAAGTGTATGCCATAATGTCAATGCTATTACATAATCAAAAAAACTTGAGTTACATACCTACTAATTACTTTTTTTTAGATTTTATGTGTAGCCCACAAAATGGGTGAGTTTCCATGAAACAAAAATGCAATTAATGCATTCTTTTTTTTGTCCTACTATAAGAAAAAATGATCATCTATCTTCAAAACTAAGTCAAAATCTATTTCACATGTTGTACACTATAGACATAGACATAGTTAAAATTTCTTTTCGTACCTTGAATATAAGATTCTTTTGGATTGGCTTAAAACCTTACACATAATTGTACAATAAAAACAAATCCAGACTTTTTAGATTTAAGGTAAAAAATGAAACAATAATGTCTTTTTACATCTTCACATCAATAACAATCGTATTCGCTTCTATTTTCATTGTCATGTTCATCTATAAATTTTCTTTTGATTTCGTTATCGAATGGTTCATCATGAATACATAGTTTTTCAAGCCTCTCGATTTGATGAGATAATATTGACCACTATATCAACTACAAGGTGATTCACAAACCCTCACATTAATAATTCCCTTTATAGCTTAACTTATTTTATTTAGTACTCTATCTGACTTACAATTTATGTAGCATCCTAAAAAAATTCCCTCATTAGGCATAGGAACAAGTTTATTTAATTTTTTTCTATTAATAAAAGGAAAGAATTTAAGAAGAAACACATGCAAGAGAGATATTTTTAGCTTTTTATCATACAAAAGTTCATAAAGGGAACATGAAGTAGAGGTCTTATAGGAACTCTATTACTTACATAACAAGAAGTATTAATGACTTTAGCACAAAAACGCTTTAGTATATTACACTCATTCAAACATATTGGTAGCCAAGTCCAATAATGTTCTATTTCATCTCATACTTACATCATTATTTTAAGGTGTTTTAGATGATTAGAAAGTAGTCATATTCCATTATTATTACAATATTCTTTAGATAATTTTGTTTGATTCACCTACTCGTTAAATTATAACAATCCTTAAGAATAAGACCTGTTCCTTTTCCAATCTATTGAATAAGTATGTAAACTATAAATATTCCCCTTTCCCTATTAATGAGCAACATGAGAGTAATCTAAGAATTATCATTAATTATTACAAAAGCACACTTCCATCACCAAAGATTATGTGGATGAATGGGTTTCCAAAGAATCCTAAGTTTAGCAACTCCAACTATCTTTTAGTGATCAAATGCTTTATAGATCTAATTAAGGTTTTGTGCTTTTTTTTCTATTTAGCCTTGTAGACTTAGAGAGTCATCATTCAAACAAAGATTAGGTAGACTCCTAATGACACCCTCTCCAGTCTTGGATGGAGGGATAGCTTGCAAAAGCTAACCACTAGTTAGAGTTTGAGACTCGAATCATTTTAGATATGGTTGCCATAACATAAATAATTTTTAAACTATCTCTTCCTACCCAAATATATCTTGAAAACTTTCAATGAATATTGTTTTTAATCTCACATTGAGATGCAATGTGTCCATATTTAAAAATATAGGTACATTAGATATAGCTAGCATATGAAGTAGTACATGAATTGATGGCAAGATCATCAAAATAAAAATGTGGCAATGTTCATGATTGCTTTTAAACTCCTTAAATTAATGAGCTAGCAATTTTTTTGATTTATCACATTGGCTAGCTCCATCCTAGTATTTTTTACATAAATTAAATTATTGTCATTGTTTTGATTTAAATATTAGCAAAAGCCTAAATTTTTTGCATGCTCATCTTTGAACTTTTTGTACTTTGAGACCAGTATTTTATATTTAAGAAATATTTTATGTATTTTTTCTCATGAAATATATTATGGACGAGTATACCACAATATTATTACAAGTACACATAGTACCTCCATCTACTAGCATATCTCAAATAAGACTTTCTTTTTTCTAGTCTTTCCTTTTCATAAGAGTTCATCAAACTAATCTTCATAGACTTCTTTTTCCTCTTCTACTTATTTAAATTTTCTTCTCTTAATTTATACGTAGGGTAACAAATTTTAATGTGTATAGGAATTTTGCATTCTTAGAGCCTTGGTTCATCATTTTGCATCTTCTTCCATTTTAGTTTTCTATCTATATTGAAACTCCTACTTGCAGCATAGTTTTGAAATAAGCAAGATAATCCCATAAAAATTAATGTTAATGCATAAGTGGAAGAGGAATCTAATTCCGTGTGCTCTTCCTTCTTTTTCATTTTGTCCTACTTTATAGACAACTCTTCTATTTTGTTTCTTATGAGTACCATTTCATTTATAACTAGCAAACCCATGGGTCATTAAGGAAAGTGTAGATACCTCCATTGTAGCTTCATAGTTGTGACAAAAGTAACACACTACTTTTAGAGAAAAGATTTTGCACATTTTTTCTATATTAGTAAGCTTGCTACCTTTGTTTGATAGCATGTTAAAAATGTTAGTAAATCTAGTGAACACAAATCTGATATATTCATAAAATACCATAAGAGATAGCTCATAATCTTGAATAAACAAATTGACTTTGCTTTCTAATACATTGGAGGTAGCCTAATAGGTTAACTTCCTATTGATTGCAATTTTCATAGGCTATTATAAGGTTCGTTACCCACTTACTTTCAAGGTAGAAAAACTACAATTTAATGTATTCATATATATCTATATATATATATATTGACACCTCTTGAATCTAGACAGACTTTATTTTTTTCCTTTTAGAATAAGCTCACTAATTCATTTCCATATGCATTCATTATTCACAAGTTCGGTAGCAATTGTAAATGGTTGTTCTGCTTTATAAAAAATGTTTAAGTCAACTAACATAGACCCTCTAGCTAACATAAACCTAATAGCAATGCTTGATATGATGTACATAGAACTTCTAATGCATGGCTAAATGGTTTATGCTCAATGACTGTTACATTCAACCCTTGTTAAACTAATTTATAAAATAGCCATCTCAAGTTTCTTATTGTTCAATGATGGACATTACTAAAATTAGACGACATCTTAATTATATTCATTGTTCACACCTTGTTATCTTTGTATTTAGATGAGTATTCTTTCAAATGTATTAGAACGAAATGTTAAAATTCCAAATTGCCTTCTTACCCAATAATATGAACATAGACCTTGTAGTTATGCATGAATAGGAAAATTTTAATGCTCAAAAGTTAACAGTCTTATAGCTAACATGGAGAGGGAATGCTTGAAAGTTTTTGTATTGGTGAGTAAAGATAAACTAATCATTTGTGTTAAACTTGAAACTTTTCCTTCAACTAACAATTCGACCATGCTTTCCACATCTAATAGCAAATTATGACAAGGCAATTCTAGTAAACTAAGTTGGCAAGGACTTTTCATATTCCATAATGAATAAATTTAACCATACTATTTCATAATGTTTATTGTGGTCCCACCTAACTTCAAGTTAAAGTAAGTCTAAACTCTATCAAGAATTGTGTATGACTGGGTGAAGTAGGTGAGATTATATTCATGATCCTAAGAAAGGCATTTAGAAGGTAGTTGAAATCAAAATGTCATAAGTCTAGAGGAAAAGGTAGAATTTGATTTAATATTGGAGGGAGCATATGAATAATTGCAAATTAGGCTCACCCAATAATTGAACTTCTTTTGTGAAAGAATATAGCATAAGTATTCTACACAATGCAAGGGAATTACCCATTATTTGATATAGGTTTCTAATAGTCTAGGTTATTCTCATACATGGTTCTCGTCAAGTTTTTCTCAAAATTATGTTGGAATTAAAGAATATCCACCATTGTTTACTTATTACACCTTGATTCATATGGCAATGTTCTTTATTCGTAGACAATTCCCTTTAACTGGTTTGGTTTTTGTCTTTTGAGAAGTGTAATTAAATTCAAAGGGGTTGCTAGGACATTTTTGGAGGAATTTTTCATTGTCCATTTCTATCAATTTTGCAATTAATTTTGGTAGATCTAGCACCATTAAGAATTGAGTTTGTTTGAAATTTAGTACACACTTAATTAGTGTTAGCATGACACCTTTTGATAATAGCAATTATTCCAATAATATATTTTTTTTGTAATGTTATCAGTGTTAGGTTGATACATTGATGCTTAGTTTTTGCTATTATTATTCTTACCTAGGGAATGTTAGTAGGCATATTGGCTAAGACTTTGGTGAAAACCTTGAAGGCAATCTTTTATTAATTTATAAGCCTAAAATTCTTCAATTAAATAGTAAAATTTTATTTTGGCAATGGGATTACGTTGACACTCATAATTGATGGGGGAATTGAGCTCCCACTTAAAGAGTTCTAAGAAGCATCCAACATATCCTTTGCAATAATATTGTAGTAATGAAAATAAAATTAAGTAGTAAATCCATGTAGAGTTTGCTAGCTTTCACTACTTAAACCATACACTAATGTTCTAAGATCTTCTATGCAATCTTGTTTTGTAATTGAGCTAGTTTTATCATGAATAACCTTTATACTAAACTAACCTACTTCATCAGTGTAGTTTCCTTTCCTACTTTTGTTATTGATGGAAAGCATAAACCTTTTTTCCATAATTGATAAGTTAAAGTATTTTTTGCTCACTCACCTAGCCTCTACTATTTAAGATCTACTTTTTATTTCTAATACATTTCTTGAAAAGTTGGGCAACAAATTAAATGTACTTATAACTTAAACCACTTAATTCTATTATCACTTATAACAACTTTACCAAATTACTCTTCTAATCACCTCATTGCCTATTCTTCTAGTTTGCTACTTATTCACCATTCATTATTTATCTACTCAATATTCACTACATCTTTAACAAAAAATAACCAGACAATTTGCTCAGTGCTTTTATTGTGAAACCTCATCTCCATGACACTTGGTCTTTACAACATATTTTTTAAAACTCTTAGGTGCAACAAAATTCACATATCCATTAATGAATCTACAGATGTTGCCATATATACAAAAATGCCAACATAATCGTATAACTCTGAAACATCATAATCTGGCATCGTTGATTAAAAACCATAAAACTCAATTGCTTAAATTACATTATAAGTCAAGTCCATTCTAAAATGAATATAAACATATGGATTCAAAAAAACCACAAATAATTGTCTACTACAATGCAATGTAGAGTAATAAATGTAACTAATAATGATGAATGGAAATAATAGCTTAACTTACATTAACTAAATACAAAAGCAAGAAGAAATGTCATCCAATAGATGTACAAGCCCTGATGACTCCCTTTTAGGTCGAAATGTCCCTATCTCTTTGTAAAACTAACATGCAATAAGAAGGAGATATACATATATCGTAAAGCCACTAAGGAGCCTAAGGTTCAAATGTACATCCGTTAAACTTGCTATGTTTCCTTAATGGGCATTTAAAATTTCCATTTTTAAATTTAAATATGTTTAAATTTTGAATGTTGATGGAATTTGCATTTTTAATTTTGAATCTTGCATCATGAAATTGGAAGGAAATGAGGATAGTTTTATTGTGAATGCCTTATTTTATAAGTTGATGTATTACATGGATTCTTTATAAGATGATGCTAAATATATTAAATGAAAAAGTTTACATCATATTTATCCACATACAACAAAGGATACAAAACCTAAAGATGTCTATGAAATTCCTAAAATCAAGGAATAGTTTTCTTTCGGCTAGGTGCTTAAGAAAAAACCTTGAACAACAACATGGAAAATATCTTAATTTAAGAATTCTTAAAAAATAATTTTTACACCTTAAGATATTGTTTTGATAGGTTTTAGAAAAAATCTTAGCCTTATGAACACGTCAGGTGGTCAATCAAGAAAAACAAAGGGAGGAAGAAGTGATACCTTTGAGTAAGAAGTGAAAAAAACCTATAAAAGGAGAAGTCCTCCACTAAGATTACAATATATAATGCTCCATGGGATTAAATATTAAATGTAGTTAAAATCCGTAGAAAAATAAATATGACTGCATTGTTATATCTTCATTTAAAGAACCTAAAAATGATAATGAATATAGTCAATACCTTTTCCATGAAATGTACTATATGAGTGCAAAAGTTTACTATCTATGACTTCAAGTAAATTGTGAGCATGTAATGGACTTGTTTTATTTATATCCATGTGAAATAATTTTAAAATGCAAGGCAGATCCTTAACTAAAATCATACATAAGAAAATAAGATGGAATATCAAGAACACATTTATGCAAAGTATAAATTCTTGAATGATGTATATGTAAAATAGGAAATTTAACCTTTGAGTACTGGTTATTAGGACTTATTCTACCTTAACCAGGACATGATTATGTAAAATTATTGTTAAGAGTTGTTGAATTAAAATAGTTTGTTGGTTATATGGATATGAATGGAAAATGAGCTTGTTGTCCGTGTAGAGATGGTCAGATAATATCCCACCTATTAAATGGTAAATTCATGATTCATATAGTTATTTAATTAACATATGATTGGAATTTTAAAATTTATCTCAAGTTAACACTATGATCGTTGATGATCTACTTTCGTTTTATGTGAAATGAGAATGCTAGCATAAGTTACTAACATATTCACTACCTTGGTTGGTTGATATCTCTCTTAATGTTTCATCACAACTTGAATTGTTAAGTAGTTAGAACTAAGAATTTATAAAACAAGGAAATTAAACTGAACACTTCTAGGTAGAATTTTTTTTTGAAAAGTAATTACATACATGACATCTTAATTAAGCAAGAGAACACATAATTTCAATATGGGTATCATAACATGAAGAGGATGTGCATATAATGTAAAAAGTTGCTAAGAAAATTTTAAAATGCTATTTTTGTGAAAATTAAGCCATATCTTAGGCCTTGAACATTATAATGGCGATTAGAAACCTTTCTAAACCCATGGGAGTTCTGTGACTATGTGTCTCCTTGCTTTAGATTGGATTGGGAAGCTTGGGAAGTGTCATTAGTTAGTCATACGAGACATGAGTATAAGACCTTAAGTAATTAAAGATGGATTTTCTATGGTGAGTATAAACTTCTTTTTATAGATGGGATGCCAGAAATGGATTGATTTTGAGCCTTAAAAAAGTCTAATTTTTTTGGGGACACAGTTGGCGAACAAACAGAATTGGCTTTTGTTCTTTAGTGCTTAAGGTTAACGATGGATTCTTAGATATTGTCTCATGATTGGTCCTTGGTTGAGGATAAAAAAAGGATTTAAGAATTATAAAAACTTCATAAACAATATCTTATATTTGTAATGCTCACATAGCATAAGAAAACATATAAATGTTATCTAAGCCTTCCCACAAACATATGTAATGTAAGACGAGTTATAAGTAAATTTCTAGATTTTGTTTTTTTATGAAGAAATCTTTAATAGAGAATCCTAGTTGTGGATTAAGATTAAAAACACTTGATTAGCCTTTCTAGATGTTATAGATATAGCCTTTAAATGTTAACACATTTGTGAAATACATATAAGTTGGTTAGAGGTCTCAAGTTAGGCCATAAAGAGATGCTTTTGTAACAAAGGAGTTGATTACATTTCTAATATCTACCAAAGCATTCCTTAACATTGTTTAATGTGTAAGACAATGAATCAACCTAATTAGGCTCTTAAGTTAAATGATGGCACCATTGATGGTGTCATAAAGAATGTTTGTGTAGTTGAGTAGATGCCTTTAAGAAGGCGATTGTGGATTTGGTTTTCTTGTGAGCCATAATAGTTATTAGTGAAACTCATGTGAACTTACCCACATTATTATAGTAATAAATATGAAACTACACCTATGTGTAAAATAAATAGGAATTTATTTAACTAAATATTAAGGTGATATTCTAATTATGAAATGATATTTTATTAAGAATTCTACATAAGGTTAGAGAAAAGACTAATTATAAGAAAGATGGACTGGGGTGTCCAAATAGGTCATTTAATATTTAGAGAAAACTCTAAGGAACCTATCTAAATGGTAATAACTGAGATAAACCCACAACTGAATATGTTAAGGGATGGAATAGCCTTCAAGATGGGTTTAAGGCTTAGCAAAAGCTTAGAAACTCTTGTTAATTGAATTAGTTTAAGAAATCCTTACACACTATGGCGGGCCTTAAGGAATCCATAATAATATTAGATTATGAAAGATAAGGGTTGTGATGATGCCATTAACTCATGAAAATATTTTTATTAAGGAGTGGAATTATCTGACCATAAATCTTAGAGGCCACATAAGATATTGTCTGGTTAGTCATTTCCTCTCCTATAGCTTGGTGGTAACTATTTTATGTAGTTTGTTGATCATTTAAATAGAATACTTAATCACCTGTTAAGAGACTCATGGTTTGATTGGACACCATTTGCATATTTAAAGCCAAGATGGAATAGTTTAACATTTAATCCCATAACAAAAAAAACGATGTGCCACAATATGTGGTGAGGAGTATATGATGTTATTATGGACTATAGGAGCCATCAAATGTTATCTCATGTGAATAGCATGACTAGTTTTGAGTTTTAGGTCACATGATGTGACAAGAAAGCTAGAGCTTGCCGAATTCTTTTTGGTTGGCTAGAGCAGTACAATAATTGTAAAAAATTGTGGATCCAATCAGTTTCATAACAAGTTTATGTTTTGGCATACCTCGATAAAAAGATATAAATGCATTGAAATTTTACATTTATTGTTATTTATCCATTTCTCCTATAGATTGACATATATATCTTTTGGTTACTTAATGTTATATAGTATCTCTAGGTTTATTTATTATTATCCTTAACAAACACCTCCTAATAGTTTTATAAGTTCAAAGAGTCTAATTTCATATAGCTAGGAATGAGATCATTAGAGTTAGTACACCTATTAAATGTCATTCTTCTTCAATTTTATGATATGTTGTAATTAAGCTATTAGTTCCTATCATGAATGCTAGCTATAATTATTGATAACATTGAATCACATTGGAATATTATTTGTATTCCTTGATATATGAGTGTCTAAGTTTATTTTCAATTAGACTTTTATAGTTTTATATTTTTTATAGTTAAGTATATTTATGAGCTACTTGATTATGATAGAATTCAAAAATGTGTTATTCACTTGTACTTACATTATTGGATATATGGCTTTGAGTTACACCTTGGGTTTTTTTTAAATCAATTTCCTAAAATTTGTTGTATCAAATCACAAAGCCGATCATTAAAGAAATTTAATTCCATGATAACTTGACCATCATCCTCTATTAAAAATTTTTCTTCCTCCTTTTTTGTCCATTTTTCTCATCCTCAAAACTTAATTCACCTAATTTATTTAATTGATCAAAGTTTTCTTAAGTTCAACAATCATCACAAAGGGATTCATCAAGTTTCATATTGTCTCTTCAATAAAAAAATTTCTTTCGAACAAACGAACATGATAATCTTCAAAAGCTTTAAAAGTTTTACTAATGTTTATTACTACTATTAAAAAATGGACATTATCATTCAAGGATGACATTTTTACAAATCACATCAAGCAAATAAATCTCATTAATAGCCTTACTATTCATATTTAAATAATAGCTTCTTTGCTTTACTTAGCTTCTTTGCATAGATGCATATTCTGTTTATTTTAAATATCTTTTGAACCATGTCAATGTGTTTCAACTCTACTTCATACATGTATTCTTTTAAGAATATAATGTTTATGTGATCATATTGTCGCCATTATGCATCCTACTAGAATGAGTGACTCATCATTTAGGTTATTGCAAATCGAAATGATATAATACTCTTTGATGATTGTATTTGAGAAGTGTGTTGCGTATGTGTCATTATTATTCTATGTTGTACTACATCATTTGTTTATGACATTACCCATTACTAGATTGAAAAAATGATATGTATTAGTAGCAAAAAAAATATATCATATTTCAAGGTTTTGGGGCAAACGACATAAGTCAGAGTGGAACACTTTACTATAGTAATTAAATTAGATTAGATCTAATTAAACATCAAATAGTATTAAACAAGAAAAAAATAAAACTTACCTCATAAAATAAATTCTTTTTTATTATAAAAGCTAAAAATACTTTAATCAGATTTTTTTCTCATAGTTTACTAAACTAATATTCTCATTATTTAAAGCAAAGCACTTGTACTAAAATACATAACGATGTGACATCATCAACTATGTACTATTTAAAAGTTCATAAGGTGAATCATTAAGTAATGCTCTCTTAAGTTCCCTTAATGAACAACATGTATAAAAAGTTCCATTTCAAATAAAAAATAGGCAAATAATTTATTTTTGAAATTCCTTACCATTATCACTTTTAATTGAAACAATGTAGAGATCATATCCTTTTTCTAGCCTAATATAACACTTGACTTCTTAAAAAATATTCTTCTTTGAAATCCATAATGCAATAAAACACAAATATAGTCAAGGCACTTGGCTAAATACCTATCCACTCATCTAGTTTGAAATCAAAACTAGAAGTTGTGATTCTCCTTTCTAACAATCATCTTCACAGCTTGTCACATATAACGAACCATAACACTTAACAATTTAATTACCCAAACAATTCTTGGGCTAGTTCACCTTAGATTAAGGTAACTTACCAACTTACACTAAAATATACATTGTAAAAATGAAGGTATATTGAAGGGTATACATATCCATTTGTACAAATCATAATATAAATTGAAAAATTCTATCATAAGAAACAACAAAAGTTAAAAAAATTGATGTCCTGAAGTATGTCCAATACAACCTAATGTATCTCATCTTAACTGTGAAATACAAAAGAAAAAAAATCACTACTACAAAAGTAAAAAAAGCAAAAAAAACAAATGAATAGCTAGGTACTGAACAAGGCATTCTTAATCTCTGGCTCCTAAGCAAGCAATTATCTTCCTAGTCTTGAGAATGAGCCTGAGGTTAGTATCAAATATGCATGTAACAATATAGAAATAACATGCAGTGATATGGATTTTTATCTAATAAATAATGTTGGTTATAATAAATATAAAAATTAGATATGTCAATAGATGTAAGATAGATCACTAAGCTAATATAAGACAGGAGTTTTTGATGAAAGTAATATGAGTATGTAATAGTGGAATCTAGCTCTCTCTCTCTCTCTCTCTTTTGTGCTAAAAAAAGCACATACTAACCACTAATCACTAATCTAGCACACCCATCTAAATTCAACCCATCCATAGCATGAGAGTCCAAAATTGAGGAATGTTGCATAAACAAATCTTATCTTAACCAAGATCATCCAATTATACATATCGATCTTAATCGTGATCAACTTTACCAAAATGAATAAACATATGGATTCCCTAAACCCTAATCAGGTATATAAGATGATTTTCTTATTATCAATATATTTTAAGTTTCCTCTTAGACTATATATGGCATTTTAGTATCCTCAAAAGTTTCATATATAAGTGGTCTTTGTTGTTTGCCTTACTTGGGTTAATATGCAAGACTTCTTAGCCCAACGGTCCTATCATATTAGATTTAGGTCACGACTAAACCATAGCTTCATCATTTAGACACATTAAGCATGTCATAACAATTTATTTAAACCTTACTTTACATGACTTCGGCTACATGAAGAAGAAGAAGAAGAAGGATAATTCATAGTTTGTAAACTTATGCCACATAGATTCCATGTACTACCATGTAAGGAGTCAACACTTTGCTTAAGAGAATAAAAATTGTCACTAATTGTCTTACCTAATAAGCCATATCATGTCTAAGATTTAGAAAACATCACAAGAATATATAGCCCCTTGGCTAAGCCTATTATTAATTCGATGGCAAAAACAAAGCTCTCTATCTCACTTAAGTGTCATAAATGGTTTGATTAAGAGTCTCTTTTATCCAAGGCTTTGTACAAAGTATAATCAATGAATGCAAAAGTGCCTATATTCTTGTTCCAATGTTACCTTCTTTTTTGATGTATCTAAGGACATTCTTCAAATATTATATTTTAATAATCTATGTAATCTAGAGTTCTTTTAAAGCATAATTTCCTTATATAAAGTACATTCAAGTTTCACCTAAACCTCTAAAGGTCTTGTCTAAGGTACCATAGGGTTTCATCAAATCCTTATATGTCTTATCTAGGTTATTTTTAGGTTTCTTCTATTCCATAAAGGTTTTTTCTACGTTACCATTGGGTTTTAACTAAGCCTCAATGTTATTATCTAAGGTATGTTAAAGTTTGATCTAACCATCAATTGTGATATTTAAGGTAACTTATGGTTCCAAATAATGTATGAGACGTACCTCCCCTAACATAAGCAAGCCATATGACATGCCTACATTGTATAACCTAGGCATGTAGATAATTGAGTTTAAGAAGCTGTTAGAGTTTGACAACCTTTTTAAATGTTACCATAATGTCCATGGTCTATGTTATGGTTGATGTACACAAAATTGACTTTAACAACTTCTTCAACAAGGCCTCACATTTGTAAATGTATCTTTTCATCTTTCCATGCCATTCAAGTTGAAAATTAGTGTTATGATGGCTAAATGAAGATATCTTAGGCAAGCATGCTAAATTCCATAGCAAAAATCTAAGGCTTTCATCACTTGTATGCATAAAATATATTTTTTACATTGCATAATATCTTAAGAAACTTGGCATCATTAATTTATAAATTATTAGCAATTTGTTCAACTATGTTTCTAAGAAAGAGTTATTAAGATTATTCCTTTCTCTACACATGGATTTTAGTTTTAATTTTCAGGTGACATAACATAACTATAGTACAAAATTGCATAAAAAATTTAAATTAGAAATCTATTATTCTTACATAAGGGATCCTTAGAAACTTAGATCAACCAAATTTCAAACTTATCATATCATTTGTCGAATCCTTAAAAGGCCTTAATTTGATCATTCATTTAACTAGAAAAAACAAACCTCAACCTCTAGATTTGGGAGAATATTTAACATTTAATGATCTATTTATATCATCATGTGTATATTACATAAGATAAATCTTAAGCATGCTTGTTGAAAGCACCAGAAGAACTACTTTGCTTGATTTATTACTTTCCTCTTATGTCAGAGTTCATGAGAAAGGTGAGTACAATTAAAACATGGTCATATTCATAAGAAATCACAAGCATTTTTTAATTACATTGTTGGTATAATAATCTAGATTTTATCTACATTTAATTGTATAATCTCTAGGTTCATCTATCCTTTGGGGCCTTGTATATGACTACTCGAATGATTGTCTTTACATTATTCAAATCTTAATGTTTCTTCCTTCGCTTACTTATGGCTATCTAATGTTCATTTTCTTGACTTGGGCATGGCATCCCTACTATGAGTACATCATGGGTTTCTCAAAAACTCTAGAAAAGGATATAATTAAGACTTAAATATCCAATTTTCTCTTTAAAAGCCCAAATGAAAAGTAAAACTAGATTGATTCTTGACTTGTTGCAAATACTATAATCAAGTACACCATGTGTAACTCTTGATAGTTATTAAGGGAATCCAATTTTTTTTTAAAAAATTGGATTAATGAAAATTTAGATTTTGTAATTTGTGGGATTAACATTGCCAACAAGACTTCTTCTAAATGGTGGGTTAGTTAAAGTGTGCATTCTAAACCTAGCTTAACAATTAGATGTAATAATGGTAAGCACAAAAAATTAAAATTTATTAAAGACAATTGATTCAGAATGAACTCACTATGAACAAATTCTAAAGGCACACATTTTGGCCATTCATGTGTTATATCGGCAAGCAAAATGACAATGGTGTAACACTTAGTAACTAAATCTATAAACTTTTTAGAAACATCATTCCTTTATTGTTGAAGCACACTAAAGTGAATCACAAAAAATAATCTACCACAACTAACATATATTTCTTTTCTTCTAGGATTTTTTGATGGGTTTGACAAAAAAACTATATGTGTAATCACCCTAATGGTCATCAAGTTCTTATTTTCTTTTAGTTAAAAAAGTGGTCGTAATTTTTTTAAAAAATTTATAAGATACATACACTTGGCAATCACTCAAGCCAACATGTTTTAGACCTCTATGTGAAAATTTATTTTTTAGGTCTTATCTTTCTTGTGTGCGAGAATTGGAAAAATATTATCTCTACAAGTATTGTACTTATTTGAATTAAACATACTAGGAAAACCTAAGTCACAAAATTGACTAATGTGTGAAGCATTGTGCATCAAATCTTGCACAAGGGAGACCATTCATGCCATGGCTTGATGTTGCCTATGGCTCTTATTCCAATGACTTCATTCTTGGAATTTTTTATAGTGGTAATTTTGGATTCATCAAATTTCTCTAAGTTGATGAAAAATGAAGATTGTCTTGTCATATGATTATAGCACACACTCATTATCTTGGCATGATAAATCCTCCCAAGTTATTAAAGGATGGCACAAACAAAAAAAAATTAAACACCAGCATTCTGGACCCATAAATTTTTTGGACCACAATTCTCAATAATTTAGGAAAATTTGTTCAATCCATACAAATAAAACAAACTTTGAAATAACGTTTCTCATAATTTCGTAATGAGGAGCTAAATCACTAATCTTCGTAATATAATTGTAGTTAATTCCATTAACATTTGGTATAGTAAAAGAGTTATCATAATGTGCTATATGAACCAATTTATTACACTTTGAATTCTTGCTATAAATTAATTCAAATTTTAAGTCAACATTGTATATTTCATTATGAAGGTAGTCACTACATATCCAATAATTTTTACTTCTATTGAATAGTTTGCATTCTTTAATTTTGATTCTCACATAATCCCACATAGTAATCATATCTTTCTTTTTACATAGTAAACTTTGGAGCTATTCTCTTTTACTTTATACAAAATATCATTGACTCTTCATAAAAATTAAGATGAAGATGAGGAAGATGAGATGGAGCACACCTCATCATTAAATAAAATTTCTCTGTTGCCATCTATGACCAAAAAGCCAAACAAACTCTCTTTTTTGACATACTCATCGGATATTCAGCAATCAAAATCACTTAATGAGATTTGCAATGCCATCTTCTTCTTCTTTTGTTATTTAGACTTCTCAACTCTTTCTTTGTAGAGCACGTAGTTAGGCATTATCTGCCAATTTGCACTCATGATAGCCAATTGTTTTCCTATATTTCACTTGTCATATATTTTAGATGGCTCTTTGAAGATGGTTGCTACCACACTTAAGATTTAAAGAGTTAGAATTTAGGGTAGAGTCTACCATAGAAGAAAGATATTCTCATTTTTCTTATTCTTCCTCTTCATTGCTTTTTGATTTTGAGACTTCTTCAACACAGACTCAACTTTATTCATTAGCAGCTCTCAAATTAATAGACCTAGTTACTATATAGAAATATCTTTTATTAAATTTAAAGTAATCACCACTATGTCATATTCATATGGGAATATAGTTAGTTTTTTACAAAATAGTTTTAATATTGAAAACATTATTCCAAGAATAAATAATTCATTGATAATATCTTTAAAGCTTGTACACTTTGATTATCTCGATTCATTAAGATGCATTCTAAATAACAAATGAATTTGATTATCTAGATCCATTAAGATCCATTCTAAATAACACATATTCATGAATTAGCATGTTGAACCTCATCTCTTTCATTTATTATGTATCTTGATAAGAAATCTCAAGTATAGACCAAATCTCTTGTCAGTAATTGATACTCATGATGGAATTATATTTAGATATTCTACAACATAAAATATTCATGGCCTAAGAGCTCATTAGCACTTCATGGTTTTCTATATGAGTGAGATAGCAAAGTGACTTCCTGACTTGTTTTCATTTATTAATTTAGCTGGGTAAATAAAAGGATGTTCAACCACATCCAAATTTTTAAAACAAATAAATTGAAAAACGACCACTTCTTATTTTTTTGAAATAAATAATATTCACATTTGAATAAAGGTGATTGATGGGATGAAGTTCCCTCGCTCAAAAAATAGCATTGTCTTCTCCAAGAGAAGGAGCCATGAGGATTTTGTCATAGAAATTTCTTTCTTTTTCAAAATATTTCTTGAATACTTCTCATAAAACTTAGAGAAGAACAAATACTATAAGAGGGGTTGAATTGTTGCATTTATATAGTATCAAGCAACCAAGTTTTTAAAACAACTTGAATTCATTTAGAACAATTAAAAGAACCCTTGCAATAATATAACAAAAAGAAGAACAAAGCATAAAAAACAAATAAGAAAATGTGCATACAAGATTTTTTGGTGGCTCATCTTAACCATTTCCTATGTCCAAAACAAAAATTTAATCGTGATTCTATTATCCACTTCTTTTTATCATGTCAGGTAAGACTAAACAAAATACATCAGTGGTGCTTAAAGATGACACCAAAAAGAACATATGAATTTTTGCTAAACAAATAAGAATAGCTCTTTTCATAAGCACGACATCAAAAAACATGCACCTTTAATCCTTTTTTTAATATCTGTGTCACCAAGCAAGATGATAGTAGAAAGATAATATTAACAATATAAATCAAATAAGAGGAAATGTATTGGAGCAAGAAAAAATCAAAAGATGCTATAGTTATAGTCAAATGAGTTTGTGATTAAGCTGTTACCATAAACATTAGATTTTGTAATTTGTAACAACAACCTCCTCTCTTTAAAACCATACTCTATTTAAACTAATGTTAATCCTAAAGCCAAATATGGATATCTCGTCGCTACTTATACTTTCTAAGTTAGCTAAAATTGTCATTACACTCTCACAGTTTTGTTGGCTTTAGAACGTACTATATTTTATAAGGATGATGAAAAATATACTAAAAAGATACTATTGCCCAAAATGTCTAAAAATATATGTTCAAGATAGTTCTTCATACAATACATCACCAAAACATTGTTTTGTTCTTAAGCCCTTATACATATATATCATACAAGATAATCTCAAAAATTTAATTAATATAATATATTTCATATTTATAGTTTACATAGATCATATATGCCTCATTGTAGATCACCACAACACTATATATTCATTTTTCTAAGAGGCATGCTCTTGAAAATATGTTGTAAGATGTGATCATATAAGAAAAATATTTGCATGTGAATGCAATTACTAACCTATTAAAACATAAAAAATTGAACATATGCATTAGTGTTTGATGGTGTTGTGACAATGTTTATTCTAAACCTTACTTATTAGTGAAGAACAATGAAATGTACAAGACTAATGCATTGATCATTGTCTTACAATTTTGAACAACATCAATTTTAGTAATTGGTATACTCATATGTTATGATTATCATAGTCTTATGATGGCTTTATATCAACATTATTAAATTTGACTTGCTTGCAAAATTTTATAATAAGAACATCCCACAATAAAACTTAAATTATCATATAAGTACTATGTAGCAGGTGACTACATTAAATTATTATGTTTAAGGCATATACATATGATATAATAATTGTATATATCTTATTATAACATTTTCGGTCAATCTTGTGTTTTAAGATTGAAGCCTTAAATATGTACTATTTTAATCTAATAGAATTTTTTAGTTTGAATCTGGTAAAGTTTTTAATTAACAAGTCATACACCTTAGAAGATGAGGAATTAGTTGTCTTTAAAGCACTTTGGTATACTCAACAAGTTCCAAGGACTAAAGACATGTACACCAAGCTTTCCTAAGTTTTTATTAAGTAGAATCTTAACTTGTTATTTTTAAAGGAACTACCATTCAAATCATTCTAAAATCATATTGAAGTATTAAATTGCTCAATTATATTCTTCATTTAGGAAATGAAATAGTATCCAATTATTTAATCCACAAACATTTACTTGAGTAAGTTCTACCCTTGTCAAATTCAATATTAGCTTGTTTTCTAAATCTTGACTAAATTAAAAAAATAATTTTATTAAATTTTCATTAATTTAAATGAAACATGTTTTTCACATCCCAATTTGTGTCTATATGCAAAGCTCTCAAGCAAGTCAAGCTTGATCGGGCAAGCACTTGAAAGCATTGGATCACTAAAATCATATCATGCCCTATTATTCTAATAATTAATCCTGAACTGGATGGGATAAGGCATTGGTTGAGCTGACAACACTTGAGAGAGGAATTCATAAAGGATGAATTCTTGAGCATGAATGCGGTGCCAGCCTTATTTTGGCTTTACATAATACCTCCATGTGAATAACTATAAATTCCAAATTCTTTTAATTTCTTACAATGTGGGACTAAATCCATTATGTCTAGTCCATCTAAAATCAAGAGTACTCAACACATCAACATTGCATGTATTTGTGATCACACAGTGGATATGGCCTCCACCTTTAAGCATTAATTTTGATAGTCCAACCATCCATTTGATAAGCTGATCAGATGTTTACTGCTTCCTCCATTGTAACCAACTGATCCATTTAATGGTCATGATCGCATTTGACTTCGTTGGATAGAAATTTTTATTTTTATCATTTGACATAATCTATTCTTGATTTGATGACCTAGATTTCTCCTTTTTGAGTCCTATAGCTTAGATCTAATCTCACTTTTACCATTGTTAAACAAAACATTCAAGTTCTCAACCTATATGATTAGATGGCCAAGACTAAATCCATGTTTATCAGACCATCCATAACACCTCTTCTTATTCAGCATTAGATTAAATGGTCTATGTCACATCTAATTAAATCTAATCACACTAGTTGATCTTACTTAATGGCTAAGCACATAGCCATTGCATTAGCTATTTTAAAAAATTATTTTAACATATTTTTATGATATTTTATAGTAACTTTTCAAATACTTTTCTATACTTTCTAATGGCTACTCGCAAACTTTTTTGTGCAAATATCTAACCATTGTAAAAGAAATAACTAAGTAACATGAATCAATTTTTGTGGTCTCAATAAAGAACTACTTCTAATTCTACTGGTGTAAATTCTATTGGCACCAACTACAACTTTATCTCATGTCATCAAAGATTTCCAGTTAAGCCTTGCACATCTATTCTTTCAAATTATTATTTCTCTTCTTGATTTTAAGCTCATTGTACCCTATTTAATTAATCAACAAATTTAGAAAGTTGTAAAAATTTATTGGAATTTTTTGTCTTGCTGTATGTTTTTTTCACATGTAATGGATAGCCTAGCATTTGCAAAAGCTGGAGTTTTATTTCATATCATAACAAACTATGTTTGGGTTCAGATAACAAAAACCTGGGTTTTAGTTGAACCTACAAAATCAAGTAGGTCAGAGGTGAACTGCAAGTAAAAACCTCAAGTTGTAACCATTTATTAGTGGTTTTTTTTTCAACCTCAATTAGGGGTGGATGTAAGATCTAATTTGAGTCAAACCAACTCAAATATTTAGTGACTAATTTTTCTTTTTTTATCATTAATTTTCTTTTTTATATAAAAAATATAAATATAAACAAGGATTTCTAGAAACATAAAATTATCTTTAAGAAATAAATATTTTTTAAAAATAAAAAAAAAAATTTTTAAGACCATAATTCACCACCATCCTATGAGATTTGCACACAAATTTTTTCTTCAATTACTATTAGAGTTGATTACCTACATAAAGGGAGTCAAACCGCTTGGGGGATCTATCACATACATTTTAATTACTTTATTTAATTGTAATTTTTTTGCACATTTATTTAAATTTCTCTTTTATCATTTTGCATGATTTTTAAAATATGTGTTTGTTATCTTACTTGTTAAGTTTTTAAAATGTCTTAATCCATGATTGAAATTGATGCGACACATAATGAAGGATCTTCTTTAGTTTTTCCACCATTTTTAAAAGTAAATTTTCTTATATTTGAAAAATATATTGATATTTTTTTATTAAATCAATTGATTTAAAACTTTGATAAATACTCACGAAATAATGTAACTTATCTAGAGATTGATGCACAAATAAAATCTAGTCTTTTAGTGAACTTAGTAGTGATCAAAGGAGAATGGCACAATTCAATGTATTAGCAGTCAACTACCTATACTGTGTCATATCCCTAAGTGAATTTAATCAAGTTATGAATTAGCATATCGTAGATGAACTTTGGAAAAAGTTTTTGAATGATAAATTTAATAATTATAACAACAATATTGCATTATAATAAAACAGATAAATTAATTATTTTATTTGTAATAAATAAAACTATATATTAATTAAAAATCATCATTAAGAACACGTAATTAACTTTTAAAAACAATTAATTTTTTTTATATTCATTATAATTGGCTTGAAATAATAACTTTTAATATATAATATAAAGTAAAAAGATATTTTTCAAAAAAAATATTGTTATGAATTCTTAAATTTTCTTAATCACAACGAATTAGTATTTTGCATATTTCTATTTTCAACAATTCGTAAAAATAGCAATTATTATTTCCAAATTATTAAAACTATTTATTACTTTTTTATTAATGTTCTAAATTAGTTTTTGATTTAAAATTACAAAACAATATCATAATTCTTTGTATTCCTTATTATTCATTAATATATAATTTTTCTCAAAATTAAAATATATTTTTTAAATATTAACTAATAAAAATTTAAGAATAAGATGTAATTAGTACAATTAGTTGTTATTCAAAAAAACAAAGTCATTTCTTAGTATTATGTCATTCCATGTTTCTATTATAGAAGAATAATATTTTATAAATTAGATTTTTTTATAAACTAACTTATAATAACATTTTAAAATAAAAAAAATAATTCTAAGAATTCAAGGAATGAAAAAAAATAATATTTTCTTATTTAATTTATTCTTTTTATTATTCTAAAGAAGAATAATGGGACGAAAAGCATGAAAGAAAAAATTTGTAGTTTTTATATAGCAAATATAAACAAAATAGACAAAAAAAATTGAAGATGCATTAGAGGAAAATAAGAACATTATGAAAATTGTTGTAAATGAAGTAAAAGCTATGGAATAAGCAGAGAGTAAGAGAATAACAACACCTATAAAATGAACAATTTAAAAACATAAAACATCAAATGTTCGAAGAAAAAAAAAAGAGGAAATATAAGGCCAAGAACAAGAAGTAAAAAAATAAGAACAAGCATAAAAGTATTTTTAATTAATGGGAATTAAGATTAGAAAAAACCAAGAACATTAAAAATTAAATTTATTAATTATTAAATAATGAGAAATTTATTGTGTGGACATTATAAAAAAATGTAATAAAAAAATTTTGTTTTCCTCTTTTTTCAAATTCTTAAATAGAAACTAATTATTTAAATTAAAAAATGACAAATAATTCATTATAAAGATAATATTAACATGAAGAAGAATAAGAAAATAGAAAAGAATTACTCAAGAAGGAGAATACAAAATATGAGAATAAAAATTGAATAAGCAGTGAATGATCAATAGAAAAAGATAATAAGAAGAACAATAAGTTCAAGAAATAGATAAAAGGAAGATCATTAAGTTGAACAATAAAACAATTAGAGGAAGACAAAGGTGAGGAATAAGAAAGAATATAAAACAAGAAGAAGACAACAAGAACAATAATAAGAGAAATATTATTAATTAAAAGTAACTTTTAAAAAAGATATTCACAAATATTATGAATAACCATTTTGTTAGTACAATAAACCTTTTTGTTTAATATTATAAACAAGTAATTACATCACAATTGTTTTTAGGAATTATGGCTATTATTGAGATTGAAACAAAGAGGAAAGGTAACAAAGTTACGTGCACATTATAGAACTTATAAGAGACATAAGATAAGAGAGAGAGGGATGAAAAAAGTGAGAAGTTAGAGATGGGAGTGAAAAGTGTGAGAAAAGGAGAGATAGAGAGAATGACGGGTTTGAGAAAGGAACTAAGAAGTGCACAAATGTCTACGAGAGATATAAGAAAGCAAAGGCTAATAGTAACTTAGAGATAATGACAATAAGATATATCTATAGAAGGAGATGTGAAGAGGGAGATTTTAGGGAAAGAGAAGAGAGGGAGATATAGAGGAGAGTGAGACTGAGCGAATGAGAGATATATTGAAGGGAATAAGAGTTAGATATGGTGCAAAAAGTCAAAAGATGAAAGATTTATAATTATAAAATATTTTATTAAGTGTGATAAAGAAAAAGAAAATAAAAATAATGATAAATATATGGATAAGAAGAAGAGATAATGAGTAATAGAGCGTGTAAGAGGTGAAGATAGTTGTAGAGGAGGAGACATGCACATTTTTGGAAAAACATTTGTACATATAAGAGTGAGAAGAGATAAAAAGAGATGGAAGTGAATGTAAAGAAAGTGAGAAAGAAGAGGGAGAAGAGTAAGACAATAAAAAATTTTCTTTGATAAAGAATGCGATGGAGAGAGACAATTCGTTTAAGAAGAAAACAAAGAGCAAGAATGAGTGTAAGTTATGTTGATGTAGATGAAAGCAAACCAACTATGTGATAAGAAAAAAGGGAGGTAGAGTTAAGGCTAACATTGCATGAGAAAGAAGAATAAAAACGAATAAAAAAGTAAATGAGCAATCCCATATTACAACAATATTATATGAAAAATATTTAAGATATAGATTTCATTAAAAAATTAATATATAATTGATTGTAGTTATTTACTTTTTTTGTAGTGAAAATGTTAATTCTCTAGAAACATAATTATTATAAAATGGTTCCTTAAAAAAAAATAATTATTAATATATTTTCATTAAAATTATAATTGTAATCAAACCCTAAAAAGTTTAAATAAATATTAACTTTATGAATTGTTATTATTATTATTATCATGACTATCATAAACATCAAAATTATTATAAAATTGAAAATCAGTAACAAATAATAATTTTTCAATAATTATTATATTTATGATAATCGTAGTTATTAACCCTTTTTTATTTAATTAATTCTAAAGAATATTTACTTTAATTGTAATTATCAATACAGTTTTTGTTATAGTTTTTATTACTTACATCAGTTATTCCATATATTATGCAAAGAAATTCATTATAATCAAATTAATGTCATTATAATTTCTTTTTCTTAAATAAATGTTCCTCAATAATGTTAATTATTATAATGTTGATACTTACAATTATGATATTGATATAAAAAATTAAACATAAACCAAATTATTGATAAGCATAACATAATTCTTGTTATTCTTTATTATAAAGAAAATTAAACTTTATTCCATTTGACAAACTTTTATTGAATTAATTAATAATATTACCAGAATTAATTATGTCTATAAAGTTTACAACAAATTATGTTATTATTATAAATATTAACTTATTCCTTGTAACTCCATTTAACATTACTATAGAAAAAATATACTTAAAAAAACAAATAAAAATAATTTATTCATCTATTTTTTTGTTAAATTGCATATTATGAATAAAAATAATAAGCAATTAACAATAATTAATGATAAAGAGAAGATTATTAGGAAACCAAATAGAAAAAGAATTAGAATTTGAGAAGAAGAAAATTGAAAATAAGATTAAAAGTTGATTAAAAAATGATGAAGAGAAGATTAATAGAATTAGAAGAAAAATAAGACATAAACAAAGAGTAATTGGGGGAATAAGTACAAGAAAAATTGGAAAAAAAGAAACAAGAAGTGGATGAATAAAATTAAGTAGAAGGTATAAAGAATAAAATGACAAAAAACATTTGTATTGTTAATTAAAAAAAATTATTTAAAAAAATTTATGATTAACAAAACATATACTTAATATTAAAAAAAATAAATTTTTTAATACCATCATCAATTAACATTTTTATGATTTTCCAGGAATTATTGTTGTAACATCAATTACTAGTTAATTATCCATAATCATATGCTTTATATTAAATTTCAACAATGTGTATAATTGGTATTATTAAGAGACTAATATTGGCAAGTTAATGTTGTGATTATTACTAACAAATGATAATTATGTTGGGTATAATTAGAAACTTCAACTCTTGCATTGAACCCAAATATTGCGAACAAATAAAATGAAGTTACAAAACAACAAAAATTAACATATCAACACTATGTCGTACAAACCGAGGGCATAGGAGGACGTAGTGCACTAAACATTACATATGTGCATGAGTCTGCTAAATAGTGAATTTGTTTGAGTGAGTGCAATAGGTAAACTTATCACACAACCATGGTCAATGTATGTATAGTGGCCTATCCATCCATGAAAACTATTAGTTAGCTTTTGAACAGTGCATGACGTAGGCATGCCATTCAAGCATTTTGTGGCATGGTAATTTGAAGCAAATCAAAACACAATTTTTAAAAGTTTTATGTTCTTGTCAAAATAAAAAATTTAGTGCTAAATTTTAGAATATATTTTATTTTGTAGTAAAATATTATTCCAAATTTTTATTTAAATACATAAGAATGAAGAATAATGTATTTTAGAATTATGAAATTTTTGTTTAAAATTTTTTTACTTTTACAATTCAAAACCCATTGAAGAGAATTTTCATATGGTACATAGTTTTTGTCATGATGAAAAGCTTATTCTCATTCCTTTCTTCCATAGTTTCTTTTGCTATTTCTAGCACTTAATTTCCACTATTGTGACTCCATAAGGCTAACAAGGGCATATGACAAGAACACTTTATAGGTTAAGCAATTTTAGTGTCTTATTCTTCATCTTTTCTTTATTATTCTTATTGTTTTTATTATTTTTTATGTTTTCTATTGTCTATCTACATTACTCCGTTGGATAAAAGAGCTAATAATAATTCTATGACACTTTTGCCATAAAATGATTAATGCATTATAATAATAATTATGAAACAATCATATTAATCGCAATGATTGACGTTCCTCATTACTTCTAATGATCATAAAAAATAGCATTTAACTAATTTTAATGATAAAGTAATTGTAGTTGTTTGTTTATTATAATAATTTCCAAATAATAATTTTAAATATATATAATTGTGTTAAAAAAAAATAAGTGATAAAAATATTAATAAAATATATTGATTTATTAGGACATTTTATAATTTAAGAGAATGTTTTTTTAGAAAATTAATAATAATAATAATAATAATAATTTATAAGAAATTAAACTTAAAATAATTGTGAATTTTAAACTATTTTTTAAGAAGATAAGTGAATAACTAAAAGTGTAATTTTTGGGAGCATTATTAACATTTAGATTTAACTCATTTTTAAATATTATGTAATCATTTATTACTTCTTTTATTTAAAATAAAAATAAATTTTTAGCAGTAGTTTTTTAATAATGTTAAAATAAATATAATTAATTCTAATAACATTAACAAATAATTAAAAATTGTTTATGCTATTTATCGATGTAATTTTTTTAATTATTTATAATTATAAACCTTTTATATGAAGTAATACTTTTTTAGATAAAACATTATTATCAGAGATAGGAATTGCTATCTCAAAATGACATAAAAGCCCTTCATATTACTTTCATCAATATATCATGAATAACATATTTGTAAAATTCAACTTTTTAAGTTAATTCAATAGTTTGATTAGGAAAATTTTATGTAGCTCAATACATTCCATCATGACTTTATGAGATGCCTAATGACTTCCTCCAACTACCATGTGTGGTTACATAAGGTAGTTCTATTTTTCTATTATTCTTTGCACTAAAAATTGATTATTTTTTATAAGGTATATGGAGTTAATTTGTGCTTGGAAACATACTTCATTATGCAACAAGTAAATATTCACTCATATGTTTCTCACCACAATTATGGTAATGATACCATCTCCATAGTGAATTGGTATCCAAGACCTTTGAATTTTCATAAGAGTTTCCTTAAAATGTTTCAAGGTTTCTTAGGTCAAAAGCTCTATACACAGAAGAGCAAATTCTATAAAAGTAAAACTCGAAAGATAGTGATAATTGAAAAAATTGCGAAAGTCATTTGTTCTCTTATTATAACAAAGCTGGGAATCTTTATTTTTTAGATAGAAAGAAAGTGGTATTCTTTCAAAAGTGACTTGAAAATTTACATAACAAGATGACAAGCTATATGAAAAAGTTAATAACAATGGATGGTAGATTAAAATTGGTAAAGAATGTCCTAAGCTTTATTTTAGGTTACTCCTAATGGAGATACATCCCCCAATTCAAATGTTATGCAAAGTTAAAAAGTTTATGAATATATTTTAATGGGGGAATGTTTGATGACATTCACAAGTTTAATTGGACGACTTAGGTTAATGATGTGCACAATTGGGAGAAATGTATTAAGATTAAGAAAGCTAACTATTTTATTGTGGTGTGCTCTATAAAATTTAATTTAAAAATGCTTGCTAACCAAACAATCTTAGCTAATTCAATCAAGGCTAAACTCTTGAAGGCAAACTGAAGACAATGAAGAGACTACAATTTTCATATTAGAGCACACAAACAAGTGTCTTCTTTTAGGGATCTAGTTTTAAATGGTTTGGAATGTAGCTAGATTTTTGTTCTTGAAAATAAAATTAAGAAAAATTATTTTAAATGGAAAATTTCTTGAAAAGATATTAGGGTTTAATTTAAGGATTATAAATAAGTTTCTACAATTAGAGCAATCACATGGAAAGAGTATTTAGCTGTCTTCCAATTCTTCTCAATACTCTAATAATGATTCCATTGAATAGACTTTCAGAGGTTACCATCTAGAATAAAGGACATGGACTTTCTTTGCCAGAACATTAACAAATATGCTATAGATGAAAAAAAGTAACGACACCCTCATATAATATTGTTGTAAATTTTTAGTAGTCAAATAAATTGTGAACATTTTAATCATATCACTATCAATATGTTGAAATATTTGGAAGACAAGAAGTCAAATAATGTGTGAAGAAATTTTGAATTAAAGACAACCATTATATATAATGTCATTGGCCAATGTTATAATTTTTTTAGAGATTTCAATGTAATGCAATAGTTGGTAAGAGAATAGAAGTTTGTGCAGAGGCATTGACTCCCACTTTTAAAAAAATCATTAGATGTACAAAGAAATTTATAGGAGTACTTGACTCATTAAGATACTGAATTAAAATATACATTAGGTGCTACAAAAATAATAATGTAATGCAAGTGGTATCATTAGAGATCATGATGGTAATGCAATTCATGTCTTCACTCTTTCCATGGATCATTGTTCAGCTACAGATGCCTTCTTTATAATGATTGAAATATATACAAAAAAGAGCAACAACCAAAAATATACTATAGCAAATGTTAAGCACGACTATATTATATTGATTAGTATGATTTGAGGAAGAAAAAAATTTTAATGGAATATTTTTATTTTTTATAGCAAAAGATGTGTTCATTATATCACTCTCTTGGAAGTGCAAATAGGAATATATTGATAAAAAACAAGCCCAAACCCTTACTAAAACAACAAAGAAAATGAAGAAAGAACGGACTTCAAATTAACATCATATCCCATATCAATTCATTACTTTTATAAAAATGGAGAAGGCTCTATTACGTTATTTTAAATAGTCATTCAAGGTTAAGAAACTCATCATGTAATTTGATTATCCAAATGATGTTTAAATTCAGTGATAACAAAATGGCCTCACATCAATGTACAATATGAGTTCTATAGTAGTACAAAATTTAATTTCAATTCTTGGTAGCCCAAACTAAATAATTTATTTGTTTGAATTATTATGTTAAAAAGAACGTCCTTTCATGATGGGTGCATCCTTGATACTATTGACAAAGTCATTACTTTAGACCTTGATCCATTTGCTTTGACATCACACATGTTAGAGCTAACACTTTCAGATTTTATCAGTATGATGTTTGGATTCTTAGCTCCGATCCAAACTTTTTGGTCACATACTAATCTTTGATTTCTTGAGTAAGCACCTTCCACTTTTGTTTCAAATTGTTATCGATAAGATGTTCATCTACTCATGCACATTGGCATAAATGATGATAATTTCTCTCTAATATGTCTTGTAATTTGTACAAATAGTTTTTTTTTGAATGTTGTTATACAAGTTGATATTATTAGTAGCATCAAATAAATTAGTCTAAACACTTCATGAGAATGCATGATCACATCATTATGTTTCCATAATTTCTATTACATTAGTCTAGTTTGGTTATACACTTAGCATGGAGAAATACCTTGCAGAAAAATATAATACATGCTAAACATGTAATCCTATAAGATATTCTAAGACAAATGATTAGAGTATACACATCTTGTAAGTGGAGGATGGATCACATGCCCTTTTGTTAACTTGTAGTAACTCTAGTTCTTAAAAATAATATAAATTAATTAAGAAAATAAAGGAAGAACAAAAAGAAGATGAGATATGTGAGAGTGGAAGAGGGAGTAAAAATAGAGAAGATAGTCTAAGAGCTAAGAGAGATGGAATAGATTGTGTGAGAGGTAAAGGGTTAATCATATGAAGTAAAACAGATGGCAACAAGAATAAAGGAAAAATAGAACGATAGTGGTAGAGTAAGAGTGTAAGAAACTAAAATAAAAGAAATGGAGAGATAAAGATTAGATGATAGGGAGAGAAAGATTAAAAGAGAAGAGAGAATTAAAGACAGATAAGGCATGCATTGAAAGAAAATGGAGGGTGGCATATAGGGTAATGTGACAGAAGGAAGAAAGAAAGAGAAGTGAGGATAAAGTGAATGGAAAATAAAAAGAGAGATTAAGATCAATATAGAGTGGGCAATAAAGCAAAAAGAAGTGCAAAGACTAAGAAGATGAATTGAGAGAGATAAAGAGAAACAATGTTTCATAAGGAGAAAAGAAAAAGAGATATTAAGGCTTGGAGGTAATGGAGAAAAAAAGAAAAAACAGACAAAGGGAGAGATTGTGACCTAGAGAGGGAAATAAAAAAAACATAGAGAGTGAGAAAGAATGAAATTTAAGCAAAAGCATGCAATAGGTAAGAAAAGAGAGTGATGGATGTGAGGAGGGGATGGGGAGAAAATAGAGAGAGAAGGAGAGTTGAAGATAAGAGATTAAGGAAGAGAGAAGAAAAGCACAAACAACTAACAAAAAGTGTATGAGATGTACCCGAACTTTGAAAAGCAAAGACAAAGCTAGAAAGTAAAAAAGAGATAAAACTAACAAGTGATATGAATAGAGAATACAAAAGAGACAAAGAAGTATTGGTGGTATAGAAGAAAGAGAATACGCGAATTAAAGGAAGCTTAATAGGAAAGAGAAAGAAATTTCAGATTTAGGGAGACAAAGCAAGACTTTGGTAAAGGATGAAATTTCTATAGTAAGACAAATGATAGAGAGAAAAAAATATTATAAAGTCTACTAGAAACAATCACAATAAGAGATTGAAATATAAAAATAGATATAAGGTAGAGAAACATAATTAGTGGTAGAAAGATATATGTTAAAATGATGGAGATGGAAAAAGGAGATACGATGAATAGAAGAGAAAACTTATGAAAAAATGAAAAAGTCGATACGAAGAGATTAAAGAGGAAAAAAGGAGGAAAAGAGAGAGTAAGAGATGAAAAGTGAACAGGAAATTGGAAGGGAGACAAATAGAGGTGCAAAATAGTAAGACAATTTTTTGAAATAGAAAGAGTAAGAGAGATATGGACTAAGAAAGAGAGATGAAGAGAAAGGGAGATAGTTGGAGAGAATGTGAGATGCTTAGAGAATGAACGTAAGGAGTTTTTGGGACACGAACAAAGGAAGGCATGAAAGGGAGGGCAATTAAATAAATAAGAGGGAATAAAATAAAATAGGATGAAAGAGATATAGCAAAATAGATAATAAAGAGATGATAAATTAATAAAGAAGATAACTAGATAATAGTGTCAAGAAAGGTAGATTGAATTCAATAAATGAGAGTAGGAATGTAGAGTGAGAGTAGTTAGAGCAAGCTAATACAGACTATGATAGACTATGTGATAGAGTGAAATAGATATAGTTTGAGAGAACAATAAAGATCAAGAGTAAGAAAGATATAAAGTAAATATAAATTGGAACATATATAGAGAGAATCTAAAAATTTATTTTTTGTTCCCAACATTCTCTATGACTGCATGCACTTATCTAGTCTCATTTAAGTAATTATATAATATTGCCTTACTTGACCTTGAGCATACATTTCTGAATACTTATAAATATGTGGTAAGACAATTACAATTAGGATAAGTCAAGAGAAGTTAGTGAATGAGAGTGGGTTGATCAATAAATATTTCCTAGAATGGAGAATGAAGTATTTAGGAGTTTGGATTATCATTTTGTAGAGATGGATTGATGAGGTACTCCTATTAGACAATATAATGTCATTGATGAGGAAAAATTCTCATTATTTTGTTTTGGTTCTTTTCATTTGTTTATTTTTTTGGAAGTTATTGTCATGTTTAGATGGCATGGAGTGGTCCAACTGTTTGAAAAAAGGCTTAATTTAGTTAGTGAGAGAAGCTTTTGTGTGTAGGGTCTTCATTGGATTCGAAGAAAAATGATTGGGGTGCTACAGTAATAGGGTAGAGAAAAGGATTAAATTAATGAATTGAGTTCTACAAATTAAGGATTAGCAAAACTAAACTAAATTGGCAAAAGAAATGGTTTTGTCATTAGATTTATATTGTGTCAAACTGGCAGGAATCTAGATTAGTCAAAATCACTTAATCCACACAAAAATTGTGAGAGAGACAAAATAAGAATTATGTTTGGATAGGAACCAAGAGGAGGAAAAGCTAAAGGAAAAGAGAAAAAGTTGTGCTAAAATTGAAAGAATTATATGCAAATAAGGAATAAATAAATAAACAAAATAAAAATTAAATAAAAAGTGTTTGAAATATAGAAGAAAAATATTTTAAAATAAAATAAAAAATAAGCACAAAAAATGTAATATAGTTATAGAATATGCTTTTCTACCTCCCTATCTTGTAAGGTGTTCATGTTAGACAAAGAAAGAAGAGAGAAATTTAAAGACAAATAAAAAGAATCAGAGAAGGACAATCGAGAACGAAGAGATAAAAATTAAGAAAATGTCAAACATTTAGAGGGATAGATGTTGACAGAGAAGAGAGAGGTATAAAGAGGATCACGAATAGGAGAAAAAATATCGAAAGCAGATAGAGATAAAAAGAGAGAAGTAGGAAAGAATGATATTGATAAAGACATTAGAGATAGAGAATGAGAGTGTCAAAGAGAAGAAAAGAGGTACAAAGAAAAGGAGTGCCACTAAAAAGGAAAAAAGGAGAAGAGAGAGAGAGGATGGAAGCATTAAGCACGAGAAAGTGGTGAAACGAAGACTGAGATATAGTAAGAGAAGAGTTAACGAGAAAAAAAGAAAAGTAAGAAGAGAGAATGGGATTAAATGAAAGATAGTAAGAGAAAGAGATGTATCTCTAAAAGGGAAGTTTTAGACAGATAGTGATAGGAGAGAGAAACTGAGAGGAAGAAAGAAGATAATGGATGTAGGGCATGTAAAGAGAGTAGAAGTGATAAAAGTAAAAATAGAATGTGAAATGGAGAGAGAAAATGTGAAAATAGAACTCAAAGATATAATAGAGGCAAAAATTTACAAAGAGTTTAAAAGATTGAATGGAGAAAGAGATATAGTTGGAGATAAAAAGAAAAGGAAGGGAGATTGAGAAAGATAAAGTGAAAAGGTCAATTAATAAATAAGAAGAAAGGAGATAGGACTTTGTAAGCGATAGAAAGAAAAGAGGAGAAGATGATTGAGGATGCTACATTTAGTCTCTATAGTATCGTGGAGTGCAGCTTCCCATACAATTGATCACATTTTTTAAAATTTTCTTCTTTGATTTGGTTTTATTACTATGTTATTATGTTTGATATAATGCATCCTTTACATCATTTTGATTTGTTCACATTATGTTGTTTCATTTCATTTCAATTTATTATTAACATATATTTTCTTAATTTAAAAATGATACTTTGTTATTACATATGCTTATATAACTTGGTAATTCATAGTAATTCCAAACAAAGTGTAACCAAAATGAAATAAACATTATGGGACTCTTCATGATGACCTATACAATGAAATAATATTCATTTCTATATTTTTAAATATTTTATTTCCTAATATTTTTGTATGCTTAAAAGATATTTTTGTTGATACTTGATTTTATAATTGATTATGCTCAATTGATCTTTTTAGTCTCTCGGAATGCAACATTCTTCCACAATATCAAATTTCTTAAAACATTTCACTTTTATTTAGCTATATGGTTACATAACTTAAATCTCCACTCATGTGATGTTTATATTAATTTAATTTAGATATGTTCAATTACTTCAATTTATATTATTTAATATATTTGCTTAATATTAAAATAATAATTTATTATTATTTGTTCTTAGTTTAGTGCGATGCTTATATTCTAATGGAGATAAAAATTCCCTTGGACATGTCTCGATAGGCTCTATATAATGAAATATTTATTTAAATATACTTTTTTAAATTTTTTTATAATGTTTTGGAATGCTTTACTCCACATTTTGACTTGTACGTAACTTAATAATTGAGAAAATTATACTCGATCTCTTGAATATCTTTTATTCATCTTTCAATTATAATTTACATCATTTCTTTAAATTTCTGACTTTGATAAAATTATATTACAGTGCAACTCATTATTTGATATCATGTAAACTTTACATGCTTTGATTTGTTTATATACATTATTTTAATTTATCTTATTTTATATGTAATATATATGTTCTTAATATTAAAAAGAGTAATTTAAAATAATTTAATTTTTCTTAAATTTTATACGCATTAATTCCAAATGAGGCCTGATGAGGATGAAACAAAT